>JBBBVM010000661.1:0-18299 GCA_037355625.1 Petunia x hybrida | reverse complement strand
TTTCATAGCCACTGGTTTTTTTAAAGTTTGTATTGACTGAATAATATATCTGAAGACAAGTTGCAAAACATGCATGTCGGTGCTCAAGTGCGAAAACAAAATATTGTAATCTGTCTGTATAGCTAGAAGTGCCACCCTACCTCCCCATTCTCTCAGTATTACTAGTAATAGTAAGAGCATGTAACGATAATGTTGAAAATTTATTTTCGGCTGTTAATTATACTATTATATCCCAAAAACTCATAATGCTCCAAGACTTTACGTGCACTATAATTCCTGTCAGACAAGATCCTGGACAAAAACAAAACCTCTAATCTCATGCTATATCTTCCAAACTGTCCGGCCAATGAAGGAGATAAGAAAAGATATTGACATGATACTTCAGAAGTACATGAATGTCAAAGTCTGAACATACGAATATAAGTAGCAAAATGTTCAATTGAGAGTTGAGACGAAGAAAAACATCTTTTCTTTGAAGGAGAAAACTAGTACACCTTATAAACCTAGTGGAATATGAGCAAATGTTTCCACGTCACAACATAATTACCTGCAATCATCTATAACCAACCAAGTAACAAACCATGCAATCGATTCCTTAGAATATATAAAAGACAAAGCAGCACTGCTATACTATTACAAAAGCCACATAAATACTGTAACTACGAGCACCATACAAATTTAATTTATCATCACTAAAACTTGGCCACAAGTATCCTAGAAATTAAGTTCATGGATACAAGAGCACAACTACTATGTAACGATCACTATTCTTTTTTTCCACCACCCACGAAAAAAAAAAAACAAAGAGCAAATTAAATTAAGGAAAGAAAATTAATTCTATATTTATATATATATTATTTTGTTTTGGTGGGGTTCTAACTTAAGACTCTATCAATCACATCAAGAAATTCATCATGACCAGTAAGCTGAGGGAAATGGCCTTCAGTATTAATAATCTCCACTGCTGATTCTCCTTTGATCTTGTTGTGCATGTAGGTAGCAACTGAATTTGGAACAGCAAAATCAAGTTTTGTCTGAATAATTGTACATGGGGTAACAACTTTTTCAAGTATGTTTCTGTGATCACTGAGGAATACAGCTTTTGCCAAGGGTAATCCAACTTTAACTCCCATTCGTTTCAAGCTTTCGTCGAATTTTCGACAGAGGCTGGATCCTGTTTATCCACAACAAGTGAAGCAAAACCTGTACTCCACACGTCATAGTCTTTCTCAATACTTTGGAACATCTGCTCAACATCTGATAATTCCAAAACCTCCTTCATAATCTTCCGAATTTATGAACCTGCACTCATAGAATATATCCCCCAACCCCACCCAAAAAAATAAAAATAAATTAGGTTCTATATATAGCAGGAAAAAAAAATTGAATATTCATGAACACAGGACCATACAACATGTGCATACAAGTCATCAGTCATCACAAAAGGATAAGCCTTAACTTTTAACTTTTTGTTGTAGGACAGGCCCTATTTACTTCAAAAAGTTCTCAATGAAATTGCCAATAAAGGGTGTGTAGCAGAAGTATATGAAGAAGATAAAGACCAAACCTCTTTCAAGTAAAGTCTCTCATGATCATGGTTCTACTAGACTTTCTTTTACCTAGGTTTATTTGAACAAGACTAAATGAAGTCACTCTAAAGTTAAAATGCACCTCAAACTCCTATAAACAGGCATGACAAAAACATATTCAAATTAAAGAAATAAGAAGAAAATTTATAAACCTCTACTAAAAGGTGTAAGACGAGAGATGGAAACTGCAAAAGGTATAAATAAATTGAATTTTTTTTTTCATCACCAACCAATAGTTACTTTTAGGAAACATATTTTTAACGAGAAATTAACTTTTATCGTACCAAATTAAACGTCATCATACCTGGGAGAAGAACAAACTAAAATGAGTCTCTTGAAGAGTTGAGGTCTTTTAATGGAAGCAACACAACCAATCATGCCAGACATGGAGTGACCAACAAAGATGCATGAATCCAACTTCATTTCATCAGCAAGAGCTATCAAGTCATCAGCAAAAGCTTCATAATCAGAGCAATATTTCTCAGCATCAAACAGGTTGTTTTGGTCCTTAATGGCACCAGAAAAGCACCAGTCAAAGAGGAGAATTTGGTATGACTCAGATAATTTTTGCACTACTTTATCCCACACAGATTGGTCTCCTCCATACCCATGTGCAAGAACTATGGTTTCCTTTCCTGAGCCTACAATTCTTGCATTCAAAGCTGTGGACAAATCCCCCTTCTGCATCACCATTTGTTGTTAATTTTCTTAGCAGGAAGAAGAAGAAAGCTAGAAAGTGTTTCTGTTTTTGTTTTAAAAGGAGCGTTATATTACTGTGTTTGTAGTAGCTTTTCTAGTATGTGGCCAGACAGTTATATAGGCAAGCAAGGGAGGCTAATTGCTAAAGAGACGATACCTCTTTAACTGCTAGTATACAATTTTTTTTTTTTTTTTTGGGTAATATAACCGTTAATCTTCATTTATCAAGAAATTTAGAGAACCATCTTTAATTAGGATAATAACACATAGAAATATAACTATATGCGGGCTCTTTGATAGAGACACTGACTGTATTTTATGTAGTAGGTAAAATACCATTAGATCAGTAGAATTTAAATAGACCTGAGAGCTGTTACTTGGATATATGACGACATTAATCTTATTTTTTTCTTTTACGCTGGTGAAACTACGATTCACCAAATTTATCTGGTATCAAATTATGGCTATACAAAAGAAAGATATACTTTTATACCCAATAAAGAAAAGAGGACTAAATCAGATTAATTTTTTCGTGTGATTGTTATCTTATTTTCTTACTATCGTGACTATTTCCTCAAGTTAGATTACCTAGAGGTAAATTCAATTTAATTTACCGAATAAGGTATAGAAATATATTAAAAGCTGTTCCCTAAAGAAACAACGCGACAGCAAGCCAAATTAAAATCAAAATAAAACCACTAATATGCCAATAATATAATTGTGCAGGTCCATTAAAGCCAAACACTCCATACTAAAAAATTAGGTCGAACTCAACATTTATGACCAACGATAGAGGGATCATGTCCATATTACCTCGTAAGTCGGGTAAACACTTATCAAATCGGGTGTTTACACTCAATTAGATCAATAATTCATGATTACATTAATTTAATGAAGTAAAAATATGTATTCGTTAACCATAGTTAAGTGAGAATACTATATTTATAAACACATGACATACACCTATGGTTGATGTAAACATACAGTCTGAGTAACTTGAACTTTAATTTATCTCTCGTAATACCCAACAGTTTTCTTAATTCAAAGTACTCGTTTTATGAGCGCATAAAAATGAAAACAGCATTGCGGTTGTACAAACTAAAAAGTTGCATGCGCTGACCAAAATGAAATGGTAACGTCAATCTCGGCATACTACCTGCAACGGTTAGGATTGAATGGGACTATACACGGGAGGAAGAGATGTCGATGTTAGCTTAGACATGACTAACTACTGTTGCTACTTGCTACTTTACGTATATACTATACGAGAAGTTTCAATTAGACCTTCAAAAAATAAAAAGTTTCAATTAGAAATGGAAGATTTGATTTTATGAGGCAGCTGAGAGCATTTATAATTTTTGACCTTTGCAGATTTTGTTGCTTATATCCAGGACCACTCAATTTTTGTAGGCTGCACCAGCCACATTTTGAGCAAAAAATGAATAAATAAAGTCTTTCGTTCGTTCGTCCTTCTTGTTATGTTGGAAATTCTTTGTTTTCTCCTTTTTATCAGTCTTAAGAAAAATAAGGAAGTGCTTCCCTTATTTTTATGTAACTTCATAGAATATGCTTGAATTAGAACATTATTTCATTTGTAAGAACCACAGAAAACTTATCCAACTTCTCAACCGAATATATGTTTGGAGATAATAAAGAATATTAAATGCTACAACCCTGTCCATTCCATAAACATTAGTATATTCCTTTTTAGCCTTCTTAAGCTGATCTCAAATCCTCAGCCTTGTGGGTTAGATTGTAATATATTTACTGTCTCAATTTATGTGGCGGTTTTTTTGTGTTTTTTTTTTATTTTTAAAAGAAGGTATAATTCCTTATTTGATACCTATTTAAAATGACCATTTCTATTCTAATTTTGTTGGATTCTATCCACTTTAAAAGCTACCAACATCTTTTAAATTACCCTAATTAGGAGTGTTCATGGTTCGGTTAAACAACGATCCAAACCGACAAAAAAATCGATACTTTTTGAGTTTGGTTTGGTTTTACATTGAAAAATCCAGATTCTATGAAAAATAACCAAAGAAATAACCAAATCAAATCAAAAAATTACATATATAATTTTTATAATTATATCATACTATATTAAAAGTGGGAATCCCTAAAGTAAAAAGTGAAAGACAAAAATAACCCTAAAAATTAAGTAACTACAATACTCTTCAAAATAAATAATAACTATCAATTATCTCTCTTTTAAACCCCAAAATAATAAAACGTCTACATATTAGAGTTTCTTTCAGATTATCATGTAGAACTTAATTCATATTTTTTGAACTTTTGAACTTCCCAAGAGTTGGATTTTAAGTTTCTGCTCATTAACATCTACAATATTTTGGAGTTCCTCTAAACTTTTCCTTACTATTAAAGGGCATCCCACTTTTTGATCTATCTTCATCCCCATGTTAATGATCTGACATGGTATGAATGAGTAACCTTTTTAGCTACATTTTAAAGAAATGACAAAGACTGTATGTTTATTTTTTCTTGCTAGGCTTCTTGGTAAGCGTCTTCTATAGTTTTGCAAGCGCGTACTTATTTCATTTTTGGCACCAGAAACTTTACGCTATTTATTTTTACTTTCTTTATGTAAGTGTAGTCAACAATAACCTCAAAACCAATATTTCTTTGTTTGGCAATGCGACGATATTTGATTTCATCTTAAAGAGTTGAATCAACAGTGAAATGAGAATGCTCGCACCATCGACTTCTTGCACCAGTTTTTATCAGGTGCAGCATTAATGTTGAAAGTAACTTTCCATACCAATTGATGGAAAAGACAAATTTTGATAAGTACGTGACTTTCAGCTTTGAACTTTAATTTGTATACATGCATGGATGCACCATTAAATTAACACACTTTTCAAATAGAGTTAAATAGTTTCCTTTTGGAGACTATTAAAGTAGACGAGAGTGTGGATATGATGAATTATGCATGAACAACTTTATATTGATGAATCGAGCCTCTTTTTCTTTTTTTCTTCTTCTTTTTATTGGTTTCTTTCCCTTGTCAAATCAAAAAAATTAGTAATAGAAAATAGAGCAGATAAACATTTACCTAATATCTCATATATGCAGATAAAATGGTTCAGTGATGAGAAATAAGATTTTCAAATAGAGCTACATAGTTCGCTTTCTGGTACAATTGCTAATACTACGAATGTTCATTTGCTTTCGCAAGCTTGTGTTAATATTTACACCTTATACCGACTTATCTAAACATGATCATCATTAATCATTTTTAAAAATTAACAAAATTATAACCAATAGCTAGGAATTTGAAGATTTTCAAAGATTTAAATGTAAATAGAAACTTAGTATTAATACAAATCAAACAGGAAATTGTAGGTAGAGTTGATATGATGAGGAGCTCAAAGCATGTAAATGTAGGCAGTGGGTAGAGAATATATATGTACTTAGTGGTTTTTTTTATTGAGGCCTTTGCCAATGGTGTAGCCAACCATGGTAAGGGTGCTCTTTAGGTGTAATAATTTTATTTTGTTATGGTAATCTTTCACAATTGTTACCCAAAAAAAAAAATTATAACCAATACGCAAATACTATCATCTATGTTGCTTTTTAAAAAGTTTGTTCATATTAATATAGAGTACACGCGCATCGCGCGTTCCCAAAGACTATATATATATATATATATATAAAATAAACTTTTATGACTTAATTTAAAGTATTTATATAATTTCAACCAACGTTATAATAGGCTAAATGTGTAAGGAATCTAAGCTATGCTAATTTAGATCTAAAGTTTACAACTCACAAACACATACACACACCTAAAGCCTAAAAGCAAAGCAACTTTAAATTTTAAATTCTTCTTTTCAATAATTTTTGCTTGTTGAACTTGATGTATATGTTATGAAATACTATCAACCGGAAAAATCGTGTGAATATATCAAATACTTCAATTAATGTATTTAAATAATTACCTTCGACTGCCTCAAGATTTGCTCTAGTGGAAAGAATACAATCGTTTTAAGTGCAAATTAGGTACTCAAACTTTTAATCTATTTTAAGTATATAACTTTGTTTATTTTTAACATTCGTTTTTTCATCTTGGGAGCTTTATCATTCTTTTTATTAGTACTACTATTTTGTTTGTAAAAAATCGATAAATCAAACCTGTTCGAAAATAACCAAATCGATGGATGACGAATGTGCAAAACTCTTCGAAATCGTCGCTATATAATTACCCTACTATGAGTCGGGGTCGATTTCCACAGGAAACAATGTGATGCGATAAAGATAGGGGATGAACTAAACCTATTGGCTAAGCCAAACGGGGGGGGGGGGGGGGTGATAACTAGAGAATGATACCATCAACTACGACTATACTAGGAAATCATGTAAATATGATCAATAGCGACTCAAGCAAGGATGCAAAGTAGTAGAGCATAGGGAATACAAATGACCCAGTTTTAATCAATCTTGCGTAAAAAGCCCCAACCAAATAAGCTTAGGCGCGCGCTAAGATACTTGAACTATTACGAATAGCTCATCTCGGTGACTATTAAGCCTGACACATCTTATCCTTTCGGTGCAAAGATGTGTTGCATTAAGTGTCCAAGAAAAGCATTCCCCTTTCGGTGTTCAACCCGTTAACCCAGGGTAACCACAACAACACCTACCCCCAGTACCCCGATAATTATTATCTCATTTCTAGAAATATCCTCTCAGTAAAAGTCTAGTACTTTAGGGCTAGATGTAGCATTTGCAACTGCCAATTCATGAGAATTAAAGGAAATAGTGATTAATTAGTCAAACACTCAAATCAATAATGGTAACGAATACTCAAAAGCTCAAAAGAACAAAGGTATTAATTTACAAGCCCTAGCTCTACCAATCTATCAACTACGCATATTCATAGTCTCAAAATAACGCCAACTAAGATTAAGAAATACAAACCAAAGGATGAAGAAAAGGGAAAAAAGTTAACAATTTGAGCAACTAATATCCAATTCATTGACTTGGTTGATGAACTCTTGCCCCAAAGTTTGAGAAATAAGCCAAAGATGCTTCCAATATTGTCCAAGGAGCTATTTATATTTTGCCTAATTCAATTGAGGCGAAATTCCAATTCTGTCTGAGGCTGCGCAGAAGCGACCTCGCGCGATCGCGTCACTAGTTGCTGTCACACTGAAGACTTTTGCTAAACCACCGTGATCGCACAGACTCTGGCATTGTCGTGTCAACTTCTCTGATTCTTCTGCGCGGTCGCGCTGGACGCTTCTCCAGAAAGATCCTGCTGCTTCATTTATTTCTTGGCTTTGTTTTTATGTGTATTCATCCAATTCAATCTCACAGTTCCAATAATCTGCAATATCCAACTGAAACATGATAAATTCACATATTTCATCCCAAATATATAACAAAAGCTCAAGCAATAGAAGGAAATATGTGGCATTTTGCCCACACATCAATGGATATGTATCTTTATTTTGGTTTGGTTTTAAGAATTTAAAAATCAATTAGATTGGTTTGGTTTTGGTTTTAACCAAAAATCAATCAAATCGAACGTGAACACCCTTAAACCCAATCTTTTCAAACTAACTTTTTGTTTACATCTACCAAGGGTAATAATGAAACTTCCCAAAGTCAATCTTTATTTTTAAACACTGTGCAACGTAAAATTCCGCCACATAAATTAGGGCAGAGGTAGTAGTAAAGAGTATATTTGAGGTATAATGTAAATTATTATCTTTTTTTTCTCGTGTTAAATAATTATTATATTAGTAGTTATCTATTATTATCTAAAATTACGGAATCATTTCCCTTTAACATGTTTCACTGATCACTAACGTCTTCTACTAAGTAATATTTCACCAACTTTATATTCGATCTGACATCATATCAAAAAATATAATTATTCAAATGAATAAGATATTTTTCATGAAAATTCAACATAAAAAACAACTTATATCTAACAATTTTTTCAAAGACAGTGAAAAGAAGAATGCACAAAAGCTATTCTTCATCTAATTAAAAAGTGTGGTTTGAGCCGTATGAAAGAAGATATATATTCTTGATGAAGTACTAGATTCTATCTCTAAAGTGAGACTTCCATTGTTAATATTATTGAGATATGCAAACTATATTATAGCTGAGCTGGACAGTGCAAGTAGTGACTTGAAAACAATGTAGTTAGTGACGATGTTCAATAGATTGTATAATTAGTTCCACTTGCTGCGCAACTGAATTTAACATGTATATATAGAGGTAGTTAGTCGAGTAGTTAGCTAGTTAGAAAGATTATAAAACTTCATCTTATTGCTCATAGTGAAACCCTTTTGTCTTATAATATTTCCTCTCCCTCTTAGCCCAAATACACATTATTGAATCTATAAATTGACATGGCATCAGAGCTTATAGAAGAGTAGATCATCTTGATATTGATCGAGGACGAGAAATTGGACAGGAGATTTCGCCAGTGGAGTAGAAGAAACTGTAAAATTTGTACTCAGTCTCAATTTTCTACTTCGATTTTCATGTAGTTTTTTTTTCTTATTGTAATCAAGGTGTGTTTGTGAAGTGGCAAATGAAGATAATGCAAAAATCAAACTCAGAATCAAAATACGAATCAAAATCAAGCACAAACATATACTATTGCAATGGATCATAATCATGAACTGTATTTGCACACCTCAGATACTCCTGGTTCAGTAGTTATAAGAGTAAAATTGACAGGCCGACTCGTTACCGTATCTGGTACCAATATCTTCGGATCGGTCAGATTCAAATGGTCCGAGCCGGTCTGGTCGGTCCCGGTTTGAATCGGACGGTTAGACACTCTTAGTCATTTGTCAAAGAACGAAAGGGCAATTAGTTACAGATGGGTATATAAGATAAAGTGTAAAGCTTATTGCAATGTTGAAAGGTATATGGCAAGGTTAGTTGTCAAAGAGTATAGCAAAAAATGAAGGTGTGGATTTTCAGAAAAAAATCTCACATGTTGTCAAGATGGCCACAGTCGGAGTTGTGATTGCTTTAGCAGCTCAATCTAGCTACTTTTTTTATCAGATGGATGTATATAATATATTCCTCCAAGGAGATCTAGTTGAAGAAGTATATGTGGAATTGCCTTTAGGATATAAAGGCAAGGAGAGGAATAAAGTGTATAGACTGATCAAGTTATTGTATAGACTCACAAAAGCATCAAGACAATAAAAGGTGAAGCTGAAAAAAACTCTGAAGGTATTTGAATACAAGCAAAGTAAATATGACTACTTCTTATTCACAAAAAGAAATAGACATAATGTGGTCATAATCTTGTTGTATGTTGATAATATGTTGATCATTGGAAGCTGTAGAGATTGAAATTTAGTCAAAATTAAGGTTTCTACAAGATGAGCCCATTAGGGTTACTTGGAGGATTTATCCCTATAAAAAGAAAAGGTCCATATTGTCTAGCAAAAGCATCTCATGAATCCCCTAAGCACTTGAGTTATTAAAAAAATGATCAAAAGACATGTCAAATATGTCCTTCTCAAGTTCTAGCAATATTCAAAATCCAAATGGAGTGCTGCTACATACTTTTCGATCATCAAATACATTAATGAGATACAAATCGCTCTACATTTGGGAAATACGTCGCTAAGGCCCTCGAATTACAAATAACAAGGAAGAATCAAGGAATAAGCAAAATTGTACTCGCATCATTTATCAATAAAATCCTATTTTTTCAAGTTGTTTGTAATTGCAGTTTTACTTTCTGCTAAAATTTATTGCAAACAATAAGGCATGAATAGAAGAGGCTAAAAAGTCCTTACAAAGAAATTTTAAAGTTAAAGATCTTTGAGAAACTAAGATATTTTTTTTTGGGATTGAGGTAGCAAGATCAAAGGAAGGAACTATTTTGTCTCAAAGAAAGTATGCATTGGAATTAATACCACAAAATGGTATTGGCTAGAGGTAAACTAGCTAACACTTCAATTGAAATGAATTAGAAGTTGGCTTCAGTAGAACTAGATAAAATCAGGAAGGATGGAGATGATAAACTAATGGGTGATCCAGGTGTCTATCAAAGGCTGATAGGGAGATTATTGTATTTTCCATAAGGTCAGACATATCTTTTGAAGTACAAACATGATTAAGTTAATGCATGATCCAAAGAAGTTCCATACGTAAGCAACATTGAGGATAGTAAATGGACACCAGGAGCGGGAATATTGTTGTCCTTTTAGCCAAACATGAAGCTAAGATGTTAGTGTGGCTCTGACTGGGTACCATGTACAAACACAAGAAGGTCCGTATTAGGATATGTAGTAGAACTTGGAGATAATTAATTTCATGAAGGTCAAAGAAGAAAGATACAGTGTCAAGAAGCTCAGTTGAAGTAGAATACAGAAGCATGACAACAGCTGTGTCAGAGGTGATCTAGATAAAAGGGTTGATGGATGAGCTAGGAATCAATATAGAGAAGGAATCAGAGTTATTCTGTGACAATAAAGCAGCAATACAAATTGCAACTAACCCTGTGCTCCATGAAAGAACAAAGCGCATAGACATAGATTGCTATTTTGAGAGAAAAAAGGTTGAGCAAGGATTGATAAAGCTATAACATATAGGGACTAAGAACAATTGGCTGACGTATTGTCTATGACCTTTGGAAGACTACAACATGAATACTTTATCGATAAGCTTGGAATTAAGAACATTCATAATGCTCAGGTTGAAGGGGATGTTTGGATATGCAAGCTGATACTAGAGCTAAGATGGACAGTGCAAGTAGTGACCTTGAAACAATGCTGCTACTAGTGGTGCTCAGTAGATTGTATAATCAGTTCCACTAGATGGATCGAAGCTTCTAATATATTAGAAGTTAGTCGGTTTTTTAGTTAGTTAGTTAGTTAGTTAAAGAGTCATTGTAGCTAATTTAACATCTATACACTACTAGAAAAAGAGTAAAAAGTTACAGAATTGTTAGAGAGAGAATTCACTCTCCAATAAATTAGCGAGTGAATTCCCTCTCCAATCAGTATTTTGCGGTTAAAATAAATTAAATTAGAAAAGTTGGAGACTGAATTCCTTCTCCAGTCAAAAAGTAAAAAAAGTGTCAGGTGATGGAGAAGGAATTCCGTCGCCAATCACCTGACAATATTTTTACTTTTGGATTGGAGACAGAATTCCCTCTCCAACCCTAAAAATTCTATAATTATATTTTTTACTTCAGCGTACTCCATATTTTTTACAAACACATAAAATTTTCTAAACACTCCCTCTCCACAGCGGTACCAGAGGCACCCATTTTCTCCACCATTGCAACACCATTTTCCTCCATCAAGTAAGTATTTCGTCTTCCTCATTATTTTTTCCTCCCATTTTCCCCACCCCAATCCCATATCCACTGATCCAAATCCATTTTCTTTCCAATTTCTAATAATTTTTTGAATACAAAAAATGGAGTGAGACCTTTCTGTTTAGTGAGATCGTTAGCTGAGTTAGCGGAAATAAACTGAATATAGAGAGAGATGGGGGTGGTATCTCTCTTTCATATCCAATTTCCTCCTTTCTTTCATCTTGGTTGTAGAAAATAAATTGCAATATATCAATTTCTAAATAAATTTCGAAATTTAGTGTTAAAACATTAGAAAATGAAGTGTAATAAATTAGGGTTTGAAAATCTTACAGAGGTTACGCCGTTGGTTTTCACAAGAGAGGGATCGTCCTTAGAGATCAGTATGAAGGTTTTCGATTTATTTGGAAGGTGTGTGGGTGGGTGAAATGTTAAATAGATTTTGAATTTTCCCAAATTCTAAAATCTGTGTTTTGTTATTTTTTCTAACTTAGTATATTTGCCACTTTTTCAATATTCTTAATTCTTTTCGATAGATTGTTATATAGTTAAATGTCATCACAGCTCTATTTGGTAAAATATTTTTGTAGTAATATAGTTAAATGCCTATTTTAGTTTATTAACTATTTTCTATGTTAGCATCCTAAAAAAATTAAATATCTCTATCCGTAAAATATTTAGGGAGTTTGATTTAGTTAGTTAATTAAAAAGTTAATATGTAACATAATTTAACAAAAAGGCTGTACACCTATAGTTTGCTAGAAAAATTGCTATATTCTGTTGCATTGATTTATATTTATTTGTTTGTAACTTTTGTGTAGATGGAACATGATGAAAATCGTAGTTGGATGTACAATATGTTCTATGAAAATATGGGTTTGAGGAAAAGTTATGTAGATGGGGTTGATGGGTATTAAATATCTCTATCCGTAAAATATTTAGGGAGTTTGATTTAGTTAGTTAATTAAAAAGTTAATATGTAACATAATTTAACAAAAAGGCTGTACACCTATAGTTTGCTAGAAAAATTGCTATATTCTGTTGCATTGATTTATATTTATTTGTTTGTAACTTTTGTGTAGATGGAACATGATGAAAATCGTAGTTGGATGTACAATATGTTCTATGAAAATATGGGTTTGAGGAAAAGTTATGTAGATGGGGTTGATGGGTTTATTGCTAAAGCTAAATTACTTCCTGGATATACACGGGGGAGGGGGGAGGGGGGGAGGGGGGAGGGGGAGGGTTCAATCAAATGTCCTTGTGTGAAATGCAAGTGTAGCCACGTGCAACCAATTGAAAATGTCGTGCTGTACCTTTATGGAAAAGGATTTATGCCAAATTATTTTGTGTGGACTGCACATGGAGAGTGTAACCCTAGTGTCTATAAAGAGAACTTTCAAAATGACTATGTCGGGTATAACTATCCTATGAATGAGATGTTAAATGATGCCTTTGGAATGTACCAAGAGGAACCCTTTAAACCGAATGTTGAGGAGATTTCCAATAATGAGGCGAAGCTCTTCTATGAACAGTTGGAAGAAGCAAGTCGCCTATTTTATGAGGGGGCAAGTCATTCAAAGTTGTCGGTGGCAGTTAGGTTGCTTAGTATTAAATCAGATTATAACATATCTCAAGGAGGCATGGATGAGATCATTGGACTTTTGAATGAACTAAACATAAGTAAATTAGGATTTCCTTCCTCGTACTACGATGCAAAAAAGTTGGTTTCATTTTTAGGGCTATCTTCAGAAAGAATTCACCGTTGTAAAAAAGATTGCATGTTATACTACAAAGAAAACAAAGATAGAGAATTTTGTACGTTTTGCGGAGAGGCTCGCTATAAGCCAGTCAAAAATGCTAAACAGAAACAGGTCCCAGTTAAAGCGATGCATTACTTACTCCTTATATCAAGGTTAAAGATGTTGTATGCATCAATGAGTTCTGCTCCTCATATGAGATGACATCATGAACGTACACGACAATCTGGTATTCTATGTCATCCGTCTGATGGAGAAGCATGGAAGCAGTTCGACATAGTGTATCCTGAATTTGCAAGTGAACCTAGAAACATCAGGTTGGGTTTAAGTTCTGATGGGTTTACTCCGTTTGCTGTCTCTACTGCACCATATTTTTGCTGACCTGTATTCGTCACACTGTATAATCTACCCTTAGAAATGTGTATGACAAGTCCATATATTTTCCTGACTTGTATTATCCCTGGTCCTAGTAACCCAAAAAGCACTATTGATGTATTCTTGCAGCCTTTAATTGATGAGTTACAAATATTGTGGCGTGATGGTGTTGTAACATACGATTGTTCCTTGAAACAAAACTTTAGATGCATGCTTGCTTGATGTGGACAATTAATGATTTCCCTGCATATGGCATGTTGTCAGGTTAGTCCACTGCTGGTAAGTTATCTTGTCCTATTTGTATGGATGATACAAAAGCATTTTATTTGAAACATGGGCGTAAGCACACATAATTCGACTGTCAGCGCCAGTTTCTGCCAGATGACCATCCCTTTAGGAGAAACACTAGTGCATTCATGAAGAACAAAGAGGATTTTGACGATCCTCCACAGAGGTTGACGGGCCATAAAGTTTGGTCCCGTGTTCAGGGGTATCCCAAAGCAACGGAGCAACAACCATTGCCTAGAATAGCAGGTTTTGGTGTTACACATAATTGGACAAAGCAGAGCATATTTTGGGAACTTCCTTATTAGAAGGACAATCTTCTTAGGCATAATCTGGATCCTATGCATGTTAAAAAAAGCTTTTTTGATGTTGTCTTTAACATTGTGATGGATGTCACTAACAAAACAAAGGACAACTTGAAGGCAAGGTTAGACGTTCAGGCATACTGTCGGCGACCTGAATTGCACCTACAATCAGATGGGGTTAAGGTGCGCAAGCCATCAGCGAATTACACTTTTGACTTGGAGGAGAGAAGAATGATTTGTGAGTGGCTACAGAATATTAAGTTTCCTGATGGTTGCGCATCGAATATATCCAAATATATCGACATGACAGAAGGTAAGCTTACGGCAATGAAAAGCCATGATTGTCACGTTTTCATGGAAAACTTATTGCCAATTGCGTTCAATGGCTTGCCTGATACAATTTGGAAACCACTCACTGAAATGAGTATGTTTTTCAAGGACTTGTATTCTAGTACATTGAGGGAAGAAAATATACAATTGATGGAAAGTAATATTCATGTGACCTCTACTAGATTGACCAAGATATTTCCCCTGGTTTCTTCAATGTTATGGAACATCTGCCTATGCACCTTGTTGAAGAAGCAAGACTTGAAGGCTCGGGTCAGGGAAGGTGGATGTATCCTACTGAAAGGTAATGCATATCAAAGATTTCCTCCCATATTTAATATTTTTTAATTCATTATTAAATTATAGGGCTATCTATGTTATACAGGACTATTGGCAAATGTAAGTGGACTGCAAAAAACAGGAATATAATTGAAGGGTCGATATGTGAGGCTTATCTTGCTAGGAAACGTCGCATTTCTGTTCTTATTATTTTGGGGCCGAGGTACCTTCTCTAAGGAGCAGGCCTAATCGGCATGATGATGGTGGGAGCGACAATGCACTGTATCCGCATTTTTCCATATTCAATCATTCCGGTCGAGGATCAGAAAAAGGTTGCACAAAACCATTCAGCGACATCGGTAGACAAGTTGCTATGACACATGTAGTACTGAATTTCCCAGAAGTGCAACCTTTTTATAGGTATTTGTCACTTTCTACAAATAACAAAAAAGGTTAATACATACATTAATTTTTACATCCTGAATATTGTTTTGTGCATAGCAGTTTATTTGTCAGTTACTTTGGGTACGATGCTGTTACGGACAAATTTTCAGAGTGGTTTAGAGAATACGTAAGTATTTATTTAGTGACAGATATCCCGTTGGTGAATACTATGCGCAAGTATGTTTTAACTTATAAATTTAATTGTATGCATTTTAGGTGCACAATCCTGAAAACGGCGTCAATCATCCACTGTTTTGTGATTTATCATTGGGTCCTGTTTATAAGTACAGAAAGATGTCTAAGTACTTCATCAATGGCTTTAAGTTTCATACTGAAGACTGGTCCATGGGGAAAAAAAATATATAACTGCGGAGTGTGGGTGAATGCAGGCACTGGTGATGGAGATTTTGACTATTATAATGTAATACATGAAATATTGGAGCTAGAGTTTAATGGTCATCGAAGGAAAAAGTTGGTGCTCTTTCGATGTAAGTGGTTTGATCCAACACCACTTCGGGGTACAAAGGTGCATCCAGTATATAAAATATTTGAAGTCAATCACAAAAGAACGTATGCACATTACGATCCATTTTATCATTGCTCAAAATGTGAAACAAGTGTACTACGTTTCTTATCAAAAGTGCAAAAATAAACTGAAGAACAAGGCAAAAGCAAATTGGTGGGTTGTTTTAAAAGCCAAACCGGTTGGAAGAATTGAGATGGATGATGCATTAGATGAAGCATACCAAAATGACATTTCAACTGTTCAAGAGATTGTAGATGAAGAATTACCCGACGAATTGCATCATGTTGTGGATTATTTTGAAGAATTTGATATGTCGGTGTTCAAACAAACCATGGAAATGTCTTTGGGAAATAAAGAAGAGGAGTACATAGATAAAAATGAATCAACTGAGGATGAATTGCTTGATGAATTAGAAGGAAGCGATGATTATTGATGTTAGTAGTTGTATATTTGTGCATTATATTGATTGTTTGTGGTATTTGTGACTAATATTTTGCGTAATAATTTTTTTATTAACGATGATACACTTTATTAAATATCTAATTCTATTGAATTTAATATTACTTTGCAGATATGACATCTCGAGGTAGGAAAGGACCTAGGACCCATGGTGGCCATACTTCCATAGGTCATACTACTTCTCCACTTCCGGCATTGACCCCTACCTTTGCCTTGCTCTCACAGTTAGGTAATTATCCTAGTACATTTTTCGCTGGTCTCCCTAGTACCCCACTATTCCATCAGCCACAGGCCCCTGGCATATCTGCACAGACCATGCCACATCCGGGGCCACACTATCAGTTTGGCCAGCCTGCTGGTCACTCTTTCCATTCCATGCCTATAGTAGGCACATTCCCTCAGACAGTACATATACGGGCCCCTACATTTCAGTCATTCGGCGCACTGGGCCCTTCACAGATGATGATGATACCTACTCCTAGTATGCATCCACATTGTTTTCCATCCACTACACCTTCCATTTCGAGTACTATTCCATCTACATCATTATCGACATGCCCCAGTTCGAGTACACCCTCGGGGTCTGGATTACCCGTACCAAAGACTCAGATAGAATCCTCTCCATCTGTCACCACTACAGCGAGAAAGGGTAAGAAAAAGCGTACTAGTGCTACAGTTCAGTTACCTGGTGGTATTGGATCTCTCGATGAGTCTGGTAGGTTGATTATCATGCCTGACAGCAAAGAAGGGTAAGATTTATTCATTAACCCTTAAATTATAAACTTTTGAATTGAATGCAATATATATATTTATCAACATAATTTTGTATGTTAAATTTAATGCAGGTTTATTCCATCGGACAAGGTAGTGAAACTTGTTGTTGAATCTATGATACCACACTTTACTGATGGTTGGCCATCGTGGGGAAAGGTGCCAGTACTTGTTAGAAACCGCATGTTTCAAGCTTTTACGATATTAACTATACTTATGAAGCTTTTGTCATTTGATTATTCCATGTGTTTTATTAGTTTTCACTTATTATATTATTAATTGTTTCAGTACAAGTGTTCGTGGGATGCTATATATGATGATGAAATCCGAGCAGTTTTTGAGAAAAAAACTGCTAAAAGGCTAAGTGATTCTTTATCAAAATACAGGCAAAGGGGGTAAAGTTCCCAAACGGATTTATCAACAGAATGGAAAAACTCAAAATTTATTGGCAACACCTGAATTCTTAGCCTAGAGCGAGCAGGCTAAGAAAAACAGAGCATCGACAAAGGGAGGATCGAAGCACACTTGTGGTTCAGTTAGTTTGGCCACCCACCGGATGTGATATGTAAGTCAATCTAATTTTAATTTAAATTAAAACTTAACACCATTTTGATTTAGCATTAACACATTTGCATTGTGTAGGAAGCGGTACATGGAAAAGTTAGTGATAATGAATTTTTCTGTCTGTTCTATTATTTATATGACGAACAAGGAAATGAGGTGGGATGGCTCGAGCCACGTGCACAACAACTAGAGGTGAGATATCATAAATAATTTTATTTTATTTTAAATTATTCTTTAATTAATTATTCTAATCGTGTCTTATGTTTTAGGAAAATTACAAAGCTCTACACCAAGAATGGCTTGAGAGCCAAGGGTCACAGGTCGTTGAAGGCTCTCCTAAACCCACCCCAGAAGAAGAAAATGCAATGTTCGTTCAGGCGGGGTGGTGGCTATACTAGCAAAAATCGAGCCTATGGCCTTGGTCCTTCGAGGTATAAGGAGCCTTCTCGTGTAGTATTGTCAATGCTAATTGCTCTTCTTCTTCTTCTTCTTCTTCTTCTTCTTCTTCTTCTTCTTCTTCTTCTTCTTCTGCTGCACCACAAATTGTGGATGATGATTTGCGCTCTAAATTGGCGGAAATGGAGCAAAGGCTAC
>JBBBVM010000660.1:600000-1141408 GCA_037355625.1 Petunia x hybrida | reverse complement strand
TGCACTTTTGGGCCATTTTTCATTTAAAATTAGCTATTTACTTGCAATTTTCAAAATTGAACTTAATTTTAAAATAATTATTCATTTAATTAAATCCGGGACAAAATTGGGTGTCAAAAACAGCTGCCCCTCTTTACCCGAAAAGATGAAAGAGTTTTCAGGGTAAGAAAGTTGACGTGAAACCCAATTTTGTCGCGGGCGGTAAAGCCAAGACTCCGATCCTGGGATCAAAATGCGAGGCTTATGGACATGGCCGAACTTCGGTTTCCGAGTTGCCTACATATCCCGGGCTGAAAGAGAATCAGGCCATATGTAGTTCGACGCGATTTGAAAATCAAAGACGAGATAGTAACGACTACTCGAGCGCGGGAAAAGAGGGCTTGTAACCACCCAAGTTATGAAAATGTGGTCGACAACACACCCATAAAGAGGGGTTTACACAGACATAGCTTCCACTGCACCTTGATAATCGAGCCATCTTGTCTTCAATCTCAAACCTCAGACTCAGGGTTAACAAGAGACTTACCTCTAGGGTGGATGGCTTATGCGGGTGCGATTCTTCAGGTCTTCATGACGAGTATAGCTCATATCAATGATTGGCCCGGTTCGTCGCTAAGAAAAGCTCCATGTTATGCTCCAAACGCTGCCGCGGTGCTGCTAAAATTTTGTAATAATCTCAACAAACGGTAAGCGTGCAACTGCTAATAAACTGTAATAATTGGAATAGGAAATAGATAAAGTGATAAAATTATAAATGCGGGTTGCGGTATCATCGATAAGTTTCTTCCTTCGATCAACTGACAAGATACTCCGCCCGAGAACCTCTTAGCTGATCCTTATTCTGAAACAGTAAAGCAAGACAGTAAGTAAAGCGGGTGCGAATTGCAGAACAATTGACTAACGAGATATAATGCCTCAAGTTGCTTTGCCAAATCTTAGTCTGTGCAGATATAAAACATAATGCTTTGCAGGACAACCAACCGGCGGGACACACCGCACATGGTGCCCCATAGTTGACTTGTCGAATCTATTCTAAACAAGTATAATATAATGCTTTGCAGGACAACCAACCGGCGGGACACACCGCACATGGTGCCCCATGGTTGACTTGTCGATTCTATTCTAAACAAGTATAATATAATGCTTTGCAGGACAACCAACCGGCGGGACACACCGCACATGGTGCCCCATGGTTGACTTGTCGATTCTATTCTAAACAAGTATAATATAATGCTTTGCAGGACAACCAACCGGCGGGACACACCGCACATGGTGCCCCATGGTTGACTTGTCGATTCTATTCTAAACAAGTATAATATGCTTTGCAGGACAACCAACCGGCGGGACACACCGCACATGGTGCCCCATGGTTGACTTGTCGATTCTATTCTAAACAAGTATAATATAATGCTTTGCAGGACAACCAACCGGCGGGACACACCGCACATGGTGCCCCATGGTTGACTTGTCAATTCTCTATCGCGAGGTAAATTCTATCACGAGGATAAGATTTGAGAAAAGAAAAGCGTCGCCTTTTCGGCAATAATCAAATGTAATGCTTAGATGCCGCAAGAGTAAATTTGATGATCTGTCAAGCAGAATCATATGCGCCGTCCATTCGATTGGTGTTGCTTGTATGGATAGTGGTGCAAAGTGTTGAATGCTCCCTTCAGTTCTTATTGAATCTGGTGTTCAATTCCTGCAAATTTAAAGTAAATGCGTTGGAAACGAGTGAATAATAAAGCAAAAGCTATAATGAAAAAAGGAAGAAATAGATTTGTGTTGCATATGCGACAAGGCGAATAATCTCCGAGAAACTGATGGTTGACAGTGGGATCCATAACAATAGCGCCCTTTGATTGTCTATGATAGGCTTCCGAATAATGCCTCCAATTGCTTATGGTAGGCTTCAAATGATAACGATGGCTTTGCTTGCTCACGATAGACTTGATAATAAAACCCCTGATTGCTTACGGTAGGATCAATAATAAAAGAGCCTTCAATTGCTTATGATAGGCTTCAGAATAAGGCCTCCAATTGCTTATGGTAGGCTTCAATGCTAATGAAGTCTTCGCTTGCTCACGATAGACTTGATAATAAGACCTCCCGATTGCTTACGGTAGGATCAATGATAAAAGAGCCTTCAATTGCTTATGATAGGCTTCAAAATAAGGCCTCCAATTGCTTATGTTAGGCTTCAATGCTAATGAAGTCTTCGCTTGCTCACGATAGACTTGATGATAAGATCCTCCGATTGCTTACGGTAGGATCAATGGTAAAAGAGCCTTCAATTGCTTATGATAGGCTTCAAAATAAGGCCTCCAATTGCTTATGGTAGGCTTCAAATGCTAATGACGTCTTCGCTTGCTCACGATAGACTTGATAATAAGACCTCCCGATTGCTTACGGTAGGATCAATGATAAAAGAGCCTTCAATTGCTTATGATAGGCTTCAAAATAAGGCCTCCAATTGCTTATGGTAGGCTTCAATGCTAATGAAGTCTTCGCTTGCTCACGATAGACTTGATAATAAAACCCCGATTGCTTACGGTAGGATCAATAATAAAAGAGCCTTCAATTGCTTATGATAGGCTTCAAAATAAGGCCTCCAATTGCTTATGTTAGGCTTCAATGCTAATGAAGTCTTCGCTTGCTCACGATAGACTTGATGATAAGATCCTCCGATTGCTTACGGTAGGATCAATGGTAAAAGAGCCTTCAATTGCTTATGATAGGCTTCAAAATAAGGCCTCCAATTGCTTATGGTAGGCTTCAAATGCTAATGACGTCTTCGCTTGCTCACGATAGACTTGATAATAAGACCTCCCGATTGCTTACGGTAGGATCAATGATAAAGAGCCTTCAATTGCTTATGATAGGCTTCAAAATAAGGCCTCCAATTGCTTATGGAAGACTTTAAATGATAATGACGTCTTCGATTGTTTACGATAGACTTCATAATGAGGCCCCCGATTGTTTACGGTAGGCTCCATAACAATAGCGCCTTCGATTGTCTACGATAGGCTTCATAAAAGGCCTCCAATTGTTTATGGAAGGCTTTAAATGATAATGACGTCTTCGATTGTTTACGATAGACTTCATAATGAGGCCCCCGATGTTTACGGTAGGCTCCATAACAATAGCGCCTTCGATTGTCTACGATAGGCTTCATAAAAGGCCTCCAATTGTTTATAGTAGGCTTGACGTAATTTGTAAGTGCAAGCTGCAATATCTTTGATAAATTGTCTTCCCATCCACTGGCGAAGCAATAAAGCAAGTGCGAAGGCATAGTGCAAATCTTTTTCAACAAGCATGGCAATCAACTGGCAAGCCGGTCGGGCATGAAGCAAGGAGGGTCTTAGGGTTTATTGTCGAACAAATCAGCTGGCGAACCGGTCCGGCACGAAGCAAGGAGGGTCTCGGGACTGACCTGTTAACCTGAAAATGTAAAGCAAGGCATCAATTTTAAAGCAAGTGCGACGACATAACTCAAAGCAAGTGCAAAGAAAAGCAGTGCGGGAATGTAAAGCAATGCAAGGGCCATTTGGCGAATCAATAGGCGAGATAGTCCAACAAAAGGGATCCTCGTAGCCGATGGTCAACCTGAAAGAGTAAAGCAAGGCGTTAATTTCAAAGCAAGTGCGAAGGCATAATTCAAAATAAGTGCAAAGCAAAGTAGTGCGGAAATGTAGTCAGTGCGATAGCCATTGATAAATCAATTGGCGAGGCAATCCAGCAAGGATGGCCTTGTGCGGATTATCGCCTGAAACAAAACGATGCCCTATTTGGCTTAGTTTTGAAAACGCAAAACAAGCCTCGGCTTTGTCGCCTATTAGGAATTAAAGTCATAGAAGTAGAAATGCCGCCTGTTCGGCAATAACTCATGACAAAGCATAATGCTTTAAGTCATGAAAAGGGCAATGCGACGCAATTTGCAAGGCAACTTTGGATGCGTGTTCAAATAGTTGTTCATCCATAGTGTGAATGATCCTTTCATTGCAAGCTTTCATGTTCCTGTTCTCAAAGAAAAATTGTTAGCTTTGGGAAGGGAAGGGGAAGCGTTTGATTTGTGCAGACTTCATCCTGATCTTGCTGCTTCTGCTGCTTCCTCGTCTTCATTGGACTTGGATTTGCAAGCGGCTTTCAGAAACTTGGCTCAAGAACTCAAATAGCATAGGCTTTGAAAAATAGAGGCAAAATAAAATATTTTAATGCGCATGCAAATGAAGTCAAAGATGCATTTTGAAAATTTTGCCTTGACTTAGACTTGTAACACATTTTAAAACAAACTGAACGTCCTTTGTCTTAGACTTTGCACTGTTTGCTTAACCAATTTCAAAATTCTTGCCAACTCATCTTTAACAACCAACGCCGCTTCTTGCAAAATTCTGCCCCAGTTATTATCTTTCGCATCTCCAACTCGTTTTGCAAAAATTGCCCAGTTGCTATCTTTCGCATTTCCAACTTATTTGCAAAAATTGCCCCAGTTGTCCTTCTTGGGGGAAAATGAAAACTTAAATGCTAAAGGGTCGAGCCCGATGAGGGAGCCTACGTATCCCTCCTTGGGAATCAGACCGTGCGAAGTTCTACATCACTGCTTCAACGCCATATACCAACAAATAAACGCTGCCCCAGTTGAAGTTCTAACAGATAGTGCGATATCCAAAGAGCGCAGACAATAACTTTCAGTGCATCGTTTTAAGTTGTTCAGTTGTTTTGCCATACATTACAAGCAAAGCTTTGGCAGGCTTATAAATTTTAATTTTGAAATGGAAACAAATGCAAGCGTAAATAATATAATAAGAATGCGATGCATTTTTTAATTCAACTTTCATAAATTCAGATTAACATAAGCTTTAAAGTACAATGCAATTCAGGGCCTCAGCCTGAATTAAAATTGAAAATAATGCTACTAAGTTCAATCGCCAAGTTCTTTCAAACAATGCCATTAGCTTCTGGTGCTGTATCATTCACGAGCTAAAGCATCTACCATCAATAAGATCTCGAAACCTTTGCGAGGTGAATGGTCAGCCACTTCACAAATCCAACATTTGCTAGAGAAGTAAACAAAACAAAAGAAACCTCTCAAAGGGTAACTAAGATAGTTTGCATGTCATTCATAGGATTGCATACAAGCAGGCAACACCTAGTATTTAACGCATTTTGGGCAAATAAAGCAAGGCAGGCAATTAACATTTTAACACAGCTCATGCTCTCTACAGCATCTGCACAAAATTCTAAACCCAAATGCCTAAAACCCGAAACAATCCTCCATAGCTTTTGCAAACATCCATACTCCTCCAAGCACGATTCCCAATTGCTTTACAACATCCAGGGAGAAATTTCCAACTGCCTGACTGCAAATCACGAAAGGCGCCAATTGACCTTTCAAAATAAAACCTCACTGGTCCTCGGCTTTGGACAAGCCTCTCAGCTTCCTAGGTTTTGCAAGGCTCACCGACCTTGTTCATAGGGCTCCTCACTGGTCCTCGGCTTTAATCAAGCCTCTCAGTTTCCTAGGTAGCCAAGACCGTACTGGTCTTCAAGGAGGGACCCCACCGGTCATTCAAAGACACATGGGCTTCGCTCTCCTAGTATGCGACAAGCATACTTCAATTTATAAAGTTGCAGCTGGATAATCAACATAGGCCTGCACACACGCAAAGCCATTCACGAGAGGGACCCCACTGATCCTTTTAAAGACACCAGGGGCTTCGCCTCTTAGATCTCGCTACACCAGGTCATCTCCAAAACACAAACCAACCAAATCTGCCGAACTTTCCCCCAAACTAAGGTGTATATGCATGCATGACCTAATCTCCTTCTAAGAGTGGGCTAACGGTTGAGGCTGATCAGACCTATGCGGGATAAACCTGGCCCCATAAACCAGTAAAACCGGCCATGACAAAACCAGGCAAACCATATCCCAACTAACTTTGGTGACACGAAAGAAATTCAGAGACTTAGGAAGGACAATGCCCTTCCTGTATTATGGCCCGTCACGCGGGCCCCCCGTGATGAAATCGAGGAGGTGAAAGAGAATTGACAGGCTCCATGAGGGAGGAAATATGAACGGAATGCAGACTATGCACAAATAAATATAATACATGCTTTATAAGGCAAACCAAGCAAACAGATATAATAAAGCAAATAAATTAAGCATGCTAGTTGCAAATAATTGGAAACCTTTATGGTCAAAACCTTTATTGCTCCCCAGCGGAGTCGCCATGCTGTTGAACCCCAAAAATTACCCCCCGAAAAGGGATAAGTTCCGAAATATCGACAGGATGGACTAACTCTTTTGGAGTTTTTGGAGTCGCCACCCAATTTAAGGAAAACAGGGAACCAAATTAACAAATGCGTGCAAAAATCCGTTTTTATAAAAGACGGTCTTTCAGAGATTCTAAGTAAGAGGTTTTATTAATCTCGGAAGAAGGTTTTTAAGGCACTTCCGAAATTCCGTAAAATACGGTTAATCCGACAGGTTTCCAAATCATTTGCAAGTGTGCTTTTCTTTCAAAAGAATTATTTAAAATAGTAATAATAATAATAAAAATAATTAATCGAATAAAAAGCTTATTTTGCAAAATATTCTTTTACTCGCACGCATTTGCTAAGACGGCCCCCAATTTTGCAATAAATTAAATAATGACTTCACAATAAAAGGCAATGAACATAAAGTAAAATAATATACAAACAATCAAGTATTATTGATAAATAAATATTTTACGCATTTTATTTACATAAATATTTCTAAGGAAAGTAATGCAAAGTTAAAGATAAAACCCGAAAAATGATCAACTCGCGGGAGCCTTGGATTTTCTAAAATTGATAAGTCTTATTTCTGAATGCTCGGGTGCAAATTCAAATTCCAAATGCCTTCAATGTAATGGACTATTCCCATTCGTGAATCAGCCAAACTCGTCCACAAATTATTCGCCAAAATGTACATCGCGAAACAAACAAGTAAAATTGGATTAATACGATAGTCCAAGTGTAATAATTAATAAAATAAAATAACAATAATAAAGTAATAATAATAAAAATAATAAAAATAAAATATATAATAATAATAATAGAATATATAATAATAATAATAATAATAATAATAATAATAATAATAATAATAATAATAATAGTGAAGGGGGTTTGTTTTTGCAAAATTTAGGCTCAGACTTGTATGGCGCGTCATGTAGAGGCTCGGGGTGTTGGTACGGTTGCAAACACGGAGCCCGGGCCGTGTTGCCATCCAAGTATCAAACCCATCACTCTATTCGGCTTGCTTTGCATTAATTTCATACTTTCATCATCGCCTTTTGCTTTAGGGACACGGGAACGGGACGGATCAAGTGTAGTATCATGTTCAAAATCCGTCAATTCCTGGTGTAGGCCTCAATACGTGTATATGTATTTTTCATTGGCCAGGTGTAGTATCAAGTTCAAGTCAGTTCAAATGCCTCAAAATGCAGTATTTTCATAAGCTAATTTGGTGTGATAACTGTTTAGGATCAGTCTGTTTCGCAAATCGCACAAGAAGCCATCACACTCTCCAAATTAGCATTGGCAACCATTCCAAACAGATGTCAAGGACTTGTACACTGCGATTTTAAAGGAGCAGCAGCACACGCATATCAAAGCTGAAACTTGTAACAGTAAACAAGTTAATCAACACACTGTTGGATAAAACTGTATATATCCAAACAAATATGTTATGACAGCTAAAATATGTAACGAGAACAAAGGATAAAGAGCAACATCGATAACAATTCCACAGTGGGCAAGTGGGTAAATTCAAACAGATCGAGGCCCCCAAAAAGAAAAGGGCAACTCCACAACCATCATCCCTATGCAATTGACAAAACGAATTAGTGCAGCCAAGGTTAACCATCGCCGGAATAAACAGAAAGCCAGTAACAACAAACAATAACAACACCAATTGTTAGTGGGACCCAGTAGACAAACAACAAACACAAGCTTGTAGAAAACTGAACGGAGGCAAACAGTCACAAACGGAAAAATATATTTCGACGGCGATAGCTGCGGTGCAACAGCGGCGAGACAAAGAGGAGGAGCGACATCCGTACGCGTTAACGACGGCGTCACTGCCACTACCCATTTCCTTATTTTATTTCTAGAAAATTGATAGGACATAAATGAGCAGAAAAAAATAAATCTGATCGCCGGCGATCGAATATTCCGGCCAGATCTCGCGACACGAGTCAACCCGCTACCTCACTTCTCTTTTTCAGTCACGAATCAACAAAGAAACCAAAAGAACCCACAAACAACGCCAGCTAGCAGCCTGAACCATTTTGAACAAAACAAAACAAAAAAAAAAGGTCCCCGGTCACTGCTTGTGTTTCTGGTTTCAGATCTAATATGGTGTATATTGCCTTTTCTACTTCCATTTGTGTGTGAGTTGCTGTGGATGGAGAAGGAAATGGGGTAAGAAGACAAGGGGTGAGGAGATGATGACCATTATTGTGAGTGTGTGTGTTTTTGAGAAGATGAGGGAGTGGAGAGGGTGTTCAAAAGAGAGAGAGAGCCCAAAATGGTGGGGTGCCGCGGCTATATCATGCCAAAAATGTGTAGGGTTTTTGATAAAAGGGAGATTGATCAATAGTGTGGGCTAGGGTTTTAGGTTTTATAGTGAGGGGTTTTGGATAAAAGGAAGAATGAATAAATGGGTGTGGGGTTAATGTGATATGGGCTTTTTAGAAATGACCCTAATATAAAATTTAAAACGGATTTAGCCCTTTAATTAAATTAAACAGATAATTATATAGTATGCTGCAAATGAAGGGATAACTTGCAATTTTGGCCATTTTCATTTAAAATTAGCTATTTACTTGCAATTTTCAAAATTGAACTTAATTTTAAAATAATTATTCATTTAATTAAAATCCGAGACAAAATTGGGTGTCAACAGTGGGTTTTCAGAAACAAACTTGATGAGGATGACATGGTAACAAGGAATAAGGCCAGGCTAGTTGTTCAGGGATACAGTCAAGAGGAGGGCATCGACTATGATGAAACTTTTGCTCCAGTTGCAAGATTGGAAGCAATAAGACTTCTTATAGCCTTTGCTACATACATGGATTTTACTCTACATCAAATGGATGTCAAGAGTGCATTTCTGAATGGTTACTTGAAAGAGGAAGTGTATGTCAAGCAACCTCCAGGTTTTGAAAGTGAACAGTTCCCTGAACATGTGTACAAGTTGGACAAGGCCTTGTATGGGCTCAAGCAGGCACCAAGAGCATGGTATGAAAGGCTATCAAAATTTCTACTCCAGCATGGATACAAGAGAGGTAAAATTGATAGTACTTTGTTCCTAAAAGAAAAAGGTAAGGATCTTTTAATTGTTCAAATCTATGTAGATGATATAATTTTTGGTGCCACTTGTGAAAATTTAAGTAAGGAATTTGCAAACTTGATGGGGAGTGAATTTGAGATGAGCATGATGGGTGAACTCAATTTCTTTTTGGGTTTACAAATTAAGCAAACCTCAAATGGAACTATGATCCATCAACAAAAGTATGTTAAGGAATTACTTAAAAGGTTTGATATGGATAATGCTAAGGGAATTGACACACCTATTGCTACTGCCACAAAATTGGATCTTGATGAACATGGAATATCAGTGGATCAAAAATTGTATAGGGGTATGATAGGTTCTCTACTTTATCTAACTGCTAGTAGACCTGATATTGTGTTCAGTGTTGGTTTGTGTGCTAGGTTCCAATCAGATCCTAAGGAATCTCATTTGAAAGCTGTTAAAAGAATATTGAGGTATCTGAAAGGAACAGGTCCCTTGGGACTTTGGTATCCAAAGGTGGTAATTTTAATCTTGTTGGATATACTGATGCTGACTATGCAGGTTTCCTTGTTGATAGAAAAAGCACCTCAGGTATGGCACATTTTCTTGGTGAGTGTTTGGTTTCTTGGGGAACTAAGAAACAAAATTCAGTGGCACTTATCACTGCTGAAGCTGAATATGTAGCAGCTGCTTCATGTTGTTCACAGTTGTTATGGATCAAACAACAATTACAGGATTTTGGTGTTGATGTAGGAACTGTTCCTATATATTGTGATAACACTAGTGCTATTAATATGACAAACAATCCAGTGCATCACAAAAGGACTAAACACATTGATATAAGACATCATTTCCTAAGAGACAATTATGAAAAAGGTTTGATTACCATAGCATTTTGTCCTACTGAAAAGCAAATAGCTGACATTTTTACTAAAGCTCTAGGTAGAGATGATTTTGAAAGAAATAGATTGGAATTAGGGATGATTAAATTCACATAAAATCTTCAATGCTTTACTTCATAATTGGCTAGAAAATTGCTCTTAAAATGAATTTTATTCAAGTCATTATGAATTATTCAGTCCAGTTTTCATACTTAAATGTATACTCTCATGCTACATATCTTATTTAGAGTTGCTAAAATTGAATGATGTTACCCTTATGCTCTTAGAATTTCAGATGATCAAAAATTGCAAATTGGAAGGACACTGAATTGTGGTGTTAAAAACAGGTATGTACTCGTAATTATTCAATTAATTTAGAAGTATAAAGGCTATAGGTAACTTGTGTTTAGGATAAAATCCCACTAAGTTTCCTACCCATATCCAAATTGCAAAAGAGTCCCATCGGAGGAACAATCCTGTTCTGAAAAGGTATCCTGAAGCCTAACGGCTCTTTTTCTCCGGGAGACTCCCAAGAGTCCTTAGCCGTTGCATGTTGTGCTGAGGTAAGCTGATCGTTTCCTACTCTAATTACACTACCTATTTCACACTATAAATATACTCCTTCTCTTCCATTAGTCTTTTACCTTGTTCATCAATTAAATCTCAAAATTTCAGAAAGAATTGTCAATTATCTTTTGATTAGAATTGCAAAAATGTCTCTTTCTTCTGATAACTCTGCATCTGCACCCACTGTTGAACAACCACAAAATCTCAACCCTCCTTCACCCATGGAAATCATCGACCCAACCCTGAAGTTCCTGAACAAATTCCAGAAATACCTGAACCTGAAATTCAGGGGGAAGGATCAGTTCCTACGGCTGAATCTATTGCTGAGCAGGTTGAGGATTTATCTCATGCTATGGTGTTGTATCAGTTTAAGGTAAATTACACATACCCTTTGGATGTTGTTATTGACGAGGAAGAAAAGGGGGAGGGGTCTGAAGCTGCTCTTGAGGGGGAACCTATTAGGAGTTTGGAAGCACCTTTGCATGGGGGGTCAGGGTCTCCAGAGGTTGCTTTTAGAGCACCCATGGAAGATGTTGTGGATGTTGAGGAGGCTATAAGTGACAGTGATAGGCCATTAGTGGATTTGATCAATATTAGGAGCCTGAAAAGAAAATTAGCTAGAAAGGGACCCATTAATGACCATGAGACTGCTGAAATTGCTGCTAAGTTGAAGAAAATAAGTGATAGTTATAAGCCCGAAAATAAGAAGAAAGATGAAAGTTCCTCTAAGGCAAAAGGACCTGTTCCTTCTGCCTCAACCCCTGCTTCTGGGGGTAGGAGGACAAGAAGTGCTGCTAAAGCTGCTGATGAACAACTGGCTGCTGCCTTGGAAAGGAGCAGAAAAGGGAAAGGAAAACAGGTAGTTGAGGAGGAAGAAGTGGATGATATTGATGATATTGATCTTGCTGATTTTTCTGAGGATGATGAGATGGTAGAGGCTGAGGAGGTGGTGCCTCAGTCAAAGAAAAGAAAGGTTACTGAGAGAAGAGTTACAAGAAGCTCAGTTAAAGCTGCTGAGAAAATTGCTAAGAGGACCAGGTCCTCTAAAAGAGTGGTTGTTTCTGAAGACTCTGCTAGTGACAGTGATGAGTTTGTTGCTGAAGATGAGAGTGATAGTGATGCTGAAGGTGGTGAGTCTGTGCACTGTGTTCATGAAGACATGTTGACCAGGCAGTTGTTGAAAGGTAGGGTCATGACTGATGTTCAAGAAGAAGGTATGTTGTGGCTGCTGGAAAAACTGAATGCTCAGGGTTGGAGGGACATGGTCCTTAAGATCTCTGGGAGATGTGCTAAGGGGATGGTGCAAGAGTTCTACAAGAACTGCTCCATCAGAGAAGATAGACTGACTACCTCTGTCAATGACAATGTCATTATGTTTGACACACTGTAACTTGGTGAGCTGTTGGGGATTCCTGCCACTGGGTATGCTAGCTATGTCAAGACTGTTTGGCCTGACTTGACAAACTTGCCTACTGATCTGGAGATCACTAGGAAGTTTGCTGAGAATGATGGTGAAGAAAAACCCAGGGCTGTGCAAAAGAGTGAGATGCACCCACAGCATCAAGTATTGTTTGAGTTTGTGAACAAGGTTGTGATGCCAAGGCAGGAGAAAAGAGGAGTTTCCAGTTTCATGGAGCTGGTCCTTATGGAACTGTTGGACACTGAAATGCAGATCAATTGGCCCAGCTTTATGATCCACCTGATAAAAAGGGTGATTGCTGGGAAGAGAAAACACTCCCTGCCGTTTGGTTTCATTCTGACTGATATCTTTGCCAAGTTGAAGATTCCCTTGGAAGGGGTTGTGAAGGCTACAAAGAAGGAGAAGTTTGGGTGTGCTACTTTGATAAACTGTGACTTGCCAGTTCAGGCTGATCCTCCACAGGCTGGTGTTGGGAGGCAGCCTCTGAACAACAAAGTGAGGGCACTTAGGCAACAGGTTGCTATGCAGGCTGCTGAGATAGCAAGGTTGGAAGAAGAGAGGAATTACTGGAAGGCAGAGGCCTCAAAAGCAAAGGAGACCAATGAGGGAATGCTCAAGCAGATGCTTGATCTGCTTAACAAGTCTCAGGGAACTGGTCCTTCCACATCCTGACCACCTTAGCCTTAGCCTTTAGCCTTTAGCCATCTTTTGTCTAGTGGGATCCAGCCTAGCCTAGTGCCTTAGCCTTTTCTTCTTCTTTAGTAGTTGGATAATTCTGTAGTACTTGCTTGTATCCCCTGATTTTGATATTTTGGTTAAATGAATTGTCTTGGATGGCTAATATCATTGTTTTGCAGTTGCATTATTTGAATTATGTTTGCATTTTGAGTTGCCTCAATGGCTATGTGCTGATTAATTCTAACACTTGAGTTATATTTTATATGCAATCTTTTCAATGATGCCAAAAGGGGGAAGAGTAAGTGGTCTGATTTTGCATGATTTTATACCTAAGAAAAATCTGTTCCTTAATGATAAATTAATTCTCCACTGACTGGTGTCTTTTTGAGCTTAAGTTGTACTTCAGGACATTAAGGAGATGAAGCTATGAGTATGAATTTGTCATCATCAAAAAGGGGGAAACTGTTAGCTTGGATAAGCTTGGAGTTTTGACTGATGACTGAGGAACGGATTCAAAGGACCTGTTCCTTGGAATTACTGAAGCAGAATAGATAATTCATGCAAAATCATTTAATTGAGATATTATTATTTATCCTAATACTGACGTGTATCTTGGTAATTATGCAGGCCTAATCAGATACGAAAAGATTGCATAACTAAGGGATAAAGGATTCAGATTCTAGAAGGTAGAATCCAATTAGGATTCAAAGTCAAGGGAGCTTTGGAATTCTAATTCATTGAGACTTCTTGGCTGCTGGAAACTATAAAACGTGAAGACTATCAGCCATAGAAGATGTACACAAATACAAAGAGCATCGAGCAAAAGCTGAGAAGAATTATTAGCTTATTTGTGTAATCAGTTAGCTACAGTAGAACTAAGTAAGAACCTGTTCCTTAGGTTGAGTCTTGTAAAAGTTCAAGTCTTAGTTCAATTGTAGTAAGCAAAATCAAGTTGTAAACTATTTAGTTCAAGTCGTGGACTTGACACAACTTCACTGATCGTGAGAAAGATCACTAAAGGATTAGAGTTAGTCCTAGGTTAGTAAGAGTGAGTCTTGTAACCAAGTGGGTCTTTTTACATAGTGAAGTTGAAATCCTACTTGAGAAGTAGGTCATGGTTTTTTTATCCCGTGTCTAGGGGTTTTTCCACGCTAAAATCTGGTGTTCAATTACTTACAGTCTTTATTCCGCATATCATAAAGTAAAGGAACACATTTTAAGGAACTGGTCCTTAAAACAGTAAAGTGGTGTAATCGTGGGAAATAACAGTCTCCAATTATCCATGGCAAAATTATTTTCAAGATAAATTTTTATATTATTAATAAAAATGTTAATGGAATTGTTACAAAAACATCAAAAATAAGGGCGATCGTAATATCCTGAATTACAAGAGGTCATTGTTACGAAAAGAAACCTGAAGGAGGTCTCTGAAATTATCCCATTAAAATAACAACACAAACTATTTTTTCTCTTCACGATTCAGCACTAAAAGAGAGTAATAGTAGATGAAAACCCCTCTTCTGTAACTTCAGGCCAGTCGCCTCTTTCACTACCTATTTTTTCAGTTTCTCCAAACCTTTAACATCAATTACCAGTTAAGCTCACATCTTCCAACCTTCTCTTATGGAAAACACATTTTATGCCTATGGTATATGGTTGTGGTTTAAACCATCACAACGATCGTATCAAACCAATAACCCTGGTAAAGTTTCTGGGTGATAGCAAACCAACCACGGCCTATAAAGTTTGGGTCCGTCTACTTGTCTTGAGTTGGATTGTTGCCTTTATTTTAGACAATATTTTACCTCTACTCTCTCATGCTGCACCACTTGGTGTATGGTATGCTCGTCTAGCTCATCCATCACATCCTACATTTTTTCAAGTACTGTCACCTCATGCTTTGAGTTCAACCACTATTAAGCACTCTAAGTTATGTCCTACTTGTGCAGTTTAAGAGTCATAAAGTTCCTTTTAGCGAGTCTTGTAGCTTCTAGGTCTTTAGATTTAAAGTGTTCAGATGTTTGGGGCATTATACCGTTGTCTGTAATGATTGTTATTCTTATTATATTATTTTTTTGGTCATTTTAGCAAATATACTTAAATTTACTTCTATCGATTTAAGTTTGAAGTCCTTCAGACTTTTATTCAATTTCATACAATTGCTAAGAAATACTTTAGACTGCCTATCAAATATTTTCAAGTAGATTGGGGAGGCAAGTTTCAAGCCTTGACTAACTATTTAAGTGATATTAGTAATGTACAACACTCTTCTTATCCATATATTGATCCTGAACAAAATGGTTGTGTTGAAAGAAAACATAGGCACCTTGTTAAAACTGGTCAAGCACTTTTATATCATGCTAATATTTCCTCTAAATTTTGGACCAATTCATTTGTCACGGTTGTGTATACAATATATCGATTACCAACTCAATGTCTAAATAATCAATCTCCATTGTGGGTGCTATTTAATATTGACCTGGATCGCTCTATCTTACTTATTTTAGGTTGTCTTATTTTCATGTCTTCGCCCTTATACCGAAGATAAGTTGTCACCTCGATCCAAATACTGTGTTTTTCTTTTATAGAAAGATACATAAATGATACAAAAAGTTTTGATTCGGTTTCTTCCAAATTCTCTGTTTCTCGTCATGTTGTTTATGATGAATTTACCATATCTTTTTGAAACGACCTTAGGTAGGCGTTTTGGGAGTTAGGACTTCGATTAGCATGATGACAGTTTTAAAAGCTCCGTAAGGTCTATTAGGACATGTCTGTAAAATTTGAGCTGATTCGGACCTCGTTTAGTAGGATTTTTGAGAAGGTCTCCGTTTCAGTTGTCAGTAAAGCTTAAAAGAGGTTTTCGAGCTCAATTTGAGCGAATGAGCTCCGATTTGAAATCTAAAAGTTGCGTTAGGTTCATATGGTCATTTATGACCTGTAGCAACTTTTAAAAGTGAATTCCGAGGTTATTCGGTCAGTTTCACTAAAATTCTGAAAGTTAAGAAATCGACCTATTTCCGTGCAAGCCATATCTTAAGTTCCAGGGATCTGATTCGAGTTTCGTCTTCGCAAGCATGTTACACAAGTCTTGTATGACTAGTGTGCAAAATTTGGCGTCATTTGGAGCTTTGTAGTATCCCGTTTGGACCAAAAAACCAGCACAACAGTTGCTGGTGCGAAAGCAGCTTAGTAAGCTGCTATTTTACAGTATAAAAGCTTCAGTAATTCCATTTTCTTCACTTTCAAAACCAAAGATTTCTTGGTCCATATAAGCTGAATTTTCAAAACCTAATCCATGAACAATTATCAAATATCAATCTTATAATATTCAATCGCATTAATTCATGATTCTTGCGCTAAAATCTCTTGAAATTGAATTGAAAAATTGGGTTAGGACCCTAAAAATTATGCAATTAGGAAATTTGATGAAATTAAATTAAGATATGAAAACTAATGATACTATTGGACTCGTGGGATCGCGAGGAGTCCGAAAATATATATTTCGTGGGTTTTCGGCTATGTCCGGCCCAAGGGTATTTTGGTAATTTTTCTTCTTTCATTGTCTAAAGGCTAAATACTCTTTCTTTGAGCACTTATAAGTGCAAATATGTTTCTTTGGCTCAAAAAGGAGTTATTCTGCGGGACATCGGGTCGGAAAAGAAGTTATTCAGTAGCTATCCTGACCCAGGACTCGAGGTAGGTGATTTTATCCGCTTCTTTGATGGCCTTTGGCCTTTGGATGATATATTCACGCGTTCTTTACGTGAATAGCTGCCGACAGGGCGAACTTATTACGACACAGCCTTGTTATGTATCATTTTTTGGTTATTTTTCTTGATTTATGATTGTTATATCATCTGAGGGCAGGAGGATTCCGCCGTTAGAGTAGGAGGATTCCGCTCCTTGCATCATATTGAGGGTAGGAGGATTCCGTCCCGGAGTAGAAGGATTCTGCTTCATTCATTAGGCACATGTGACCCCCCTTACATTATGATTGTATTCATTTCATATCCTTATGAATGTTGTGTATATCTGCTACTTGCCTATCTGTATATTTTTGTCTGTTATATACCGTTACTTACTATTTCCCTGGCTAACTTAACTATTTTTTAGTTAAGTAGTTATTTCTCGCCTACTGAGTCCTTATGACTCACTCTCTCTGTTTGTTTCTTGTTTATTTATTTTGTTTCGAAAATTCCACTCCCGGACCCAGTCAGCCGCATCGTGATTGAGGAGCAGGGCCTCTTTCTAGCTATCTACGGTGAGCCAGCTTGTTTACTGAGGCCACCGGTTGTACATATTTTAGTTTTATCTCATTTTGCTCCCTTCGGGAGATGTACTTATATTTTGTACTTCTTAGATGTCATATCTGGAAACCTCTAGATTCATGTATTTTGGGTAGTAGCTGTATCTATTCAGGCATCTTGTAAATGTGTCGGTTTATGTATAATATGCGTCTCATACGCGTTTCTATATTATTTAGATTGAGTCTCTAATATTCTCAAGTAAAGTTGGTGTTATCAAAATTGTTTCAAGTCGTATGTCTTGGCTTAAGCCTATAGGGTTCGCCCGATGGGTCCAGGGAGGTAGTCGGGTGCCCGCACGGCCTATCCGAAAGTTTGGGTCGTGTCAGTTGGTATCAGAGCCTAGTTTAGAGTCTTTCCAGATCATGACAGTGTCTAATAGAGTCTCGCTGATCGGGCGGAGACGTCCGTACCTATCTACGAGATGCTATGGTGGCATTTAAGCAGTTTTCTTTCTTTCTTTTCCTTTCATGCGTGAATCTTCTTATCTGAAGTTCAATATTGTAAGTTCTTTTGCAGTAAATGGTGAGAACGCGCGCGACTACTCAGCAAGAGGCAGAGGAGCCAGCGGCAGCCCCTATGCCCGCTGATCCGCGAGGTGGAGGTGTTGGCCGCGGTAGAGGCCGTGGTAGAGGTCGTGGTCGAGGCAGAGGTAGAGTTGCCCGGGCTGCGAGGATGATGGATCATGTTGATCCTATTGCTGAGGTTCCAGCAGTGCCATCTCCCGGTGGGCAGGGAGAGTAGGGTTTATTCATTCCCCCTACACTTCATGATGCTTTTATGAGCTTCTTAGCGGTGTAGATGCCCCAGGGACCTCCCAATTTTCAGGCAGCTCCTCAGGCTGCTGTAGATGCTCGCATTCCTCAGGTAACTCCTCAGGCTACTGTAGATGCTCCTATTCCTCAGGCTGCGGTAGATATTGGAGCTTAGGCTCAGAGGGCCCCTACTTCAGAGATGTAGCTCCAGGTTGTTATGTTCCAGAGGCAGCGGGTGTTGCGCCTCTGGTTGTTCAGGCTGGTCAGCCAGCCCAGGTAGCAGGTCATGTCGATGATCCGACAAGGCTGCATAATTTTATTAGAGTTTATCCTCATAGATTCTCCTGTCATGCTTGAGATAAGATTAAACCCCGTGAATTTCTTGATCGATGCCAGCGTATTCTTGAGGCCCTTCGGTATCTTGAACAGTATGGAGTTGAGTATGCTGCCTTCCAGTTTTATGGTCCAGCCTTAGCTTGGTGGAACGCACGCCTATCAGCTAGGAAAGGCTTGCCTAAGTTGACTTGGAGTGAGTTCTCCCACCGATTCATGGAAAAGTTTATCCCTCGCATTGAGCAGGGTGAGAAGAGGAGGCAGTTTGAGAGGATTGGACAGGGTAACCTGTCTGTCTCGGAGTATGAGCTTTTATTCTCTAAGATGTCTACATATGCTCCAGATCTTGTACAGGAGCCCTCCGAGAGGGTCAGACGTTTTATTGACGGGCTTTCTCCATATTTGCGGTCTTAGATGGCTCGTGAGATTGAGCCCAGGACTCCATTTGATGTCGCTGTTGATATTGCTAGAAGCTATGAGGCATATAATAAATTGGAGATTGAGGAGTTAGAGCGGGAGAGTAAGAGTTCTCATGGTCCAGGGCATGCTAGTACCTCATCTGGAGGTAGGAGTTATCAGCAATAGAGTAGGCCTCCTGTGAGGTCAGCCCAGCCCTCAGCGCATGGTTTTAGGGTGCGCCTGTTCCTTCTCAAGGTCGGTTTCCATCCCAGTCTCATCCTCGTGATCAGTTCCAGTTTTAGCAGCATAAGTCTTCTTCTGGGTGTTTTATCCATCAGGATTTAGGACATCGTAAAAAGGATTGCCCTTATCTATATCAGCAGAGCAGTAGTCGTCCTTTCTTTTGCCCTCCGACGTCTATGCAGCAGCAACCTCAGGGTGCCCCTTCAGTGTCTCATCCAGCTCGTGGTGCACCATCACCTGGTAGAGGTCGTTGGTGTGGTTCTAGCGGTTCCTTTAGAGGTGGTTCTCAGAGTGGCAGCTCAGCTCAGCCGCAGAGACAGCTATATGCATTGCCAGCCAGGCAGGATGCTGAGGCATCTCCAGCTGTTATTACAGGTACTTTATCTGTTTGCGGTCGAGATGCATATTCTTTGGTGGATCCAGGATCTGCCTATTCCTATGTTTCTCCTTATTTTGCTGCGGGATTTCATGTGGATTATATGTGTCTCTGTTATCCATTCTGTATTTCTACTCCCATGGGAGACTCTACTATTATGGATCGAGTTTATCCTGCCTATACTGTATCTCTTGGGGATCGTGAGACCTTGGTAGATCTTCTGGTTTTGGATATGGTCGATTTTGATGTCATAATCGGCATGGATTGGTTGGCGTTATGTTATGCTACTCTGGATTGTCATGCCAAGTCTATTCGATTATCTCTTCCTGGCTCAGCACCGGTAGTGTGGCAGGGTTCTCAATTTCCACCTACCGGGTGTGTTATTTCTTTCTTGAAGGCGAAGCGGATGATGGATAAAGAGTGTTCAACGTATCTTACCATGGTTCGAGATACCACTATGGAGATTTCATCCCTCGATTCTGTTCCTTTTGTGAGGGAATTCTCTGATATGTTTTCAGATGATCTCCTAGGACTTCCCCCTGAACGGGAGATCGAGTTTTGCATTGATATAGTGCTAGGGACTCAGCCTATTTCCCTCCCTCCTTATCGCATGGCTCCGTCAGAGTTGAATGAGCTGAAGGAGCAGTTGCAGGCTTTGCTTGATAAGGGGCTCATTAGGCCGAGTATTTCTCCGTAGGGAGCTCCTGTTCTATTCGTGAAGAAGAAGGATGGGACTATGCGGATGTGTATTGATTATCCTCATCTAAATAAGGTCACCATCAAGAACAAGTACCCATTGCCTCGTATTGATGATTTGTTTGATCAATTGCAGGGTGCCAAATTCTTTTCTAAGATCGACTTGCGATCTGGTTATCATCAGTTAAAGATTCGGGAATCAGATATCCTGAAGACTGCTTTCTGGACTCGTTACGGCTATTACGAGTTCCTAGTTATGTCTTTTTGGCTGACTAATGCCCCTACAACCTTTATTGATCTCATGAACCAGGTGTTTAAACCGTTCCTCGATTCCTTTGTCATTGTCTTCATTGATAACATTCTGATTTATTCTCGCAGTCGCGAGGAACATGAATATCATTTGAGGATAGTTCTTCAGACCCTCCGTGATCGTAAGTTGTATGCCAAGTTCTCGAAATATGAGTTTTGGCTTGATTTTGTTGCATTCTTGGGTCACGTGGTGTCCAATGAGGGTATCAAGGTTGATCCGAAGAAGATTGAGGCGGTTCAGAATTGGCCATGTCCTACCTCACAGAAAGAGATTCGCAGCTTTCTTGATTTGGCAGGTTATTATCGGATGTTCGTGGAGATGTTTTCCACTATTACAACTCTCTTGACTCGCCTGACCCAGAAGGCGGTTCAGTTCCCATGGTCCTGATGAGTGTGAGGCGAGCTTCCAGAAGCTCAAGGCCTCATTGACTTCAGCTCTAGTGATATCCCTTCCTTCTGGCACTGGTGGGTTTATAGTCTACAGCGATGCATCTCGTGTCGGCCTTGGATGTGTTCTCATACAGCACGGGAGGATGATTGCTTATGCTTCTAGACAGCTGAAGCCAAATGAGAAGAATTATCTGACTCATGATCTAGAGTTGGCAGCTGTGGTATTCGCTTTGAAGATTTTGAGGCACTATCTTTATGGCGAGCCTTGTGAGGTGTATACCGATCATAAGAGCTTGCAGTATCTTCTCTCTCAAAAGGATCTTAATGGCCGGCAATGGAGGTGGCTTGAATTAATGAAAGATTATGATCTCACCATCCACTGTCATCCTGAGAAGCCGAATGTTGTAGCAGATGCCTTGAGCAGGATGTCTATGGGCAGCATGGCTTTTCTTTATGCTGACATGAGACCTTTGGCCCGAGATTTGCAGTCTCTTGGAGACTCCGGTGTGAGATTTCTTCACCCAGACTCCATCCGAGTCCTAGCATGTATTGCAGCTCATTCTTCCTTAGTCAATAAGATTAAGGGAAGACAGTTCGAGGATACACATTTGCAGGAGTTGCGTAGTCATGTTCTAAGTGGAAGAGTTCCTTCCTTCGAGTTTGATTCTGATGGTATTCTTCGGTTTAATGGCCGACTCTGTGTCCCTGATGTCGGAGATCTGAGGCAGTCAGTACTCTGCAAGGCTCATAACTCGCGTTATTCTATTCATCTTGGCATTACTAAGATGTATCAGGATCTCCGAGAGCTATATTGGTGGAAAGGAATGAAGAGGATGTGTTTAATTATATGTCTCGTTGCTTGAACTGTCAGCAAGTTAAGTTCGAGCACCGGAGACCGGCAGGGTCAGCTCAGGCATTGCCTATTCTCGAGTGGAAATGGGAGCAGATCACGATAGATTTTGTAGTTGGTCTGCCGAAGACCCTGCGGCACCATGATTCAGTCTGGGTTATTGTTGATAGACTGACTAAATCAGCTCTCTTCATCCTTGTGAATAGTACTGATTCAGCTTAGAGATTGGCTCAGATTTTCATTGATCAGGTGGTTAGACTGCATGGCACACTAGTGTCTATCATATCCGATTGTGGTTCCCAGTATACTTCCTAGTTTTTGTAGTCTTTCCAGAGGGAGTTGGGGACCCAGGTGTAGCTTAGCACGTCGTTCCATCCTCATACTGACGGTCAGTCTGAGCGGGTTATCCAGATTCTAGAGGATATGCTGAGAGCTTGTGCATTAGACTTTAGAGGCCATTGGGATGATCATTTGGCCTTAGCGGAGTTTTCGTATAATAATAGCTATCAGTCCTCCATTCAGATGGCTCCATTTGAGGCCTTGCATGGTCGGAGATGTCATTCTCCTATAGGTTGGTTCGAGTCCCGAGATACGGAGGTGATGAGTTTAGAGATGGTTCGGCAGACTTTAGATATTGTTCGAGTTATTCAGGATCGTCTCCGGACTGCTCAGAGCTGACAGATTTCATATTCAAACTGGAGGAGCCGAGAGTTAGAGTTCGAGGTTGGCGACATGGTATTTTTGAAAGTGTCGCCGATGAGAGGTGTAAAGAGATTTGGGCGGAAAGGAAAGCTCAGTCCCAGATTTATTGGCCCTTTCCATATCGAGAACCGCATCGGTAAGGTGGCTTATCGGCTTGATATACCAGCTTCTATGCCATTTCATCCGGTGTTTCATATGGTGATGCTTCGAAAGTGTATCCGGGATCCTTCCGAAGTGATTGAGTTAGATCCTGCTCAGCTGGATGTGAATCTAGCCTATGAAGAGTTCCCAGTTGCCATAGTTGGCCAAGATGTCCGGAAGCTTCGTTCGAAGCAGATTCCAATGGTTCGAGTGTGATGGCGCAACTGTCCTCATGAGGAGGACACTTGGGAGCTTGAGTCCAGTATGCCTGGGAGGTATCCTCACCTCTTTGATGGTTCAGGTCTGATCTTGGTCTCTAAGCTTAAGGATTCTTATAGTTCTGGTTCCGTACTGGAGTAGTAGTATTATCTGATGAAAAGTTGTTGAGAGTTTGGGCAAGCGTTCTCATAAATTATGTGAAATTTACTATAGACTCTGGCTCGTTCGAGGACGAACGAGAGTCTAAGTTGAGGAGAACGAAACGATCATAGGTTGTGGTTTTGGGAGTTAGGACTTTGATTAGCATGCCGATAGTCTTAAAAGCTCCGTAAGGTCAATTAGGACCTGTCTGTAAAATTTGAGCTGATTCAGACCTCGTTTAATAGGATTTTTGAGAAAGCCTCCGTTTCAGTTGTCGGTAAAGCTTAAAAGAGGTTTTCGACCTTGATTTGAGAGAATGAGCTTCGATTTGAAATCCAAAAGTTGCATTAGGTTTGTATGGTCATTTATGACCTGTAGCAACTTTCAGAAGTGAATTCCAAGGTTGTTCGGTCAGTTTCACCAAAATTCCGAAAGTTATGAAATCGACCTCTTTCTGTGGAAGCCATATCTTAAGCTCCAGGGATCTGATTCGAGTTCCGCCTTTGCGAACATGTCACACAAGTCTTGTATGACTAGTGTGCAAAATTTGGAGTCATTTCGAGCTTTGTAGGGTCCCATTTGGACCAAAAAACCAGTACAGCAGTTGCTGGTGCGAAAGCAGATTAATAAGCTCCTATTTTACAGTATAAAAGCTTCAGTAATTCCATTTTCTTCACTTTCAAAACCAGAGCTTTCGAGGCCCATATAAGCTGAATTTTCAGAGCCAAATCCATCAAAAATTATCAGGTATCAATCTCATAACATTCAGTCGCGTTAATTCATGATTCTTGCGCTAGAATCTCTTGAAATTGAATTGGAAAATTGGGTTAGGACCCTAAAAATTATGAAATTAGGAAATTTGATGAAATTAAATTCAGATATGAAAAGCAATGATACCATTGGACTCGTGGGATCGCGAGGAGTCCGAAAATGTATATTTTATGGGTTTTCGGCTAAGCCCAGCCCAGAGGTATTTTGGTAATTTTTCTTCTTTCATTGTCTAAAGATTAAATACTCTTTCTTCGGGCATTTATAAGTGCAAATGTGTTTCTTTAGCTCAGAAAGGAGTTATTCCGAGGGACATCAGGTAGGAAAGGAAGTTATTCAGTAGCTATCCTGACACAGGACTCGAGGTAGGCGATTTTATCCGCTTCCTTGATGGCCTTTGGCCTTTGGATGATCTATTCATGCATTCTTTATGTGAATAGCTGCTGACAGGGCGTACTTATTACGCCAAAACCTTGTTATGTATCTTTTTTTGGTTATTTTTCTTGATTTATGGCTGTTATATCATCTGAGAGCAGGAGGATTCCGCTCTATGAGTAGGAGGATTCCGCTCCTTGCATTATATTGAAGGTAGGAGGATTCCGCCCTGGAGTAGGAGGATTCCGCTCCATTCATTAGGCACATGTGACCCTCATACATTATGATTGCATTCATTTCATATCCTTATGAATGTTGTGTATATCTGCTACTTGCCTATCTGTACATTTTTGTCTGTTATATACCATTACTTACCATTTTCCTGGCTAACTTAACTATTTTTGAGTTAAGTAGTTATTTCTCGCCTACTGAGTCCTCATGACTCACTCCCTCTGTTTGTTTCTTGTCTATTTATTTTGTTTCAAAAAATTCCACTCCCGAACCCAGTCAGTCTATTGAAGGATGAGTTTTGAAGATGACAAAGGACCTGGTGCTAAGTGGACCACGAAAAGATTCACAGTCGAAGTAAGAGGACTAGCTGTTCAACAAGATAATCAAGTCAGAGTTGAAGAAGGAAAGAAGAGAACAGCTGGAGTCAAAGTTCCAATTCTACCGGAAAAAGAAGAAGCTAAAGGCGGTGCTGAGAAGAACGCGGTTCCTAGTCGACAAAGGATTGGAAACTTAAGGCAAACTAACTTAGGTTTAAATAAGAAAATATGGGTAACCTTGTTTAAACTGATTTCAAAAAGGAAAAGGATTCCTAAACTTAGTTGGATCCCGCTAAGTCTAGTTCCTATAAATACAAGTTAGTTTGGCCAAATTCAATATGCACAAAAGACATCTCAACAGAGCATATCAAGTACAATCAGATCGTGAGAAGCTTTGTGTGCAAGAACAAAGGCTGAGTAGCAGAACCTTACGAAGGAGCAGTTTCATAGTTAAGTCTGTTGTCTTAGTTTCTTTGATATAGGCTATTGAGTTGTAATCTATTCGCTTGTTTGGAAGCATTAAGTAGAGATTACCTTTTGAGGTTAAGTAGAGGTAACCTTACCAGCTAACGTGTGGCTTGGAAGGTTCTAGGTACTAGAGGGTTCTAGTTCCTTGATTACATTACGTTGTAGTCTAAAACTTGCTCGGATATTCCTTTAGTGGAAGAGTTAAATCCCAAGAGTTTGGCTCATGGTTTTTTATCCCTTGAGAAAGGATTTGTCCACCTAAAAATCTCTTTGTTCTTTACATTTCCGCAATTTGTTTAGTTTCAGAGATAGGTGAAACTTGCAAGGAACCTGGTTCTTTGTGAGTTAGGCGCAGAAAGTTAAAAGCAAGTTTTAGAATTTGAAATCGGGTAAGGACACTGTTCACCCCTCTAGTGTCTTACGAAGGTGCACCAAGTGCAACAAGTGGTATCAGAGCAGGTTCTCTCGAAAAAAAGATTTACATCTTGAGAAGGATCTGAACAATAAGTGCACCACCATTCATGCTCGAAGGACACTCTATCAGCAAGCCTCCGCAGTTCAACGGTCAACACTACAAATTCTGGAAGTTTAGGATGGAAACCTTTCTATAGGCAGAAAACTATCAGCTATGGAGGATTACACAGTATGGTCCCTTGATTCCCACAAAGATCGATATATCAGGGAACAAAGTCCAAAAGCCTGTAGAAGAACTTAATGAAAAAGACTTCAAACTACTTCAGATGAATGCTGAAGCCATGAAGATTCTTCAGTGTGGGCTAGGGCTTAATGTATGTTCACTTATTCCCAAGTGCTCAACTGCAAAGGAAATCTGGGATACGCTAGACAAGTTATACAATGAAGAAACTACAAAGTCTGAAGAGAGTTCAATCAAGGTCATTCCTGTCAAGAATAGCACTGTAAAGAATCTGAATAACTCAGGATGCTTCAGGTGTGGCCAAAGAGACCATGTTATTAAACATTGCCCAACATGGGGACCTTCTGAAAGCGAAAGTGATGAAAAAGAAGAAGAACCAGAAGACGACTCTCCTTTGGCACTGATGGCTAATAATGAACCTTCAATTGATGATACACTTGAGGTAAGTCTCGATGAATTAAAACCTAGACTTCATAAGTGTTCTCCTATAGAATTGAATTTGTTTGCCCTGACTTTAATTGAAGAGATTGAAAATCTTAGGTCTGAGAAGGAACAAGCATTTTCTGAGAAGGACCAACTAATGGCAGTTGCGTCTGATTTTTCAATGAGAAATAAAAACTTGGAAAAAGCTAAATCTAATCTTAAAAAGGAATTAACTGCTAGTGAGAATCAAGTTTTGAACTAAAACAGAAAGTCTCAGACCTTGAAGTAGAAAGTCTTCAATTAAAGGAACAGGTGCTTTGTGAGAAGAAGCTAGTCTCTGCACTCGAACTTGAAAATCAAAAATTGAAAGAAGTGTCTGGTAAGCAAGGAGTTAGTGAGGCTCAAATCAAACTTGAAGCTAAGCTTAAAAAGAAAAACCAGGTTCTACTTCAGGAAACTGAGAAGAACCGGGTTCTTCAGGAAAAGGTTGAAAAAGCTAACTCTGAGCTAACCAGACTCACTAAATGGAAAAAGTCTTCTGAAGCTTTGAATTGGTTGCATGAAAATCATAATAGAGGTAAAACTGGATCAGGACATAGGAAACCTTTGCCTGCTTGGAACCCTAATAGTAAATATGTAGGACTTTCTTGCAACAAACTCTGCTTCTTGTGTGGTAAGACTGGACATATCAAGAATGAATGCAGTGTTGCAAAAGGAGCAGTGATAAAGAATAAAAAATCAGTTTTACCTTACTGGGCTAGAAAAGATTTGATTCATCCATTTGATAACAAAAAGGGACCAAAGCTAGTCTGGGTTCCTGTTACTAACCCTTGATTTTCTTTTGCACGCTGGAGTGAGATGGAACAACCCAAGCTAGATTCTTGATACTGGGTGTTCCAGGCACATGACAGGAGATAAAAGAAACTTTCTCTCACTCGGAGCATTTCAAGGGGGTAGTGTGGCTTTTGGAGGAGGCAAGAGTGGTGAAATTGTTGGTATTAGAAAAGTTGGGAGATCCCTTAATCATGCTATTGACAATGTACTCTGTGTGGATGGATTGAGGCACAATCTTCTAAGTATCTCTCAACTATGTGATAGAGGAAACTCAGTGAGTTTCACTTCTGTAGGTTGCACTGTAAAGAACCTGCGGACTGGTGAAGTGATAATGGAAGGGAAACGAGCTAATAATGTGTACAAGGCTACATTAGGGTCTCTTCCTGAAAATAATTTGACTTGTCTGAATGTGCTGGTGAATGATGGTCAGTTGTGGCACAAGAGACTAGGACATGCAAGCTTGACTCAATTGAATAAGTTGGTGTCGAAGGACCTGGTTCGTGGAATGCCAAGCAAGAGGTTCAATGACATCAAGATTTTTTATGCTTGTGTGAGGCGGAAACATGTAAGATCTTCATTCAAGTCAAAGAAAGTGGTTAGTACTTCTAAACCACTTGAGCTGGTTCACATGGACTTGTGTGGACCAATGAGGGTAAGGAGCAGAGGAGGTAAGAGGTTTGTAATGGTAATTGTTGATGACTACTCCAGATACACATGGACCTTGTTTCTCAGATCTGAAGATGAAGCATATGATATGTTCGAGGACTGGGTCAAAGTCAATCAGAAGAAACTGAGGGTTCAACTAGTGAGTATAAGGTCTGACCATGGTACAGAATTTGAGAATGCTAAGTTTGCAGAATATTGTAATAAACATGGAATGGATCACAACTTCTCTGCACCAAGGACCCTTCAGTAAAATGGTGTAGTTGAAAGGAAGAACAGGTCCCTGGAGGACATGGCTAGAACTATGTTGCTATCAAGCGGTCTATCGATGAATTTTTGGGCTGAAGCTGTCAACACCGCTTGCTACTTGCTGAATCGCTGTTCTATCCGTCCTCTGTTAGAGAAAACTCCCTATGAGCTGATTAGAGGCAGGAAACCTAAGATTGCACATCGCAGAGCTTTTGGATGCAAGTGTTTCGTGCACAACAATGGGAAAGAACCTCTAGGAAAGTTTGATGCTAGAAGTGATGAAGCCATCTTCTTGGGATATTCTTCACAAAGTAAAGCTTATAAAGTGTTCAACAAGAGAACCATGACTGTAGAAGAAAGTGTGCATGTGGTATTTGATGAATCTGAAGGTGTTACAAACAGACAAGAATATGATGATCAGGAGATCGGTCTTGCAAGAGATGAACCTGCTGTAGACCCTGAGAATTTGAATGAAGTTAAAAGTAATCAGGACGATAAGGATCAAACTCAGGGGGAATTGGAAGGCTATCAGACAGGGGGAACTGAAGAGCAAGATGAAGTAGACCAAGATGGCTCAGATCCTCCTGGAAACAACACTCAGCAGATTCAACCTAAACCTTGGAGATATCAAAGTTCTCATCCACTGGAGAACCTCATGTCTGATCTAAACACTAGAGTTGTTACTAGAAGAGCTTTGAAGAACTTCTGTGCATTCTTTGCGTTTCTGTCCTCAATAGAACCAAAGAATGTACGTGAGGCACTTAAGGATCCAGACTGGGTGATTGCTATGCAAGAGGAACTTCATCAGTCTGAACGAAGTACGGTATGGCACCTGGTCCCTCGACCAACGGATAGGTCCATCATTGGTACTAAATGGGTCTTTAGAAACAAACTGGATGAACATGGCATAGTAACAAGGAACAAGGCAAGATTGGTGGTTCAAGGTTATAGTCAAGAAGAAGGAATCGATTATGATGAAACTTTTGCACCTGTTGCTAGAATGGAGGCCATTAGGATGCTTATTGCTTTTGCAGCTTACATGGAGTTTAAGTTGTATCAGATGGACGTGAAGAGTGCATTCCTTAATGGTTACTTAAATGAAGAGGTGTATATGGTTCAGCCACCTGGCTTTGAAAGTACAGAGTTTCCTGATCATGTCTACAAACTTGACAAGGCACTGTATGGATTGAAACAGGCACCTAGGGCTTGGTATGAAAGGTTGTCTGGGTTCTTATTGAAGAATGGGTTTACAAGAGGTAAAATAGACAATACTTTGTTCTTAAGAAAGAAAGCCAAGGACCTGCTGATTGTTCAAGTGTATGTAGACGACATCATTTTTGGTGCTACAAATGAGAACCTTTGCAAGGAGTTTGCCGACCTGATGGGAAGTGAATCTGAGATGAGTATGATGGGTGAGCTAAATTTCTTCTTAGGCTTACAAATCAAGCAATCTCAGGAAGGCACAATGATCCACCAGCAGAAGTACATCAAAGAGCTGTTAAGGAAGTATGATATGAAGACTGCTAAGGATATGAACACACCCATTGCTCCTGGAACGAAGATAGATCTGGATGAAACTGGTGCTTCAATCGATGAAACTAAGTAAAGAGGAATGATTGGTTCTTTGCTGTATTTAACTGCAAGTCGTCCAGATATTATTTATAGTGTGGGATTGCGTGCAAGATTCCAGTCAAAACCAAAGGAGTCACACTTAACTGCAGTCAAGAGAATCTTGAGATATTTGAAAGGAACTCAAGATCTGGGTTTATGGTACCCAAAAGGTGGAAATTTTGATCTAATTGGGTATGCAGATGCTGACTATGCTGGTCACTTAGTTGATAGAAAAGGTACATCTGGGATGACACACTTCCTAGGTCCGTGTTTAGTTTCATGGGCTACAAAGAAACAAAATTCAGTGGCATTATCCACAGCTGAAGCTGAATATGTAGCAGCTGTTTTATGTTGTTCACAGTTATTATGGATCAAGCAGCAACTGGAGGACTTTGGAATCTAGTGTGGACCAGTTCCAATCTTTTGTGACAATACCAGTGCAGTCAATATTGCCAAGAACCCGGTCCAGCACAACTAGAACAAAACACATTGATATTAGGCATCACTTCTTAAGGGACAATGTTGAGAAAGGCCTAATTACTATGAACTTTTGCAGGACTGAGGACCAAATTGCTGATATCTTCACTAAGGCATTGAACAGGGTATAATTTGAAAAGAACAGGCTTGAGCTAGGGATGACCAAGATACAGTGAACAAAGCAGCATCTAGTTCTCCCAATGATTGGCTAGTGAAATTTTCTTGTTTTACTTTGCTTAACTTTGCTTAGTTGATTCTACTATGAAAACTTAATTGTTTTGCTTGCTAACCTGTTTGGAACCTATTTTCATGGCTTAGATACTGGCAAATTTTTGAAATCGAGGATATAATTAAAGAAACTGGTGCATGGACATTCTCAGGACTAAGAGCCTATGCTGAGTAACAAGGTTTTCGCTCGGGATAACCTTGCAATCCCTACACACGCTCTTATCGCTCTTCCTTAGGAGAAGGAAATCAATCTGGGTCTTCGACGCCTGCACTACAAAAGGTGATCACGTGATCTTCTTTTTTCTTGAAACTTGAGTTAGCTATCGCCAAGTCAAAAGCTTTAGCAAAATCCAGAAGCGCAGCTCCTCCCTCATTTCTATCCACAAAACCAAAACCACCATGCACCCCCATCATAAGCCCCCGAAGATGCTCCGATGTGGCCATTGAAGTCTCCCTCATTGTCTGCACAGCATTAAATGAAAATAGTCAGCATTTTAAAATTTTTAGAAGACTAGCCAAATTTAAGAAATGCAAAAATAAAAAACTAGTATTTTTTACTGAGATTTTTGAACTGGATTTACAAAGTTCTAATTTCTTTTGCTGGGAATTGCTAAATATAAAATCGTAATATAATGTACTGGTACTTTGAACATTTTAGTTCAAAAGTCCAAGAAAAAAATACTGGAACTTAGCTAAATATGAAGTCCCAGCATAATGTACTGGGACTTTCAACATTTTAGTTCAAAAGTCCCTGTAAAAAAATAGTGGGATTTCAAATATGAAGATGCGGGAAAATTTCCTAGAACTTTGAACTAAACTCCAGAAAATTTTACTGGAGTTTTGTTCAAATTCTCGGATTTTTGTTCTGTAGCTAGTCTTAAAAATGTGTGTCAATAAAATCTTGCTACTTTTTTAAATGTTTGTAATTGTCGGTTGATTCTCTTTAAATGGTGCAAAAACTGGCTAGTCATCAAAATTACTCTATGTTGAGTTTATCCAAGAGTAGCTTGAGATGCAATAACTTGACTTGGTTTACAAATTAGGGTGAATTGCAACACTATGTCACCATAGGTAATAGTTTACCTAACTGACCTCCTTTAAAATCGTTTGAGAGAATAACCCTCAACAATTTAAGTAAAACTTTTCCGGATGAAAGTACCCCTGTGCAAAATATAAAATGACCAGACCTATCTCTTCCCTTCTTTAACGATTCAACAATAGATTTCCAAAGAAAAAAGCTTCATCAACTCATTCAAACCCTAAAAACATCAAAATTTCCAGAAAAAGGAAGATTCTAAGGTAAATTTCTTCAATATCACATTGATTATACGTAATTTTTGAATTAAATTTTGCATAATTACATTTTAAATTCGTAGGTTTTGTTTAATTTTCGTATAATTATAAATTACCTATAGCGAGCTGTGAATTTTGATGATACCAATCGAAAGTTACTGCTAGATAACTAACAATTAACGTTGCATTAATTATCAATTGCTGGAAAAAAAATTATATTAGTTTGAATCTTTATTTACTGCAGAATTTACGGATAGAATTGCGATTACTTGTAGATAATCTCTGTAAATTGTCACTAACATGCAATATTTTTTAAGCTCTCATCCATGGAAATTTATTTGCAATGCACTCACTACCTAGTAGGTAGCATTTGCAGTTGTGGTGCGAGTAATTACTTGTGATAAACTCTACATATTCTGCCTAATAGACAACATTTTCGATCACGTGAACTGGTGCCTTATAAGTATTGCCTTGTGGACAGTACTTGGAGGCTTGGTGCAAAACAGTATGTAGAGAAATCTCTACATGTTATGCCTAACATGCAACACTTTACTTGTGCTGCAAAATCTTTGCATGCACCTGCTATAACTTGTGTACTGAATTTTCCTACAAGTTGTGGCTGAAGGCCAAAACTTTAAGTAAAAAAGTGTAGACATGTTTCTACAACTTGTTACTAGTCGAGCTCCACCTGCGCACATTACTAAACAAAGCAAAAATTAGATGTTTGCTTCTATCTTGTTAATCTATTCACCAAAATCTAAACTCGTGCTTCCATTTCATTTCGTACAGAATTTAAATGACAACAAATTGTATATACATTTCTTACAATGGAATATATAGCGCTAATTTGAAGAGCGACGTAGCAAGTCTAAATGACGAAATGAAAAAATTAGATGCAGAATTTTGGAGTTTGAATCACAATGTCCATAAAAGTACTCAAACAAACAAAGAGATGGTACGAGACATGTAAATGACGATGACGTACCAAATATCATCGACGAATCTACTCCGCCGGCTTCACCAAATTAGTGCTATTTCGTCATGGCATTATATTTTTTAATATTATGTTCTTCTTTTATATATTTTAAAGGGCATTTAAAGAACAATCTGTTTGCTTTTATCGTATTGTATTTTGATTCAATATGTCTTGGCTTCATTTCTTCCTTGACCCCTCTATCATTTTGTTTGCCTGCAAGCGTTGGTAAATAGACAATAGTTGTCCGCCAACCCTTACTAAATCCTCACAGGCAATTGCCTTGAGTTGCTGCCCAGGCAGCACTTGGCCTCCCTCTCACCAAATTTCCCTTAGCCAATTCTATTAAGTTGTTGCCTAGGCAACCCTTAGCCTCCACCCTCTCACCAAATTTTCCAAGCCAATACCCTTGAATGCTGCATAGGCATCACTCGACCCCCACAACTCACCAAATTCCTCGAGCCAATTCCCTTGAAATGCTACCCAGGCAGCACTTGAGCTCCACATGTCACCAAATTCCCCAAGCTAATTGCCTTGAGTTTCTGCCCTCACATAATAAGCTTAAAATATACAAACAAACACTAAAAATACAAGATAAGCATTCAATATGTGTTTGCTTCATTTCTCCATTGACCCCCATCTACTATTGTTTTTAGATGCAAGTGTTGGCAAATGGGCAACAATTGCCATCAAAGCCTTACAAAAACTTCATAGCCAATTGCCATAAGTGGATGCCTAACAGGCAACACTTGGTCTACACCCCTCACAAACCAGATCCCTTAACATGCAGCAGCTAGGCCTCCACCCCTGCCCAAATTCCCATATACACTTGAAATGATGCTTCCTAGGCAGCACTTCACCCCTACCCCTCAACAAATTCTACAAGCCACTTGCATTGAGTTACTACCCTCACAACAATACAAGCTTACAAAATACAAACAAATCTTCAAAAATAAGCCACGTCGCACATAAAATGCTTTTAGAAAAATGTACATTCAACACAAAATACAATCAAACTCTATAAATCCCAAAGAATTTGACATTACTAAAAATATAAGCACTTATTACACACAAACAATCCAGTGGCATCAACTAAAAGACAAGCATTCACATTAAAAAAATCAGTCATCCTCATTACTTTTACACAACAGTGAAAGGCTTTCCAAGTACTCATTCATAAAGAAGAGAATTCTGCTCATGGTAATAATCGCATACCTTCTCAGGAGGAGTACCACATCCACTATTTGACTTGGACCTTGCATGACTCCACAAATTAGCAGCCCAATCAAAATAATAATCTTTCAACTGTGTATATTTCATCTTGAAAACTTCCTTGCCATGCATTATTGAGTCGGCAAACTTAACCACATAAGCACCATAATCATACCTGCACAAAATTTAATGTAAGGCTGAACACAGAAAATAAAACAAAAAAAATAAAAAATAGAATCAATAAATGCAATGTCATACCATAATCAAATCAAATTTAATAGGCAACAAATTTTCATGTACAATCAACAAATGCAATGTCAACATCAAAATAAGAAAAAAAATCAATACATACAGCTAAACAGTATGCAAAGCACAGCGTGACAGGCAACACTTTCCCTACAAACGGAACTTATGTTTGAATGTTATGTCAACTGTTGTCCTGTGGCAACAATTTCTACAACAATAAGAAAATAAAAAATGCAGCAGCCAACATAACATATGCTTGAATGTAATCTCAATTGTTGCCTTGTGGGTAATAATTTCGACAGCAAAAAGAAAATATAATACAACGCCAACACTATGCTAAAATTTACATCAACTACTAATTAATATAATTTCATAAAACATATTCAACATTATTAAACAAACATTACCAATTAACAACAAAATTTAATTATTCAAGGAAGCAAAAATTTCAAAAAAAAAAAAAAAACAACACCAACACTTTGCTAAAAATTTACATCAATTACGTAATTAATATAATTTCATATAAGATATTCGACAATATTAGAGAAACATTACCGAGTAACAACTAAAATTAATGATTTGGGGAAGCAAAAATTAGATTATTATTAAAAATCAATAAAGGAAAAAAATAATACTAAAAAAGAAGAAGAGAGAAACTAACCCAGATGAAGAACCGTAATTCACAAAGAAGAGAGAGAGAGAGGACAAGAAAAAAAAGAGGAGAGAAGAGAAGCGGTGGCTCAGAATTAGAATTAGAGCTTATATTGCTCAAGGGTAAAGTAGTCTTTTATACGTTTAAAAATGGATAGGAGGCAATTTTGATAAAATATTTCTTAGTAGGGACAAAAAGTCATAGCCAAGAGTAAGGGTGTACATGAGGTGAAATTTTTTGTACAAATAAGCAGACCGAGAAAAGCCTTGGGTGAGATTAACATGGACAAACTGCAACTTCCCTCATTTCGATATATGTGGCATAACAAGAACTCCTTTTGCTTGAATATATAACTCTTTAGACTATCATTTTAATTGTCACGACCTAACCTAGGGCCGCGACGGATAACCGACACTAAGTGTCGATCATCGCTAAACCTATTAATAATCTATCAATTATAGAGATGAGCTGGCAGTCTGGTTATGAATACATACATATTTACTGAAAACATAAAGTCTGAAGAGATGACAAGGCTATCACACGATACTATACATAACATACTGACTGCACCACACAGGGACATAGCCACAGGCCTCTAAGAGTGCTGAACTGAATATACAAAGGAAGGGATAAGGCCCCGCCATACCTACTCGACATCTGTACAACATACCAAAAGTAGTATACTCCGAAAGAGACGGAGTGACTCCAACAGCTGGTAGATAGCCTATTAACGTGGCTCAGAGTCTGATCTCTCTGTACCTGCGTGGCATGAAACGCAGCACCTAAAAAATGGGGCGTGAGTACGATATGTACAAAGTATGTAAGGCCTGAGCATATAATAAATCATAGCTGAATAAACTGTAAGGCTGGAATATAAATGTGTAAACATGAGCTGAAGCATAGCAACGTAGTAGGAAATCCTAAGACGTACTAAACATGGTCTGAATATAAACTGAAGTCTAGCTGAATCTGAAACTGAAGACTGAGCTAAACTATACTGATAAATGACTGTAATATGAATGATAACTGGTAACTAGAAACTAGAACTGATAGATGTCAACTGATACTGACACTAAGAACTGGTGGCTGATAACTGAGAACTGATAACTGGTATTGAGCTAAAACTGAACTGTTATCTGAACTGGTACCTGTCTGGTGTTATGGGCTATATCCCCCCAAATCAGGTAATTGAATATCTGAACTAGCCTCACATATAATCATGCAGTGCATACTGTGGCCATATACGCGTATATAACAAACCTGGCGGGTGTTATGGGCTATGTCCCCCCAGCCAGTAATATCTAATCTCTCTGGTCAGAGTGTGTGAATGACACCCGGTCACACTGGGTGTTTCAACTCCCGCCTGAACCAGAGGGGTTGTATCCCCCAGTACGGTAGTATCACACGCGACCGGAGTGTGTGTCCAACGTCCAGCCTCTATGGGCTGCACCACTACCACCCCTAGTCGGGCAATCTCTCATGAAATGGCCTACCTCGTGACAAATATAACAAGTATCAACTCCTAACTGACATGGACCCAAGTGGCGTCTACTACAATCTGAGCATCTGGGATATGTCTGACTGGCCGGTATAGAAGTACCACGGCGCTGAAATCCTGAAGTCCGTGATGCCTGACTAGCTCTGGACTGAGGAGGTCTATCAGATCTCAGGCCACGAGACTGTGGAGGCATACTAGCTGGTGGCTGTCTAACACTCTGCTGTCTACTCGCTCCAGACATCTCTCCAAAGGAACCAGAAAATCTGCTACTCTTGTGTAACACTCTATCCCTGTCGGCTCTCTGTTTCTGCTTCCTCTCCTCAAGTGATAAAGAAAATGCCTGAATGCGTGATATGTTCATACCTGACTGCATAGCAACCGTCATACACATGTTCACCAGGTGTGGACCAAGTCCCACTACATACCTGTGAATTCTATCCTCCATACTTGCTACCACAGTAGGGGCAAACCTTGCTAAAGAATTAAAGCGATAATTATACTCTTCTACACTCAAACTTCCCTTTCTCAAGGTCAGGAACTGATCAGCACGTGATCTCTGTGTCTCTATAGGCATATACTGATGAAGGAAGGCATCTGAGAATTCCTTCCAAGTCGCCGGAGTAACATTTGACCCTCTAGATAGCTCCCATGTCTGATACCACCCTGCTGCTAGGTCATGCAATCTGAATGCAGCCAACTCTACTGACTCTGTCTGTGACGCGTGCATGACCCTCAACACCCTCGCTATCCTCACAAGAAAATCCTGAGGGTCCTCTCCTGTACGGGATCCAGTAAACACTGGAGGCTCTAGTCGGATAAAATCCTTGATCCTAGATCAAATATCTCCTTGGGCATCTGCACTATGCTGTCTAGTCTAAGCAACTACAACACTGGTCAATAATTTGATGGCATCCCTCACTTCCTACCCCTAACTATCAGGCTGAGGAGCTGGAGGTATGGCAGCTGCAGTACCTCTAATATCGCCCTGAACTGAAGGAATTTGTGAGGCCTCAGATGGAGCCTCAGGTCTGGACTCCTCACTCTCATCCACCTCAGGTGGAACTCTACTAGTACCCTGGCCCGCAATAGCCTTGCCCTTCTGGGCAGCTGTCAGTTTCTTCGGCGGCATCGCTGTATTCAAAACATTACAGTTAGAAGGGTGAATTCTAAAATTATAGCCCTATTGCACGATCTAGAGAAGAAAGAAAAACAACCATCCTGAAGTGCCTTGTAGCCTCCTGTTCATAAGTATGGCGCGCAACATACTCCTGAACAAGACTCTACCAGACACGGCCTGTAGACACCCTAGAACTGAACTGCTCTGATACCACTTTTGTCACGACCTAACCTAGGGCCGCGATGGATAACCGACACTAAATGTCAATCATCGCTAAACCTATTAATAATCTATGAATTATAGAGATGAGCTGGCAACCTGGTTATGAATACATACATATTTACTGAAAACATAAAGTCTGGAGAGATGACAAGGCTATCACATAATAATATACATAACATACTGACTGCACCACACAGGAACATATCTACAGGCCTCTAAGAATGCTGAACTAATATACAAAGAACGGAACCAGGCCCCGCCATACATACTCGACATCTGTACAACATACCAAAAGTAGTATACTCCGGAAGAGACAGAGTGACTCCAACAACTGGTAGATAGCCTACTAACGTGGCTCAGAGTCTGATCTCTCTGTACCTGCGTGGCATGAAACGCAGCGCCCAAAAAAAAGAGGCGTGAGTACGATATGTACAAAGTATGTAAGTCCTGAGCATATAATAAATCATAGCTGAATAAAACTGTAAGGCTGGAATATAAATGTGTAAACATGAGCTAAAGCATAGCAACGCAGCAGGAAATCCTAAGACGTACTAAACATGGTCTGAATATAAACTGAAGTCTAGCTGAATCTGAAACTGAAGACTGAGCTGAACTATACTGATAAATGACTGTAATATGAATGATAACTGGTAACTAGAAACTAGAACTGATAGCTGTCAACTGATACTGACACTAAGAACTGGTGGCTGATAACTGAGAACTGATAACTGGTACTGAGCTAAAACTGAACTGTTATCTGAACTGGTACCTGTCTGGTGTTATGGGCTATATCCCCCCAAATTAGGTAACTGAATATCTGAACTAGCCTCACATATAATCATAAAGTGCATACTGTTGCTGTATACGCGTATATAACAAACCTGGCGGGTGTTATGGGATATGTCCCCTCCCTGCCAGTAATATCTAATCTCTCTGGTCAGAGTGTGTGAATGACACCCGGTCACACTAGGTGTTTCAACTCCCGCCTGAACCAGAGGAGCTGTATCCCCCAGACGGGTAGTATCACACGCGACCAGACTGTGTGTCCAATGTCCAGCCTCTATGGGGTCTCCAAATAACACATAACATGATCACAATATAAGCATAAGCATGTATGAGGCATAACACATGTGGCAACAATAGATATGGACTCAAAGGAATGATAAGAAAAACTCTGGATAGAATTGTAGACACAATCTAGAACTCAGAATTTGTCCAACTCTTTGAATTTCTATAAAAATTTCGGCAGAGTTTCCCCTAAAACTGGATGATCCGTAAAAACAAAACCAGCACTATACTATACACGGGAATGGATACCCGGACAAACTGATAACATAAACATGTTAAACGAATAACAAGATGAGACGACTGGATGACATAACGAATCCGCAGGTAGAATGTCTGGACAGCACCACTGTCCTGCCGTTCGACCTAATTTTTGTAGTGTAGATCAAAGTTATAGACTTCATGGTCTTCATGAAAGTTTTAGATATATGTCTTAGGGTTCCAGAAAATCTTGAATCATCTCAATATCAATTTAGTACAAGGAGTTATTCTCAAACTACTAAAAGCTGTACGAAGATAAAAAGAATTTTCCAGATTTTGATATATTTTGTGTTACTGTTTTGGACATCTTCTACGGTGGTTCTTAGCACCAAATTTAGCACATATACAGTCACCTTTATGCCATACAAGTTACCCACAAGAATAATCAATTTTGGAACTAAGAAAAGCTTCAAAAGCTACAAGATACATGTCTTGCCAAAAGAAAGGTTTAGCCTTACATACCTTTGATGTTTCTTGCTTCTAAACTTTGTTTTCTTTGAATTCCACCCCTTACAAAGTTTAAACAAGCTATAACATAGAATTTAGGTACTTTACTTAGCCATGAAGTAATTCTAAAACTCAAACTATAGACGAAATTGAAGGTAGCCTAACGTTACCTTAATCGCGTAGAGCGTTTTGACGCAATCCGTCTTCAATTTCGAGTTAAGAATGATGTTGTTTCTTCAAAATCATAAAAATTGGCTTCAAACTCAAGAAAGAACTGTTTCTATCATGGGTTTTCTGGAAAATGTCGAGAAAGAGAAGTATTTCTCTTTTATAATAAAAATATTTCATTTCTATCCCTCTTTTGCGCTTATGTCCCTTTTTCTGGTCTGAATTCTGATACTCATATCTTTTTATCCAGATATTGTATGAACAAACCGTCAAAAGTGTTGGAAACTACACTCCAAGACCTTTAATTTGATATATTATATGCCCCTAAAAGACCTTATATAACATACAGAATTAATTACTGAAAAAGCTCTGTTACAAGGCAAATCCTTAGTCGGTTTTTCCGCAACTTAAATATGATTTTTCCCAAACTTTATATTCAACATATAAACGTCATATATGGTCTTATTATGACTTTAAACTCACTTAAATCATTCTTAACATATCATTAGAATGATATACCTCACTTTAGACATACGAGGTGTAACATTAATCCTCCTAAAAATTTACAACTTGTACACGGCTAGGAAAATGAATCCTCACAGCAAATAAATTTATCTCGTAAACTGACTTGTCGTAACACTCTTGTAAGTAAAGGATATTTGGAGTTTTGAGTGACTCTCCTTGACTTTGTAATCTGCTCTGTTGCTATTTATATATGGACATCCAGGCTCAAAGAGGTAGAGATGGATGCACAATAATAATAATAATAATAATAATAATAATAATAATAATAAAAACTTGATACATTCCATTTGCTTAATTTGTTGCAAAACTAAATCTATTGATAATTCTCATCATGCATTTGAAAATTCAATGAATTATGAAAGCTAAAGTTACTTGTTACTACTCTAGTTTTTAGATGTATGTTGGAAACTTGAAACATACATCCGTATATTATGTCACTAACCAAAATGGAGAGTCATGAGTACTGCGCATAAAAGTCTAAACTCTTTAAGCGAACCAATATCCTAAATTAGGACTAGCCATTTCTGTAACATATAACACAGAAGCTAATAAGATAGTAGCATTATTATCAATTAATCCTGGTTCAAAACCACTTGTGTGTTGCATTATATAACATCTCACATAGTCATGTATAGATAAACATTCGATGACAACGAGCAAGGAGTTCATTGAGTAAAAGCAGAACAAAACTTGTTAAGTTAGGTAAAAGCTATGAATTTAATGTTATGTTCATCCGATTCTAATTAACTCTCTTTTTTCACGAATACGAGCTGAACAGACCACATGCAATTGGTTTGATAGCCTTTTTCTCATGATTTTTTAGATTGTCAGATTTCATTTGATAGCTTTTTTTTTTCTTGACCTTTTAGATTACCGGATTTACAAACTGGAACGTTTTTCTTTTTGTTTGTTGTTTGAGCATACTTGATGTAGGCATTATGTATTGTGTGTGGTTGCTACCAAAGCTTCTTACATTATTACAAAAGAACAAAACATCATTCATCAGACATGTTTTCTGACGGCTTTAAATGGAAAAAACCAAAGAATTGTCCCTGTATTTCAAGAGTTCTTGAAAAATAAGCATAACTATCAATAGCGAGCTGCTTGGGAACTCCAATTTCTCACACGATAGGTTGGTGGTTGTTTGGAATTCATGATGGGAGCCATCAATAATTTAAGTCTTTCTCGAAAAATTCCTATATTTCCGAATAATCAATCTATCGAAACTTCCTATAGTCCCCCACCAGAAGTTTTTGTGGCAAACGGTTTTCCTACTATCTACTTCCCATCAATAATTCGACGATATTGTTGATTATTTTAAAACGTTCAGGAGAATATGAGCATTTGGAAATTGCGAATTTCAGCCACGGTACTCAAAGATATCTAAATTTCTAGGTGGTGCGTGGGCCACCAACAAGAAAATACGTACTAAAAAATTCATTCCACCAGAGTTCCAAGCACTTATTGACTGCTCATGAAAAATGAGGGATTTGCTCGTCTCCATTTCTGCAATTCGCAAGTTCTTATTTACACAGGTGACTCTTTTACTATTTTAATATCAATGAATCAATTTTTATTAAACTAAAAAGGGTCATAACCATAGTTAAAGTAATGAATATTTCCGTATTTAATTTTCAGAACATTCAGCTGTTAAACTGTTGATGTAAAAGAAAATCAGTCAGAATTGAAGACTAAAATATTAAACATTGAAAAAGGTAACTTTGTGAAGAATAGAAGAGAGAGTCTAAAAGATAATTTTGTTCAACACCTTCTAAGTCCAAAGTCAGAAAGTCTCAGTACTTACCCATGTGGTGGACAAAAGAGAAACGAGATGAAGATACATGGTAAAGATCCAACCGTTGGTTACATATAATTATAAATTCTGTTCTGGAATCTTCCATCATGTACTGAACATATGAGCAAGGGACTAAAGTGTGTATTCTATTTTTCACTGAATGCAAATATAAATATTAGAATTCAAAATTATACAGAGTAAGGAATAAGACACTTGACCAAATAAGTTGTACTGAATATTCCAAAATAGGCAGTAGAGAATATCCTTTTTCAATTGTATAAAATCTACAGTGTACGTGAAAGAAAGGAAGCAATACATACATTTTTATTCTATCAATTTTTTCTTCTTTCATGGTACCAGAGCAGTAGAAACTCCTCCCGATCTTTATTTTTTTCTATCTTCAATCCAATCTTCTTGTGTTAGTATCAAATGGCTTCTAGTACTTCTTCAATTGGTATATCTACTAATGATTCCACTCTATCTCAATCATCCAACACCAATACCATTGATTCTTCACACCCATACTACCTACACCCATCTGATTCACTAGGCATCAACTTGGTGACCTCTATTTTTTTATGGGAAAGGTTTTGGAGGTTGGAGAAGAGCTGTGATGATTACTTCGTTAGCCAAGAATAAGCTTGAATTTATTGATGGATCTTTGCCTATGCTTGATTCTGAGTCAGATTTGTTCAAGTCCTGGAGTCGGTGCAATGATATGGTGCTATCATGGCTGTTGAACTCTCCTTCCAAAGAGATTGTTAAAAATATGCTTTATTCTCGGAGCTCCAAGGACCTCTGGATGATGTGCAAGAAAGGTTTGGTTAGGCAAATGGAGCTAAGTTGTTTCAACTTCGAAAGGAACTTAGTGGACTTAATCAAGGTAACTCGAGTGCTGTTAGTTACTTCACTAAGATGAAATGTTTGTGGGATGAACTTGATGTTATGAATCCCTTTTCTAACTGTGTGTGATGCAGCTCATGTCCGTACTGATCAAGTGTTCCACCCATCGAGGCTAGCGCCAAGAAGCCAAACCAAGCTTTTGCATGATGTTCACATTCAGCTTGCGTGGCCGGGAGAAAGCAACCGTTCGAAAGCTGAGTAGCCGAGCTCGACATATGAAAGCTACATCTGCAAGCTCGAACCCAAGAATGGGAGTGACTGAATCTCGCTCAACGACGCCGAGCAGTAAAGCGACCGAAGGGCTACAATGCGCCCGAGGAAGAAGAACGTCTGATTCAAGTATTTGAGGCTGAGGGCGACCGAGCACAAGAGCGCCCGAATACTTAGTCGTTTCAGCCCTGCGTGGCTTGTTTTTATTGCTCGTCTATGACCGTTTTTACTAGTTTACCCTTGGGGCTATCTATATAAACCCCTATTCATTTCCTAGTTCAGTAGTTGATTTTGAATATTGAATGATAAGTCGAGGTCTTTTGAGTCTCCGTCGTGAGTCGAACCCCATCGTGAGAATTGTATGGAACTTGTGTCAATCGGTGGATTTTGTTTGAATATTTTCTTCTTTGATCATTCAATTTACAAGAAGCTTGTAGTCTTCTTGAGGATTGTTGCCTAGTTTAGGTGTTTCTTGTCTTCCTAATCGAGTGGCCCCAAGACTAGTTCCTTGGGTTCGTCTGATTGAAGTCTAGAACTGTCTAGCTTCTATCTTTACCTTATTGTTTTACTTTCTGCTGTTTTTGTTCGGTTGCTAAGCTTCTCCAAGATTAGCTTGCACCATCTTGGTATCAGAGCACGGTTTGGGCTTGTTCTTACAACTCCAATACTGTTCTATGTCATCTTTACTTTTTGTGCGTTTGTGTCTTTGTATATGTTTCATATTCTTGTTTGTTGTGTTGCTACTGTTGTTGTTGGTTTTTTTATTACAAAAAAAAAAAGTGAAATGAAGAAAAATTTAAAAATTTTGGTTGATTGCTGGTTGCTTGGATTAAACAACCCCAGATTCTTGTTCACCATTGCTTGGAGATTCAAACGTGCACCTGTCGTACATTGTTTGTTGCAAGGGTTTCTCGAGGTCTTTGGACTGTTCCGACGTGGTGTTTGAATTTGAAAACCCCAGTTGGGTTGTGGTTGTTTGTTGTTGAAAACTGGTGGTTAGAGGTTGATTTTTGGTCGAGTGTTACTTGAAAAATTCAAAGGTTCAGTCGTTAAACACCGTCCGTATGCAGAAAATTATTACATTGTAGCAGTGTACGGGCGACGATGAAACTGATTTTGTTGCTTTGAGCTGAAGTTTCCTCTGTTCGTTGTTGAATGTTAACGGAGAAGCGACCTTAAATCTTACTTGAATTATGGGCTGTGAACAAAAGTTTATAGGTATCCGTACACCGGACTTAAGGTTCACTATTCCATTGAAGAATAAGAGAAAAGGCGTCGTTGCCTAAAACCCCAGGTGGAAAGTTGTTGGCAAGAAAAAGGAAAAAGTGGATCCTATGTCTCAAAGTTAAAACCTAATGCAGAACCATATATACCACCTTTACCTCCACCTATAGTTGAGTACCACCATGGAGAACCACAGTTTGTATGGGAGGATAAGGATGTTGATAACATGGTGGCTCGTGAAGAACTCCAATATGCTGTAGTTGGGAAGTTCTCGTATGGGATGCCAGATTTTCACGAGCTTTGCAAACAAATACCTTTGCAATGTGAGATTAAAGAAGAGTATTCTATTGGCTTTTTGGAATCAAGACATGTTTTAATTAGACTTTCCTTGCTTGAGCATTACGTCCACTTGCTATCCAAGCCTGCTTTCTATCTCAAGATTGGATATGCTTACCATCAGATGAGAGGATTGAAGTACGATGTTTGATTTGATCCAAGGGAAGAAACATCTACTGTAGTTGCCTGGATTTCTTTTCCAGGATTACCACCGGTATTTTTTGTCAAAGAGGTAGTGTTTGCACTTGCTACTGCAGTTGGGAAAACCTCTTCAGCTTGATGCAACTACTAAAGCAAAATCCAGACCTAGTTGTGCTAAAGTAAAGGTTGAAGTTGATCTTTTGGCACCTCGTCCACGGGGTGTTCGAATTGGAATTAAAAATTCTACTACGGGAGAAACAAGGTTTAAATGGGTAAAAGTCAATTATGATTATATTCCTAACTACTGTAAGGAATGTAGATCAAGGACATTGTGAGGAGGAATGCTTTGTTTTACACCCTGAACTTGATGATAGAGGGAATGGTAATGATAAGAAAGAAGCAGACGTGAAAGGAAATCCTAATCCTTCTAGGGTTTTGCAAAGTGGAAAAGTTGTTGGCAATTTGAATAAGAGTGAAGCTGTAATTCAATCACAAGAAAAGGAGGATCAGGCAAATAATATGAAAGTTGTTGCTAATGTTGAAACTGGTAAAATAGCTCAAGCTCAAGAACATCGAAGAAACAATGGGAAGAGATTTTTACACCCAAATCAAAACCCTAATGCATGGACTACGGTTGAGAACAAGAAAAAACAAGGAAATGAAGTTGACAAAGCAACGGGAGAAATTCTTACTACAACTAACTCTTTTGCCTTGTTGAATAATGAGAATGATGAGGCAATTCAGAAGGAGGTGGAACCAGTTAGTAATCCTACTCATACTTGGGATTGAGTTACTAGTACTTTTAATGATCACCCTAAAAGTCAAAAGGTTGGTGAAGTTATGGTATCCGGGAAGGATGTCATAAATAGTAACAATGCAAAGGAGAAGATCAAGCTGAAGGAATCTCAACTTGCTTTAAATGTCAACTATCAGAATTTGATTTTGGGGAATGACGCTGAGAGACAAGAAGTAGTGCATATTGTAGATGATATTAGTTAGAATAAGGAGGAACCATTTAATGCTGCTGATCAATTAGGGCATTTTAATGCTTCCTCACATAAATTGATTGCATTTACTCCTCGAATTGAAGCTGTGGGTTCTTTTAGGGTTGATGATATTGCATTAAAGGAGCTGGAGAATTTAAACCCAACAACTTACTCATTAATGAAGCAAGCTTTGTGTTTGATTGCAGACACGCATAGGAATTCAATTCCTTTTCCTATTTCAGTGGGAAAGGAACTTGTTGACCTTCAACCAGCCGATGTGGGACAAGAGAAGGACAAACAAAAAAAGGAAAGACAAGATTGCACTTTAAATACCACAGCACATACTATTCCTTCATTGCCATCTTTGGATCCAATAGCTCAGGATTCATCTCCTGCCTTTGATACTAACTTGCAATCTCGTGGAGAATGTATCACACCTGAGACTACATCAAGGATGAGAAATGATGATAATGCCCTCATTGAGAATATTCTATTAGTCCCAAAATTAACTGAAAATTCTCAGGTGGATGGTATTAAATTGATAGATTGGCCATTGAGTCCTGGTAGATTGGAGATGGTGGAACATGAAGAGGACTCTACTGCTAATAATTTTGAACCGATGATGAGGAAAGCTGACTTATCCCCAAGAAGTATTAAGTCATAGAAACAACTACTATCACCTGCACCACTAGAGAATCCTAATCCTCCAAAGCAGCTACAAAAGAGAAGCAAGAAGAATTATAGCCAAGATCCTACTAAAATCCAGTTGTTCAGATCAACCTCAAAAAAGAGAAATTAGATGATGGATAAGCTGTTAATCTGGAATATTAGGTCAATGAATACACAGGAGGCCTTTGACAGGCTCAGTACATTGCATCAAAGAAAACACTTTCAAGTTATAGGGTTAATGGAACCATTCCAATATGTGCATACAATAGATAGCTATAGAAGAAGACTAGGGATGGAGCATTGCTTTCATAATGATAATGGGAAGATATGGGTGTTTTCCACAACTGATTTTGAGGTGAATGAAGTGATGAATGATGACCAACAACTCACACTATCATTCCTGAACCAACAGTTTGAAGAAGAGGTGATCATTACCTTTGTTTATACTAAGGCAAATCCTGGAGATAGATTTTTCTTGTGGGAAGCTATGCAATACTTTGCTAGTGATGACTTGAGGCCTTGGCTTGTTGCTGGAGACTTCAAAGTGATCCTGTCAGAGAATGAGAAGTATGGGGGAAGGCCAGTTTTCATGCCAGAGTATGAGGAATTTGCATCAACACTTGCTAACACCAGAGTATGCCAGCTAATGGATTTGGGCTTTAATTCAAGAAGCATCTTTACTTGGTGGAATGGTAGAGTTGAGGAGGATTTCATTCTCAAAAGGTAAGATAAGTGCTTGGGCAATCAGCAACTTTTGGATATGTGCACAAAAATTGAAGTTGATCATCTTGCTAGAGTAGGGCCTGACCATTCTCCATTGCTTGTTAGTTTTTCACAGGACTCGACCCCTATTGTGAAACCATTTAAGTTCCTCAACTTTTGGGCTTCACATCATGATTTTCTTAACTTGGTTAGGGAATACTGGAATGTACAAATAACTGGAGATCCTTTTGTAGTTCTGAATGCAAAATTGAAATCATTGAAGAAGAAATTGACAGTCTGGAGCAAAGCAACATATGGCAACATCTTTCAACAGGTTTCTATATTGGAGGACATTATTTTGGCTCATGAGTTTCAGCTTGAAACTGCTCCAAATCCTGAAAATAGAGAGGCTCTTAAAAGAGAAGAAGCTGAGTTGAAAAGATACTTATCCTTAGAAGCTAAATTTTGGAAGCAAAAGGCAGACATGCAGTGGTTCAAGGAGGGTGATGCTAACTGTAAATTCTTTCATTATCATGTAAATGGTAAAAGAAAGAAGCTTTATGTCAGCAGGATATAAAATAGGAAGCGCAACTGGATTAATTCACAGGAAGCTATGGCAAATGAAGCACTATGGTTCTTTGAGAGGCAGTTTGCTACTGAAGAGGTGTCAAACAACTATGACCTGTTGATGAATATTCCAGCTATGATTTTTGAGGAGCATAATGAGGAGTTTACAAAATTTCCTTAGGAAGAGGAAGTGAAGTTAGCAGTCTTTGGTCTCAATGGGGACAGTGCTAGTGGACCTGATGGCTATACTAGCAGGTTCTTCCATGCTGCTTGGGATATAATCAAGGATGACATTATAAAGGTGGTGCAATCATTATTCAGTGGAAGGACAATACCAAGATATTTCACACATACTAATTTGGTATTAATTCCAAAGAAGCAAAGTGTGAAAACATTTTCTGACCTCAGGCCTATCAGTCTCTGTAACTTCATCAACAAAATTCTTTCAAGGGTGGTGCATAACAGGTAAGCTGGAGTTCTTCCTTCTCTCATCTCTCAGAATCAAACAGGCTTTGTTAAGGGAAGAAGCATAGTGGAGAATGTACTACTTGCACAGGAAATCATTCATGATATAAATGAAAGATGAGATGATGCTAATGTTGTGATTAAACTAGATATGATGAAGGCTTATGATAGGGTGTCTTGGCCTTTCTTAACAATGGTACTGAGGAAGATGGGATTCTATCATGAGTTTATAGATGTTGTCTTCCAATTAGTGTCCTCAAACTGGTACTCTATTCTCTTCAATGGTCAAAGCTATGGCTTCTTTCACTCAGGCAGGGGGTTGAAGCAAGGTGATCCGTTATCACCAACAATCTTTATTCTCACAGCTGAAGTCCTCTCTAGGAGTTTGAATTCACTGAACACTCACAGATTCTATAGGGGTTATGTTATGCCTAAGTGGAGCTCCTATATCAACCACTTGACATATGCTGATGATACCATCTTGTTCACCTCTTCTCATGAAGAGTCTTTGCATTTTATCACTGGTGTTCTACATGCTTATGAGGCAGTTTCAGGTCAGAAAATAAACAAGGACAAGAGTGCTATATACCTGCATGGGTGGACAAGGTTGAAATGATCACTGGTATTCATAGAAAGGAGTTTCCTTTTACTTATCTTGGATGTCCTATATTTTATGGTAGGAGGAAGAAGGTACATTATGAAGAATTGATAGGGAAAGTGACTGCCAGGTTACATGGTTGGAGTGCAAAGATGTTGTCTTTTGGTGGGAGAGCTATACTTATCAAGCATGTGCTCCAAAGCATACCAATTCACCTTTTCTCTGTAGTTAATCCTTTCGGAAAAGGGTCATATATACCCCCTCTACTATCAAATATTAGTTATAACTCACCTCCGTTATACTTTTGCTTAGTATCTACCCCTGCCGTTAAGAAAACTCACATATCTACCCCTCCATCTAACAGAGACCCCACCCCAGCTTTGCCCCCGCCACGTGGCACTAATCTAAAGCCTCACCTTTTTTTTATAGTCTCAATTAGCAACCAAAACATTTAATCCAAATCAGAAAACCCAATAACCAATCTCGGGTACAATTAGCTAATGTAAAAAACATAATATTTTACAATTAATTTTGCCACGTGTCTAATAATTAACAAAAAAGATTATATCTTCATATTTTTTAAGAATTTTCATGGGCGAGTTTGGGGTACCAAACATCGGTATTTTTTTTTTAGGTCTTCTTCGGACGATATTGTCAAGCCAAAATATGGAGAGTTGGATTATATACTTGGATATGATTTTTTTGGGCAAAAAATTATAAATAACTGCCTATATATAGTGTATTAATTTTCTCTAACCCCAAATAAAAAATAGCATAGCTTTTAGTCTATTATACGGGAAAATCAAATACTAAAAGCAAAAAATTGGTAAATATTTGTCGCCTAGAATCAAGACTATTTGTCTCTTTAATAGATATTAGGCGTCATCTAAGGGAACCGATCAAACTGAATCCCACGAATTATGGCTGCTATCTTTTTAGTTTTTAGTTTTATGAAATTCAAAGTTAGTCTCAATTGAAATACATATCACATACAAATATGAATAACAGATATATACATGATACGTAATAAATTCATATAAAAATATTTTGATAACTAAATTTAAAAAATGCATAATACGGAATGGATACATACTACATATCATGTCTATATTATGTTCAACATAAATATAATGAGTCATAAATAATAGATGAATACATGATAAATAATAAGAGCTTATATGCAAAAATATTAGTGAATAAATAAATATTTAATACTATATATATATATATATATATATATACACACACACACACACACACACACACACACACACACATACATACATACATACATACATACATGCATGCACATTATATTAACACCGTTAAAATTATATTTGGTGCATATTAAGTATATATTTGAAAAAATATATAAATACGTTATATTTGTACAAATAAAAAATATAGATTTCGCACACTGTTAATAATACATAGATATATTGGTAAAAAAAAGTTTCAAATAATTGATTTGATGAAATTTTCACAAATAATTATTAGTAGCCACAAATGAAAGCACCAGAATTTCACAATTAAAAAAAATTAAAGGAGAGAGCGAAGGAGAAAGATGGGTGACATTAATTAAAGATTCATCCTTAATTAAGGAATGAGTATGATCTATTTGGATAAACTAGCTGCATCATTTTATAATTTCAAAAATCTAAAATTAAGTAAATGAATAATTTATAAAATTAAACATATACAAGAAATAGAATGATTTAATTGGCTCAAAAATAAAAATGGATCATTGCTTGGATGCGCGCCACGTAGCAGTAGTGAGGCTGGAACATTGCTCCGTTAAAAGTAGGGGTAAATATGTGAGTTTTCTTAACGGCAGGGGTAGATACCAAGCAAAAGTATAACGGAGGTGAGTTATAACAAATATTTGATAGTAGAGGGGTAGATACAACCCTTTTCCGTAATCCTTTAGATACTGTCATCAATCAACTGCATAAGCTCTTTGCAATGTTCTTCTGGGGTAACTCACAAGAAGGATCAAGCAGACATTCGTCATCATGGAAACACCTATGCCTGCCAGTTGAAGAAGGAGGTATGAGTTTCATATCTTTATTTGATGTATCAAATGCATTGTTTGCTAAACTTTGGTGGAACTTCAGAACTGGTAATTCACTATGGGGAACTTATATGGCTAACAAGTATTACAAGAAGCTCCACAAAGCCATTGTTCCATATAAAGATGGCTTTTATGTGTGGAGAAAAATGATACAAGCAAGGGAGGCAATTGATCATGAGATATTCTGGTAGGTTAGGCAAGGTTTCGCTCATCTATGGTATGATAACTGGACAGGTTTAGGTCCATTATATTTTGTAGCGCCATACACATTTGAGTGTGACTTGTGAGATTATAGTGTGAAGAAGCTAGTAGAGGAGGGGCAATGGAATGTTGATTTTTTTCACTCAGCTGCTACCTGATGATATAGTGGACCATATAGCTCATAATGTGCCTTTGCTAGGAGCTGATCATAGAAAAGATAAGCCTTGGTGGTGTTTAACTTCAAATGGTAAGTTTTCAGTGAGCAGTGCCTGGAACTATTTGAGGGTGAAGCAACATAAGGTGCCAATTGCTAAGTTCCAGTGGGTCAAAGGGATGCCTATCAAGGTGTCATTCATGATGTGGAGAATGTGGAAGTTCAAGCTTGCTTTGGATGATGAAATGAAGAGAATGTGATATCATTTCCCTTCTAGATGTTGGTGCTGTGTCATGCCTAAGGTAGAAACTAGAGAACACTTATTCTGGACAAGTACTGTGGCAATAAGCTTGTGGAAATTCTTTGCTCAGCCTGCTGGAGTTAACTTGGAAAATTGCAACTTACATCAGGTTTGCTTTAAATGGTGGAAACAATGGCCTAAGCCATAGATTCAAACTGTTTTCCACACTGTTCCATCTTTCATTGTTTGTTTTTTATGGAAGAGAAGAAATGCTATTAGACATGATAAGTCTGCCTCATACTCTAGGATGATATATGAAGTTACTAGTAACATTTTCTTCTTTGTAAAATTGAGGTTTCCATACATATCTTTGGGAAATCAAACATGGCCTGACATAGTGAATGCATTAGAGAACCACTTGCCCAGATTTAAATATATTAAAGTAGGGTGGAAGGTAGCAGGCCCTGGAGTTTTGAAGGTCAACACTGATGATGCCTCTAAAGGCAATCCAAGCCCTAGTTCTATAGCTTTTTGTGTTAGAAATGGTGAGGGTAATGTTGTGTATGCATTTGCTAAGCTGATTGGTGAGCATAACAATATGGTGGCTGAGGCTATGGCTATCAGAGAGGCTATGAAATACTGTGTGGAGCATGCTTTGGGTCCTATAGTTATTGAAACTGATTCTTTGGTGGTTAAACAGGTGATAGAGGGGTTATGGCAACCTCTGTGGTCCATAGCAGCTATTGTTAATGATATTCAAAGGTTGAAGCACTTGGGGGAATTTCATTTTCAGCGCACTTTGCATGAGGGGAACAAACTAGCTGATTGTCTTGCTAACCTTGCCTATGAACTGCCTACTGTTACTTTTACTTCTTATGCTCCATTACCACCCCAAGCCAGGCTAATTGTGAACTTTGATAAGCATAATTTTGTGGAGTATAGAGCTAAGCCATGGAGAGGATCAGTATGAGAAAAATAAAGGGGGAAGTACGGAAGCAGGAGAGGAAAAGAGCATGGAGAATGACCCTTATGATCAAGACTGTATAGATGAGATCATAGGGGTTTATTTCACTAACATTCTTTTCTTTTTTGCAGGTAGAAGTCTAAGAGATTTATATAAGATATGCTGGAATTTTGTGATGCACAATGAAGTAGTACAAGCTGGATTTGCTCTTGAAGTGTTGTGGTTTCTCATTCAGCTTGAAACTGTTCCTTTGATTGTTCCAACATTCAAGAAGTTGCTTTTTCTCCTTTTTCAAATTCAAATACTATGGACTGTGTGTGGTCGCTGTTCAATATTTGAGCTGCTTGTGTTGATGTTATTGCTTTTGGTGCCAGCTTTTCAGTTCATACGACTACAGGCTGGGGATGTTGTTGCTTCAATGATACTTTTCATGGTTCAAGGAGCTGTTTTAATGACTGTTCCAAGCTTCAAGAATTTGCTTCTTCTCTTGTTTTAGAGTAATCACATTGGAGGAGCAACACTGGTCAAGCACTTATATCGATTGATTCAACTATATTGTTCATCCTGCAAGCACAAGAGCAACACAAGACTAGTTACTATATTTTTATTAATCACGTGTTATAGTTTGATAGCTCATAGGTTGAGTAGTCTGCTAGCTTATAATTCATTCGATGTAAAGCATCATGTTTATTTGTTATGTTTATATTACTTGGCGGTATTAGTGCTAAATAGTGCTCAACCCAAGAATGTGAGGGTAATAGGTAAAAAAGGTTCTATTTTCGTTATAGTTAGCTTGCTTCTAGTATTGCACTTATTATGTGCACATTTTGTAAGACAATTTTTTTCTTGTTATGTTTTTAATAAAATTGGTCACTAGGTGGTATGCCTAGTTGACTCTTTGGTTTAAAAAAAATCCATACCAAAGGAGGGACCACTTTTGTCCGTACAAGGGTGACGTGTAAAAGGTTTCCAAAGAGGAAACGAAGGGTAGATTCTCCTAGGTTATCTTCTTTTCTTTGCTGCCGTTAAATCTCGTTAGTAGATCTCTGGAGTAAACTCTTCTACTCGAGGTCCTACTAATTTGTTTGAGCTTATAGGAACTCGTGCGAGGGATGACCGAAATCCAAAATTTCGTAATTAATTCTTGACCTCCCATGCGCAGTTAAATAGAGTCCGTTCCATCGAGTCGAATCAATTCACTCTTCCCGAAGGAGACAACAGGTCTTGTTGAATTCAGAGGGTCTTAGAGAAATTGATCAAACTGAGGAAGCCATTGGTTACAAGTTCTTGAGTGATCGAACCTACAAATTGAGTGGACCAGACCGCCAACCCAACAAAGTGAGGGAGTGTGAGATGTGATTTCTAACCTTTAACATTTTCTTAGACTTTGATTTGAGGAGGTTCAAATGGCTGGAAATGCGGAGAAAGGCGTTAAAGCACCCGAGGTGTCGTTAGCCGACCTCTTCGCTGCGATACAAGGCATCAGTTCTGAAGTAAAAGGAGTAAGTGCTCGAGTAGCTAACCTCGAGCAGGAGTAAGCGTATCTGGCCTTACTTGGGTCCGGTGCTGGTACTAGCAATTCAACTCCTATGAAACCGGAGGAACTTGCTGAGCTGATTCGTCAACAACGGTTCAGGAATGAGGCCGTTCAAAATGAAGCTGTGGGCAATTCCCGAGCTGAACCAAACTTAGGCATTCCTCGAGTGGATCAACGGAATTTAGGCAATCCCCAAGCTGAGCAGCGAAACTTGGGCAATCCCGAGGTGATAGACTACCACTTCCAAGGCCCCAAAGACCAGTGGAAGTTGTTGATAAAGAGGTTGATGATGGAGAGTTTCCTGATGCTAAAGCTGAGTATGAACCACTGCTCATTCAACGAAGGCAGGTTCAACGAGGTCGTGGGAACCCTCGAGGTCGAGGCTGAGGCGCATATGTTGATAGAAATTATGAGCGTAGAGCTGACAACTAGTATAAAGAGTATCCGGAACCGATCTGAGGTGCTAGAGATTCAAACTTGAACAGTGTCAAGATCACTATTCCACCCTTCAGAGGAACTAGTGATCCGGACCAATATCTGGATTGGAAGGTTTATTTGGAACGAATCTTTGAAACAAATGAAATGGCCGAGGAAAGAGAAGCTGCACATGCTATTGCTTCGTTCGAGGCATATGTATGTACTTTGTGGGAAGCTGATAAGAGAATGAGGAGAAGGAATGCTTACCCCGAGGTTCTTACATGGTTGCAGTTGAAACGAGCGATGGATGCTAAGTATGTGACTGCCAAATATCGGTAGGAGCAACTTCAGAAGCTCTATGATTTGAAACAAGAGACCAAGCCGGTCGAAGAATACTATGATGAGTTTGAAAAGATTCGATTGGCTCGTGATATGGAAGAAGATGATGAGCAAGCGATCATTCAGTTAAAAAATGGAAGAATGACGACAAAGAAAATCGGTACCGAGGGGTTACTACTTTAACTCCTTTGAACTAGGGTAAAGATTGGAAGAGTCTGAATTCTACAAGTGCCAATACTGGCCGAGATCTGAAGAAACCATTCGAAAGGGGAGTGACCGTTAATAACTCTAAAGAGATGGGAGGTAAAGCTCAACTTATTACTCTAGTGCTTTAAATATTCAGTGTCATAAATGCATGGGTTATGGTCAAATGACAAAAGAGTGTCCGACTCGCAAAGTTATGCTTTTGCTCGAAGACTAAACCATCCATGAGCAAGCGAGTGACTCCGATGAGGAAAATGGAGAGGAGACTGACCGAGCTGAAAATGAAGATGGTCGAGAAGCCACCGAGGCTGACCATTTGGAAATGTTTCTTGTGGTTCGTAGAAACTTGAGCACTATGAACCACCCTTCAGAGGACAACCAAAGAGAAAATCTTTTCTTTTGCTGGGAATTGCTAAATATAAAATCGTAATATAATGTACTGGTACTTTGAACATTTTAGTTCAAAAGTCCAAGAAAAAAATACTGGAACTTAGCTAAATATGAAGTCCCAGCATAATGTACTGGGACTTTCAACATTTTAGTTCAAAAGTCCCTGTAAAAAAATAGTGGGATTTCAAATATGAAGATGCGGGAAAATTTCCTAGAACTTTGAACTAAACTCTAGAAAATTTTACTGGAGTTTTGTTCAAATTCTCGGATTTTTGTTCTGTAGCTAGTCTTAAAAATGTGTGTCAATAAAATCTTGCTACTTTTTTAAATGTTTGTAATTGTCGGTTGATTCTCTTTAAATGGTGCAAAAACTGGCTAGTCATCAAAATTACTCTATGTTGAGTTTATCCAAGAGTAGCTTGAGATGCAATAACTTGACTTGGTTTACAAATTAGGGTAAATTGCAACACTATGTCACCATAGGTAATAGTTTACCTAACTGACCTCCTTTAAAATAGTTTGAGAGAATAACCCCCAACAATTTAAGTAAAACTTTTCTGGATGAAAGTACCCCTGTGCAAAATATAAAATGACCAGACCTATCTCTTCCCTTCTTTAACGATTCAACAATAGATTTCCAAAGAAAAAAGCTTCATCAACTCATTCAAACCCTAAAAACATCAAAATTTCCAGAAAAAGGAAGATTCTAAGGTAAATTTCTTCAATATCACATTGATTATACGTAATTTTTGAATTAAATTTTGCATAATTACATTTTAAATTCGTAGGTTTTGTTTAATTTTCGTATAATTATAAATTACCTATAGCGAGCTGTGAATTTTGATGATACCAATCGAAAGCTACTGCTAGATAACTAACAATTAACGTTGCATTATCAATTGCTGGAAAAAAAAATTATATTAGTTTGAATCTTTATTTACTGCAGAATTTACGGATAGAATTGCGATTACTTGTAGATAATCTCTGTAAATTGTCACTAACATGCAATATTTTTTAAGCTCTGATCCATGGAAATTTATTTGCAATGCACTCACTACCTAGTAGGTAGCATTTGCAGTTGTGGTGCGAGTAATTACTTGTGATAAACTCTACATATGCTGCCTAATAGACAACATTTTCGATCACGTGAACTGGTGCCTTATAAGTATTGCCTTGTGGACAGTACTTGGAGGCTTGGTGCAAAACAGTATGTAGAGAAATCTCTACATGTTATGCCTAACATGCAACACTTTACTTGTGCTGCAAAATCTTTGCATGCACCTGCTATAACTTGTGTACTGAATTTTCCTACAAGTTGTGGCTGAAGGCCAAAACTTTAAGTAAAAAAGTGTAGACATGTTTCTACAACTTGTTACTAGTCGAGCTCCACCTGCGCACATTACTAAACAAAGCAAAAATTAGATGTTTGCTTCTATCTTGTTAATCTATTCACCAAAATCTAAACTCGTGCTTCCATTTCATTTCGTACAGAATTTAAATGACAATAAATTGTATATACATTTCTTACAATGGAATATATAGCGCTAATTTGAAGAGCGACGTAGCAAGTCTAAATGACGAAATGAAAAAATTAGATGCAGAATTTTGGAGTTTGAATCACAATGTCCATAAAAGTACTCAAACAAAACAAAGAGATGGTACGAGACATGTAAATGACGATGACGTACCAAATATCATCGACGAATCTACTCCACCGGCTTCACCAAATTAGTGCTATTTCATCATGGCATTATATTTTTTAATATTATGTTCTTCTTTTATATATTTTAAAGGGCATTTAAAGAACAATCTGTTTGCTTTTATCGTATTGTATTTTGATTCAATATGTCTTGGCTTCATTTCTTCCTTGACCCCTCTATCATTTTGTTTGCCTGCAAGCGTTGGTAAATAGACAATAGTTGTCCGCCAACCCTTACTAAATCCTCACAGGCAATTGCCTTGAGTTGCTGCCCAGGCAGCACTTGGCCTCCCTCTCACCAAATTTCCCTTAGCCAATTCTATTAAGTTGTTGCCTAGGCAACCCTTAGCCTCCACCCTCTCACCAAATTTTCCAAGCCAATACCCTTGAATGCTGCATAGGCATCACTCGACCCCCACAACTCACCAAATTCCTCGAGCCAATTCCCTTGAAATGCTACCCAGGCAGCACTTGAGCTCCACATGTCACCAAATTCCCCAAGCTAATTGCCTTGAGTTTCTGCCCTCACATAATAAGCTTAAAATATACAAACAAACACTAAAAATACAAGATAAGCATTCAATATGTGTTTGCTTCATTTCTCCATTGACCCCCATCTACTATTGTTTTTAGATGCAAGTGTTGGCAAATGGGCAACAATTGCCATCAAAGCCTTACAAAAACTTCATAGCCAATTGCCATAAGTGGATGCCTAACAGGCAACACTTGGTCTACACCCCTCATAAACCAGATCCCTTAACATGCAGCAGCTAGGCCTCCACCCCTGCCCAAATTCCCATATACACTTGAAATGATGCTTCCTAGGCAGCACTTCACCCCTACCCCTCAACAAATTCTACAAGCCACTTGCATTGAGTTACTACCCTCACAACAATACAAGCTTACAAAATACAAACAAATCTTCAAAAATAAGCCACGTCGCACATAAAATGCTTTTAGAAAAATGTACATTCAACACAAAATACAATCAAACTCTATAAATCCCAAAGAACTCACATTACTAAAAATATAAGCACTTATTACACACAAACAATCCAGTGGCATCAACTAAAAGACAAGAATTCACATTAAAAAAATCAGTCATCCTCATTACTTTTACACAGCAGAGAAAGGCTTTCCAAGTACTCATTCATAAAGAAGAGAATTCTGCTCATGGTAATAATCGCATACCTTCTCAGGAGGAGTACCACATCCACTATTTGACTTGGACCTTGCATGACTCCACAAATTAGCAGCCCAATCAAAATAATAATCTTTCAACTGCGTATATTTCATCTTGAAAACTTCCTTGCCATGCATTATTGAGTCGGCAAACTTAACCACATAAGCACCATAATCATACCTGCACAAAATTTAATGTAAGGCTGAACACAGAAAATAAAACAAAAAAATAAAATAAAAAATAGAATCAATAAATGCAATGTCATACCATAATCAAATCAAATTTAATAGGCAACAAACTTTCATGTACAATCAACAAATGCAATGTCAACATCAAAATAAGAAAAAAATCAATACATACCGCTAAACAGTATGCAAAGCACAGCGTGACAGGCAACACTTTCCCTACAAACGGAACTTATGTTTGAATGTTATGTCAACTGTTGTCCTGTGGCAACAATTTCTACAACAATAAGAAGAAAATAAAAAATGCAGCAGCCAATAAAGGAAAAAAATAATACTAAAAAAGAAGAAGAGAGAAACTAACCCAGATGAAGAACCATAATTCGCAAAGAAGAGAGAAAGAGAGAGAGAGAGAGAGAGAGAGGAGAAGAAAAAAAAGAGGAGAGAAGAGAAGCGGTGGCTCAGAATTAGAATTAGAGCTTATATTGTTCAAGGGTAAAGTAGTCTTTTATACGTTTAAAAATGGATAGGAGGCAATTTTGATAAAACATTTCTTAGTAGGGACAAAAAGTCATAGCCAAGAGTAAGGGTGTACATGAGGTGAAATTTTTTGTACAAATAAGCAGACCGAGAAAAGCCTTGGGTGAGATTAACATGGACAAACTGCAACTTCCCTCATTTCGATATATGTGGCATAACAAGAACTCCTTTTCCTTGAATATATAACTCTTTAGACTATCATTTTAATTGTCACGACCTAACCTAGGGCCGCGACGGATAACCGACACTAAGTGTCGATCATCGCTAAACCTATTAATAATCTATCAATTATAGAGATGAGCTGGCAGTCTGGTTATGAATACATACATATTTACTGAAAATATAAAGTCTGGAGAGATGACAAGGCTATCACACGATAATATACATAACATACTGACTGCACCACACAGGGACATAGCTACAGGCCTCTAAGAGAACTGAACTGAATATACAAAGGAAGGGATAAGGCCCCGCCATACCTATTCGACATCTGTACAACATACCAAAAGTAGTATACTCCGAAAGAGACGGAGTGACTCCAACAGCTGGTAGATAGCCTATTAACGTGGCTCAGAGTCCGATCTCTCTGTACCTGCGTGGCATGAAACGCAGCACCCAAAAAAATGGGGCGTGAGTACGATATGTACAATGTATGTAAGGCCTGAGCATATAATAAATCATAGCTGAATAAAACTGTAAGGCTGGAATATAAATGTGTAAACATGAGCTGAAGCATAGCAACGTAGTAGGAAATCCTAAGACGTACTAAACATGGTCTGAATATAAACTGAAGTCTAGCTGAATCTGAAACTGAAGACTGAGCTAAACTATACTGATAAATGACTGTAATATGAATGATAGATGTCAATTGATACTGACACTAAGAACTGGTGGCTGATAACTGAGAACTGATAACTGGTACTGAGCTAAAATTGAACTGCTATCTGAACTGGTACCTGCCTGGTGTTATGGGCTATATCCCCCCAAATCAGGTAACTGAATATCTGAACTAGCCTCACATATAATCATGCAGTGCATACTGTGGCCATATACGCGTATATAACAAACCTGGCGGGTGTTATGGGCTATGTCCCCCCAGCCAGTAATATCTAATCTCTCTGGTCAGAGTGTGTGAATGACACCCGGTCACACTGGGTGTTTCAACTCCCGCCTGAACCAGAGGGGTTGTATCCCCCAGTACGGTAGTATCACACGCGACCGGAGTGTGTGTCCAATGTCCAGCCTCTATGGGGGACTCCAAATCACACATAACATGATCACAATATAAGCATAAGCATGTATGAGGCATAACACATATAGCAACAATAGATATGGACTCAAAGGAATGATAAGAAAAACTCTGGATAGAATTGTACACACAACCTAGAACTCAGAATTTGTCCAACTATTTGAATTTCTATAAAAATTTCGGCAGAGCTTCCCCTAAAACTGGATGATCCGCAAAAACAGAACCAGCACTATACTATACACGGGAATGGATACCCGGATAAACTGGTAACATAAACATGTTAATTGGATAACAAGATGAGACGACTGGATGACATAACAAATCCGCAAGAAGAATGTCTTGACAGCACCACTGTCCTGCCGTTCGACCTAATTTTTGTAGTGTAGATCAAAGTTATAGACTTCATGGTCTTCATGAAAGTTTTAGATATATGTCTTAGGGTTCAAGGAAATCTTGAATCATCTCAATATCAATTTTGTACAAGGAGTTATTCTCAAACTACTAAAAGTTGTACGAAGATAAAAATAATTTTCTAGATTTTGAAATATTTTTTGCTACTGTTTTGGACATCTTCTACCGTAGTTCTTAGCACCAAATTAAGCACATATACAGTCACATTTATGCCATACAAGTTACCCACAAGAAACACCCTGCCATTCTATAGCTAATTTTCCTGGAAAGTGAAACTGGACTGTCTTCGCTCTACAATCAACGTTAGTATAACAAGAGGAAAACCAATCCATACCGAGAATAACATCGAAATCAACCATTTCTAGCTCAATTAAGTCAGCTGTAATGCTACAATCACCAATCATCACCGTTCAACCTCTATAAACACGCCTAGCTACTACAGAATCACCAACGGGAATGGCTACCTCGAAAGGTCTAATAGCCTCTGGTACTATTTTGAATTTAATGGCAACAAAGGGAGTAACATATGATAATGTAAAACCCGGATCTATCAACACATACACATCGAGAGAATTTACCGATAGAATACCTGTGACCACGTCTGGTGAAGCCTCTTGGTCCTGTCGACCAATAAGAGAATAGGTGCGGTACTTAGTACCGCCTACTGTAGGAGCTCCACTTCGACCTCTACCACGACCTGCTGGTGCCTGAGGAACTTGCTGACACGACCCGGAATCCGGTTAGGCCGTGCGGGCACCCGACATACTCCCCTAGACCCGTCGGGCGAACCCTTACCAAATAAATCAGGAAAATAAATATAACAATTTACAAATAAGGACAAAATTTAAAATAAAAACACAGACATACTGATACCCCTAAGCTGTACAAAAGAAATTACAGCTGACTACCCAACATGCTAGGTTTAGGGCTATCCAGACCAGACATCTAAGAGTACAAAAGAATACAGATACCTCCTGAAGGGAGCAAAATGCAACTGAAATAATGAACAATAAACTGGTGGCCATCCGGAATAAATCTGGCTCACCCTGACAGCTGAAGTCGTCTTCGCTCCTGAACAACGCGGCGAACTCAATCCTGGAGCGAACCTGCCGAAACGAAATAGATAGACAAGAAACAAACAACAAACGAGGGTGAGTCAAAAGGACTCAATAAGTGGGGCAGACTAGCCACCTCAAAGAATAGGATAGCTAGCCAGGGAGAAAAGAAATAGATAGACCAAATTCATTTTATTTAAATTATAAAAAGGCAGAGCCAGATAACAACCGGAAACACGTATGAAACCATAAACTCAACTGGGGATACGAGCCAGAAACATATCAACAAATAAGCAATGCACATATAAGCAGGACAGTAGTCATGTATCGTAAGTCTATCCAATAGTATGAAATGAGATGAAATGAAATGAAATGAAATGTGATGCAAAGGGTCACATGTGCCCGTCCTCCCATCTCGAAGCGGAATACTCCTGCATTCGAGGGGAACCCAATCTGATAACCAACTGGAGCGGAATACTCCTGCTCCTGGGGCGGAATACTCCTGCACCCGATATAATATAAACCAGAGGCGGAATACTCCTGCACTCTCTTGGGGCGGAATACTCCCGCACCCGATATGATACAATGGAGCGGAATACTCCTGCTCCTGGGGCGGAATACTCCTGCCCTCAATATAATACAATGGAGCGGAATACTCCTGCTCCTGGGGCGGAATACTCCTGCCCTCAATATGATATGCAATGTAATGCATATGAATGACATATAATGCATATGAATGCAATGTGATGCAATAATAACCTTTCACCGGCGCGGGACTCTCATCGACAGCCGGGAAGTAGATGCCAACTTACAGCCAAAGTACAATACTCAGATTCTCAATGCAATGCCAATAACAGGACATAATATATAATACAGAATATAAATCCAAAGCTAAGGCGTAATGAGTACGCCTATCGGCAGCTACACACGTAAGGAACACGTGGTAGAAAATCCACGAGGCCAGGTGCCTCCAAAGAAATGGATATAAACACTTACCTCTTCCAAAGTTAACACTGCTGCCCAACAACCGCTTTATTCTTTTGGATTTATTGCCAAACGATCCCACTGTGTTCAATGAGCAGAAAAATATATCAAATAGGGATAAAGGCTTCATTCCTCACATCTTAGGGCAACCCAGGTAGGAACCTGATACCCTATTTGCATACGCAATACGCAGGCCAGGCCTATATACAGGGTTTAAGGCAACATAACCAAACCCCAAATAAATTACATTTATATGTTGCCCATAACTCACTGAGTACGAATATATAATTAATTCCATTATCGGGGTCCATTTGACCCTTCAAACTATTAATTGAACTTGTTAAAACGATGTCTAATATTCCAAGTTTTACCGTTAAAATATATTTAAACACACGTAATAAACTCAAATAATATATTAGGATCATTACCTGAATGTTTCAGGGTGAAAATTCTACTTTTTCCCGGCCCCTTTTCTCATTTTCTGGCATTTTTTTCTCTACTGCGTCATTTTATTTTTCTCTGTTGCGATTCTCCATTTGCCTTCTCTGTTTCTATCCAAAAGAGCTTATATAGCTCATTCACCGTCTTTTCCATTTTTGTCTTTTCTTTTCATTTTTTTTATCTTTTTCCTTTTTCTTTTTTTTTTTTTCTTTTCACGATGAAAATTAAAACGGTATCCTACGATATTCGAAATAATTCCAACTTTTGCATACAAGTTACACAAAATATATGTAACATACTCGCGAAGGCGGATTTCAAATCGGACTCCCGAAACTCAAGATGCGAATTTAAATGGAAAAGAAGTCAAATTATTTAACTTTCGGCATTTTAGCGGAAGCTAGCCGAACAACATCGAAATTTGATTTCGAAAGCTTACAAAAATTACAAATAATCATACGAACCTAACGGCACTTTCGGATTTCGAATCGGAGCTCATTCGGCAAAAACCGAGCTCGAAAATCTCTTTTTAATATTTATCGCCAATAACAACTGAAACCTTCTTCCGATGCCTACCAAACGAGGTCTGATTTAGCTCAAATTTTACAGACAGGTTCTAATGGACATTACGAATATTTTAAAATTATCAGCACGCCAATCGGAGTCCTAACTTCCGAAACGACTGACCGAGGTCGTTTCATTCTCCTCCACTTAAACTCTCGTTCGTCCTCGAACGAGCCTAAGTCTAAAACAAGATTCACGCTGATAAGAAAAGAACTTGCACGACTTTCATTAACTATCCCACGGACCTTATCTCTTGATTACAGGACCAGAATTATAACACGCATATTGAACTTTTAAAATAAAATATATCTGGATAATATGATAACACCATTGCCCGAGCTTATTCTGACTACACTGAGCCTTTCTCGATCACGAGAGGAGAGTTCTACATTTTCGAAGTAAGATACATGAAACTTTGAATGGGTTAACATGATTCAGCCGATAATCACCTCTTCGATATACCTTTCGATATAGAATAAGTCGATGGAACTAAGAATTAGCTCACGCTTGATACAATAGGGGAAGATTTTGAAGTACCTTGTCACTACACACTCTAGAAGATTTGATGCAAGCCATATTATTTTTACGAACGCACGATGCAACATCTTAGTTGATCTTAGTGTTGTTCCGCAAGCTCCTCGTGGGAATGTAGTTACTCATATTCTAATGTATGCCAAAGGCTTATCTGAACAGGGTCTATCGTATAAGGATAAGGATCATGCAACTACTACTGGATAGTATGATGCAGACCAGGAATGATCTTCAGACCGAACATCTACTTCAGGGTATTGTCTTTGGATTGGAAATATTATAACTTGAAAAAGTGCAAATAAAAGAGACATGTAGTTGGATCTTCATCTGAGGCAGAATACCAGCAATAAAGTTGATTACAGACAGATAGCCAGAAGAAAATTGGAGTCACCATACAGGGTTACTATTGACGGTGTTTTCATGTATAAAGATAGACTTTGTGTCCCTGATGTTGCAGATTTACGTAGATAGATTATGATAGAGACACATTATTCCAAATACAGTATTCATCCAGGTTCGACTAAGATGTACCATGATCTTAAGCAGATTTATTGGTGGGAAGAAATGAAGTGTGACATAACAGAATTTGTGGCTTAGTGTTCTAATTGCCAGCCAGTTAAAGTCGTGTCATCTTTCCAGAATTTATGCTTTCAGCAACGCCTTAGAGATTTAATATTATGATTCGGTATAAATTGGAGGAAGACTCCTCCACTTAAAGCACAAACTCATGCAGCTATTTGAATAGGAATAACCATCCTCGCACAGTCTGCTGGACTAAAGAAGATTTAGCTAAAAGCTGAACGTGGGCAGACCTAAGCTACCAACTACCCTTTCGAGTTGCCAAACAGCTGCAATTCTCAAGTTCACAACTCCATACCTTTGCCGTAAACACCACCGCCTGATGAATGGTACTTCTATATAAAAATTTCGGCAGAGTCTCCCCTGAAACTGGATGATCCACAAAAACAAAACCAGCACTATACTATACATGGGAATGGATACCCGGATAAACTGATAACATAAACATGTTAAGCGGATAACAAGATGAGACAACTGGGCCAAAACAATAATATGCTTCCAAAACAATAATATGCTTCCAAAACAATAATATGCTTACCCGGCCACAATATCACGTACTCTGGCTCAACACAGGGAACATCACAAGCGGCTACCAACTGCCCAAGCTTACTAGTGCCGGACGAAGAAGAAATGGAAATAGATCGAGGATAGATATAATCAGAGCTTCAGGAAGTTCATCTTCTTATTTGCTTGACTACCAAAGCTAGACTACTTTCGCGTCAAGCGTGCCAAAAATCGCAATTGAAGAGATAGACATTAAATAAGCTTTATGGAAAAACATCCATACCAATTTTAACCTTCCAAGAAGAACGAAATTCTGACAATTTATCAGTAAACTCTTTTACAACTGAGAGAAGCTCATGGAATAACATGACTCTACTAGCATCTTGAACCAAGAGGAGACACGTAGATCGAGTATTTCTTACAAATCACTTTACACAACGACACTTCCTGATGGTAACGAATAAGAATTCCATCATCCTACCAACACTGATTTTCGAGAAGAGAGGTAAACTGAATTGACATAATAACAGAAGGTGGCGTAACAAGATGCCAAGCTAACAATAGCGACACTCACTGTCAAATCTCTCGTATTTAGACTAGAAAAACTAGTAGGGTCTCATAAATGCCAGGAATAAATCGTATCAGAAACTCACCCCTCTACCGTAACCGATTCTTAATTATGACAATATCCAAGGAAACCGTCGAAACATGATAAGACACACCATTTCTAGATCGATCGGAAAGATAAATCTTACTTACAGATAAGGGAAGAAGAAACACACGGGTCTACTATATCGGATGCCTCAGCATCCTGCCAGACTAGCAGTTCATAGAACTGCCTCTGCAGCTGAGCTGAGCCACTACCCTAACAATTACTTCTAGAAGAACCACTGCCATCATGCTCTCGACCTCTACTGGATGGTGGCATTTCTCTGGCTGATTGAGATCTAAATGAAATTCCCTGCGACTGTGCAGGTGCCTGATGACAGGAGAAAGAACAACTGCCTACTTGCCGAAGTAAGGAAAAACTCCTCAAAGGATACCCAGACTCACGACAATAATAACAGGAAATCTCCTCAAAGGATAATCAGACTCACGACAATGATACCACCTTTTCGCTGAAAAAGGAAGCTGGACAGATTGTTGATAGCTGTAAAGAAAAGACTAAATCTGATCTTGATGGGCTACTGGCACACTCTAAGAATCACGTGACACAAGCTGAGATACCCTGGAAGGTGACCTCCCAAAATAATCAGAACTCTTACCTCCAAATGAGGTACCATGTTTGCCCACCAGGGCCACGGGATCTCTTGCTCTCCTGCTCTAACTTATGGTATGCCCCGAACCTTCGAGCAATATCAACAACAATATCAAATGAAATCCCGACCTCAATCTCTCGAGCCATCTGGGATCTCAAGGAAAAAGAAAGATCATCAATAAATCTTTGAATCTCTCGAAAGGCTCATGGACTAGTTCAAATGCATATTCAGTCATTCTATAGAATTCAATCTCATATTATGAAACACCAACAGGCTAACCGACAGGCTACCCTGTCCAATCCACTCAAACTAGCCACACTTTTCATCTCGCTCACTACTCGAAAGGAATTTTTTCCATGAATCCAAAAGAAAAATCGAACCAAGTTAGTTAATAAGAGAGCGGCCCACCAATTCCAGACTGGACCCCTGAAACTGGAAAAAAGAATAATCAACACCATACCGCTCGATATAATCAAGAGCTTGAAGGATACGCTGACAACATTTTATTTTAAAAAGAATTGCGAGGTTTATCTGATGCATTGCTTAAGAATATCGGAAGGTCCAACCGCGTAAAATAATGCAACCTCTTCGAGCACTCGTACCGAGCCATTACTCGGGCTAGCTAACCAGCCAGAACAATTGATGACGCAACACATGCTGCCTCTAGAACATAATTTACTGAGGCAATATCAGGAACTGGAACAAGAGTTCTGTAAGTCCGAACATCTGCCTATGCGGCGACCTAATAAGCTGCCTAGCGAATAATAGGTTATTGCGGTATCTGCGTCGCCAATATTCTCGTAAAAGCATCGTAGAGAGCCAAAGGAACTACAAGGCCCTGCTCCCTTGCCCATCGGGAGCTCGTACAACTGGGACCTCCATAACTAGATCGTTAGCACGATCAAAAACACTTGGGGATTCGTCAGTGCTAGCTCCACGCTAGACTGCTTCGTCTTGAACTCATACCGTTTGCTGATTTGTCGCACAAGGGTTCACAATTACCACGAAGGAATTAATGAAAATACTTTTGCATCCTAGACCGACGCACGATCAGAAAAGAAGGAAGTGAAACTTCCTAAATGCCATCGTAGCCTCTCGTAGATAAGTACGGACGTCTACGTACCCATCAGCGAGACTCTACTAGACACTGTCTTAGTCTGGATAGACTCTAAACTGGGCTCTGATACCAACTGACACGACCCAGAATCCGGTTAGGCCGTGCGGGCACCCGACATACTCCCCTAGACCCGTCGGGCGAACCCTTACCAAATAAATCAGGAAAATAAATATAACAATTTACAAATAAGGACAAAATTTAAAATAAAAACACAGACATACTGATACCCCTAAGCTGTACAAAAGAAATTACAGCTGACTACCCAACATGCTAGGTTTAGGGCTATCCAGACCAGACATCTAAGAGTATAAAAGAATACAGATACCTCCTGAAGGGAGCAAAATGCAACTGAAATAATGAACAATAAACTGGTGGCCATCCGGAATAAATCTGGCTCACCCTGACAGCTGAAGTCGTCTTCGCTCCTGAACAACGCGGCGAACTCAATCCTGGAGCGAACCTGCCGAAACGAAATAGATAGACAAGAAACAAACAACAAACGAGGGTGAGTCAAAAGGACTCAATAAGTGGGGCAGACTAGCCACCTCAAAGAATAGGATAGCTAGCCAGGGAGAAAAGAAATAGATAGACCAAATTCATTTTATTTAAATTATAAAAAGGCAGAGCCAGATAACAACCGGAAACACGTATGAAACCATAAACTCAACTGGGGATACGAGCCAGAAACATATCAACAAATAAGCAATGCACATATAAGCAGGACAGTAGTCATGTATCGTAAGTCTATCCAATAGTATGAAATGAGATGAAATGAAATGAAATGAAATGTGATGCAAAGGGTCACATGTGCCCGTCCTCCCATCTCGAAGCGGAATACTCCTGCATTCGAGGGGAACCCAATCTGATAACCAACTGGAGCGGAATACTCCTGCTCCTGGGGCGGAATACTCCTGCACCCGATATAATATAAACCAGAGGCGGAATACTCCTGCACTCTCTTGGGGCGGAATACTCCCGCACCCGATATGATACAATGGAGCGGAATACTCCTGCTCCTGGGGCGGAATACTCCTGCCCTCAATATAATACAATGGAGCGGAATACTCCTGCTCCTGGGGCGGAATACTCCTGCCCTCAATATGATATGCAATGTAATGCATATGAATGACATATAATGCATATGAATGCAATGTGATGCAATAATAACCTTTCACCGGCGCGGGACTCTCATCGACAGCCGGGAAGTAGATGCCAACTTACAGCCAAAGTACAATACTCAGATTCTCAATGCAATGCCAATAACAGGACATAATATATAATACAGAATATAAATCCAAAGCTAAGGCGTAATGAGTACGCCTATCGGCAGCTACACACGTAAGGAACACGTGGTAGAAAATCCACGAGGCCAGGTGCCTCCAAAGAAATGGATATAAACACTTACCTCTTCCAAAGTTAACACTGCTGCCCAACAACCGCTTTATTCTTTTGGATTTATTGCCAAACGATCCCACTGTGTTCAATGAGCAGAAAAATATATCAAATAGGGATAAAGGCTTCATTCCTCACATCTTAGGGCAACCCAGGTAGGAACCTGATACCCTATTTGCATACGCAATACGCAGGCCAGGCCTATATACAGGGTTTAAGGCAACATAACCAAACCCCAAATAAATTACATTTATATGTTGCCCATAACTCACTGAGTACGAATATATAATTAATTCCATTATCGGGGTCCATTTGACCCTTCAAACTATTAATTGAACTTGTTAAAACGATGTCTAATATTCTAAGTTTTACCGTTAAAATATATTTAAACACACGTAATAAACTCAAATAATATATTAGGATCATTACCTGAATGTTTCAGGGTGAAAATTCTACTTTTTCCCGGCCCCTTTTCTCATTTTCTGGCATTTTTTTCTCTACTGCGTCATTTTATTTTTCTCTGTTGCGATTCTCCATTTGCCTTCTCTGTTTCTATCCAAAAGAGCTTATATAGCTCATTCACCGTCTTTTCCATTTTTGTCTTTTCTTTTCATTTTTTTATCTTTTTCCTTTTTTTTTTTTTTTTTTTTCTTTTCACGATGAAAATTAAAACGGTATCCTACGATATTCGAAATAATTCCAACTTTTGCATACAAGTTACACAAAATATATGTAACATACTCGCGAAGGCGGATTTCAAATCGGACTCCCGAAACTCAAGATGCGAATTTAAATGGAAAAGAAGTCAAATTATTTAACTTTCGGCATTTTAGCGGAAGCTAGCCGAACAACATCGAAATTTGATTTCGAAAGCTTACAAAAATTACAAATAATCATACGAACCTAACGGCACTTTCGGATTTCGAATCGGAGCTCATTCGGCAAAAACCGAGCTCGAAAATCTCTTTTTAATATTTATCGCCAATAACAACTGAAACCTTCTTCCGATGCCTACCAAACGAGGTCTGATTTAGCTCAAATTTTACAGACAGGTTCTAATGGACATTACGAATATTTTAAAATTATCAGCACGCCAATCGGAGTCCTAACTTCCGAAACGACTGACCGAGGTCGTTTCACTTGCCCCTGAGGGCATGCTGGTGCTGAGGAAGCTACTGCTGATCTAGCTGGCTGGGCTGCACCACTACCACCCCTAGTCGGGCAATCTCTCATGAAATGGCCTACCTCGTGACAAATATAACAAGTATCAACTCCTAACTGACATGGACCCAAGTGGCGTCTACTACAATCTGAGCATCTGGGATATGTCTGACTGGCCGGTATAGAAGTACCACGGCGCTGAAATCCTGAAGTCTGTGATGCCTGACTAGCTCTGGACTGAGGAGGTCTATCAGATCTCAGGCCACGAGACTGTGGAGGCATACTAGCTGGTGGCTGTCTAACACTCTGCTGCCTACTCGTTCCAGACATCTCTCCAAAGGAACCAGAAAATCTGCTACTCTTGTGTAACACTCTATCCCTGTCGGCTCTCTGTTTCTGCTTCCTCTCCTCAAGTGATAAAGCAAATGCCTGAATGCGTGATATGTTCATACCTGACTGCATAGCAACCGTCATACACATGTTCACCAGGTGTGGACCAAGTCCCACTACATACCTGCGAATTCTATCCTCCATACTTGCTACCACAGTAGGGGCAAACCTTGCTAAAGAATTAAAGCGATAATTATACTCTTCTACACTCAAACTTCCCTTTCTCAAGGTCAGGAACTGATCAGCACGTGATCTCTGTGTCTCTATAGGCATATACTGATGAAGGAAGGCATCTGAGAATTCCTTCCAAGTCGCCGGAGTAACATTTGACCCTCTAGATAGCTCCCATGTCTGATACCACCCTGCTGCTAGGTCATGCAATCTGAATGCAGCCAACTCTTCTGACTCTGTCTGTGACGCGTGCATGACCCTCAACACCCTGGCTATCCTCACAAGAAAATCCTGAGGGTCCTCTCCTGTACGGGATCCAGTAAACACTGGAGGCTCTAGTCGGATAAAATCCTTGATCCTAGATCCAATATCTCCCTGGGCATCTGCACTATGCTGTCTAGTCTAAGCAACTACAACACTGGTCAATAATTTGATGGCATCCCTCACTTCCTACCCCTAACTATCAGGCTGAGGAGCTGGAGGTATGGCAGCTGCAGTACCTCTAATATCGCCCTGAACTGAAGGAATTTGTGAGGCCTCAGATGGAGCCTCAGGTCTGGACTCCTCACTCTCATCCACCTCAGGTGGAACTCTACTAGTACCCTGGCCGGCAATAGCCTTGCCCTTCTGGGCAGCTGATGTTTGGCATTTTATGCCTATATTTCCTTAATATTTCCTCACGTTCGGATACCTTATTCGCGCGTTTTATGGTTTATGAATGTGGTTTTGCACTAATTTTATGTCGTGCGTGTGTAGGTTGTTACGCAATGTAATTGGAGCTTTTAAGAGCATGATTGAGCAAGAAAAGATTGGATTTTGATTGAGGATTGGATCGAGCACACGAAGGCACGACACGAGCGAGCAAAGGAGCGAGAAAACACGAAAATTGGCCTGGCGCTGTAGGGCATGCCCCGCGGGCCCCACCGCGCCCAGTGTCCCTGCGCGTTTTCTTGTGCGACGCAGCCCAAAAGCGTGAGGTTTTCGACGTCCTCTATCCATTGTCACGCGTTCCGAGGCGCGGGGCGCCCGTTATAGCGCCCCTTGTGCGCGATTTTATGTCCTATTTCGTCTAGGCTTGGGTCTAACTTATTACTAGGTGTTTGTAAACTCTATAAATACTCTTTTACTTAGTTTTTCATAGGAGTGGAGACTTTGGAGCAAGTTTTGGAGGAGAGGGAAGGAGCCCTAGATGTCTTCTACACAAGTTCTTTCTCTCTTTCTCTTATTCTTCTCTTTAATTCTATAGTTTGTTCGTTCTAGGGTTAGAGTAAATACATGAAGGTTGATGTTTGAAAGTTGATTTCTTCCTATTGATTTACCATTACGGATTGTTTATTCTTTCTTGATCATAATTGTTTGATTATAACGGCCGTATAATTGAACACTATCTACGGTTCTTAGATTGAACTCGACAGAGGGAATTTATGAACGCAAATAAGAAAGAATAGAACTAGTTTGTGAACCCGGGCATCGGGGAACCAATTCGCGGGTAGGATAGACATATACTTGCTTGCCTAGTTTAACTCATTACAGGATCGTTAATGCGTGCACGTGATTCAACCCATAGACATATAGGGATTGGAGTAGCCTGCATAGACCGTGAAGAATCGAAAGGTTTTCACGGGTACAATTAACCTGTTAGTTAGCAATCTAGGAAATCAAGAAGTAGAGTCAACTGGAAAACTCAACTGGATTGTTTGTAACTCTGACCCTGGACCGTTTCTCCATTATTGATAACAACCCATAAATTGCTCTATTACTTGACTTCAGTTAATTGTTTTAATTATTGCATTTAGTTAGTAAAATCTCAACCATTGGAAAAGATCCCTGAATAGTTTCTAAGAAATTGTTTGCTAGGATTCAGTCTGAATAGTCCTCGTGGGAACGATACTCTACTTATCACTTTATTACTTGTCGACCACGTATACTTGCGTGTGCGTTTGGGAGCAACAAGTTTTTGGCGCCGTTGCCGGGGACTAAATTGACTGTTTTCTTTTTGAACAATTTATTATTTTCTATTCAGGTTTAATTTTTTTTATTTTATTTTTAGTTTATTATTGTATTACTAGTTTACATGGCATCTTTTAATGAAAGTGGGTCGAATGATGGTTGCTCAAGTTTTATTGATTCTTGTCTACTTTGCGGAGGAACCCACTTGTGGGAAAATTGTCCAACTCTTTCAACCCTGCGGGACTGGTTATGTGAATTTTCTACCACCTTTGACTGGAATTTTTGTAAATTGTGTGGTGGTCGGTGGAATGATTGTCCTAAGTGTCATGCTTCTTCCCCCAATAATTTTTGTGATGATTCTAATGATGTTTGTGAGTTTGACAGGAGCGATAAAGTGCAGGTTGTTAGCGAAACTTGGCTAATGGAGCAAGCCAAACTCTTAGAGGCTTATGGGGATTTTAGGAGTGAACTCACAAATATGACGAGGCAATTTATGGAAGAAAGGGTTGTGCTCGGGCAAGAGATCGACGAATTTGGCTTGGCTATTTACGACTTGGAGGAGAATTTGAGTGATATGGTTGAGGTGTCTGAAGCTCAATTATCAGTTGTCGTGCTTAGTAGATTTGAGATAGAAGAACTTAGAAGCCAATTTGAGGAGCAAAAAGTGGAATTCCTACCACTCGACCAAATATTAGTTGATGATGCCAAGGTTGAAAAAATTACATTAGAGTCAAGTGAGGAAATAGAAAACATCATATTTGAGGACTCTATTGTTTGTGCAAGTGAGGGTGTCAAAAGTAATGCAACTTTAGAATTGAAGCGCATTGGACCTCATTCCAATCATTTTTCAACATTGTGTTTGGATGGTGACATGAAAATTGAGCCACCCGAGCCTATGAAGAAACCAAGGGAGGAGGAACAAGGTGCCTATATTTTAGAGTTTGTGATGCCGAGGAGACAAAACGACATCCCTCATTTAAAGGCCAAGAAGTGCAAAATGCGACAACGGTTACTTGGTCCTTTTGTATTTTTGCCACCACCCTAATACCATAGTCGTAAGCTTGAGGCAACGTTGGGGATTCAATTCATTAGTTCAAGGTGGAGGAAAAAGTGATGAAGTTGTCTTCGTCGTGCCGCGACGTTAAATCAAGCGCTTCTTGGGAGGCAACCCAATTTGCTTGGTTTACTTTTATTTATTTTTATTATTATTTTTGTATATTACTTTGGGTGATTCCTTGGATTGCAGGTTCATGTAATGTCAAGTTTAAGTGTGGGGTGTCCTCACCCTTGCATAATATTGATGACCTGATGGGGGAAGTCTGAGTACCTCATGAAGCTTGGAGGATGCTAGCGCCAAGGACTAGAGTCTTCAGGGAAGTTTTCTTTACCCTTGCACTTTCTTATTTTTAGCACTGAGGACATTGCTTAGTTTTAAGTGTGGGGTGGGGTACTGCCCTTTATCTATTTTTGAGGTTTAGGATGCATGTACCTTAGGACTTTTTCTTTTGTCACTTGACTTTGTTTTTATTTGTTTCTTGCTTTAATATATGAAAAAAAATGAAAAAAAATTAGAAAACCAATGAAAAAATTCCAAAAAGATTTTCCTTTTAGTTTTTATTAGTGGTACATGTCATCCACCCCGTGGTTTTTCTTATGACCTCGGTTCTTTTCCACGAGGAGGCCTTTGAACCGGGTAGTTTTTTTATTTTTAGGATTAGGATAGTTAGTTATAGATGACCCTAGGCGTAGGAACTAGGTGGAATGCTAGGTGCCTTTGATTTGTTTGATACCGGTGGACTTGAACTTGATTGCATGTGCTATTTGTGGTGTCCTTGGTTTTAATTTGATGCATGCCTAGAAAAAATGGAACAACCCCCTTGAGATGCTTGAGTCCGCTTGCTTGACTTGATTGTTAACCTTTGTGCATGAGTGCTTAATTTTCCACAAGTTGCATTCTAGATGCTTGATTGAGAGTTGTTGATGGAACCTTTTTGTGTGGATCATGTGCAAAGTGTGTTGTGAGGCCTATTCTTATTTTACTCCATATTGTATATTAATGTCTAGAACTTGCCCCGTGTGTGTGCAAAGCGAAATCCTAGGTTTGCTCTAGTCGGGAAATGATACAAGGCCTTCTTTTGATTTGCCTACCCTTATATGTGTACCTTGAGGAAAAAATTGTTGTTGTGATTTCATTGACCCTTTTTGTTGGCACCCACACCCCGAGCCTACCCATTTGTTCTAAATTGTCTCTTTTGGCCCTTTACTCCTTAAGCACTTTGGTAATATTGTTGTGTTGTTTTGGAGTTGTGGTTGGATTGTGGGAGGTTCTTGAGTGGAGCTAATGAAGGGGAATACTTGTGAAAATTGTAAAGTAGTGAAAAGCATTGGCAAGGTTGGAAGTTAATGAAATTGAAAAAAAAAAAAAGAATGAAAAAGAAAAGAAAAAATAGCAAAGTTGAAAAAATTGTGAAGAAAAGAGAAAAAAAAAGAAAGATGTCCATCCCTTGCTAGTGTGTGCTTAAAAAGAAAATATGCTACTTGTTGAGAAGGTGTATGTGTGATAGTTGCTGATTGGGTGGCTTGTTGAGAATTGTGTTTGAATTAATTGTGATGTATTAAAGTGCTTAGGGAGGTAGTCACTATTACCATATGTATCCTACCAGCCCCTTAGCCTACATTACAACCCTTTAAAGTCCTAGTTAATCCCGATTGGAGTGAGCTTACATTAGTGGAGTCCTACACTACGGGCAAGCCTATGGTACATTGTGTGTGACGTGTGAGATTTTCATGAGAGTGAGTGAATTCTTTCTATGCTATTGTCCCCATTCTATTCTTGATATTCATGGTTGTGTGTGATATTTGGGGGACACTCTCTTGCTTCATTTTGGTGAGGGCACATGGTTTGCATGAAATAGGTGAAGTTGATGGTTCTTGGTTGAGTAGATAGGTGTGATTTTGTGGGAGCAAGGTTGCGTTAAGTTGAGTTTGTGCATTTGAGCTATTTTGGGGTGGTTGTTCTCATATTTTTGAGTTTGTTAAATTGTTGGCATGTTTGTTGGACCCATAGTAGTCATGTGCGCATTTGTTCAATGATCGGTATCAACCATAGTCATAGGCAGACCTGTTTTACCTAGGTTGGGAAGTTAGTTGTGACTCGCTCGAGGGCGAGCAAGGGTTCAAGTGTGGGGTGGTGATGTTTGGCATTTTATGCCTATATTTCCTTAATATTTCCTCACGCTCGGATACCTTATTCGCGCGTTTTATGGTTTATGAATGTGGTTTTGTACTAATTTTATGTCGTGCGTGTGTAGGTTGTTACGCAATGTAATTGGAGCTTTTAAGAGCATGATTGAGCAAGAAAAGATTGGATTTTGATTGAGGATTGGATCGAGCACACGAAGGCACGACACGAGCGAGAAAACACGAAAATTGGCCTGGCGCTGTAGGGCATGCCCCGCGGGCCCCACCGCGCCCAGTGTCCCTGCGCGTTTTCTTGTGCGACGCAGCCCAAAAGCGTGAGGTTTTCGACGTCCTCTGTCCATTGTCACGCGTTCCGAGGCGCGGGGCGCCCGTTATAGCGCCCCTTGTGCGCGATTTTATGTCCTATTTCGTCTAGGCTTGGGTCTAACTTATTACTAGGTGTTTGTAAACTCTATAAATACTCTTTTACTTAGTTTTTCATAGGAGTGGAGACTTTGGAGCAAGTTTTGGAGGAGAGGGAAGGAGCCCTAGATGTCTTCTACACAAGTTCTTTCTCTCTTTCTCTTATTCTTCTCTTTAATTCTATAGTTTGTTCGTTCTAGGGTTAGAGTAAATACATGAAGGTTGATGTTTGAAAGTTGATTTCTTCCTATTGATTTACCATTACGGATTGTTTATTCTTTCTTGATCATAATTGTTTGATTATAACGGCCGTATAATTGAACACTATCTACGGTTCTTAGATTGAACTCGACAGAGGGAATTTATGAACGCAAATAAGAAAGAATAGAACTAGTTTGTGAACCCGGGCATCGGGGAACCAATTCGCGGGTAGGATAGACATATACTTGCTTGCCTAGTTTAACTCATTACAGGATCGTTAATGCGTGCACGTGATTCAACCCATAGACATATAGGGATTGGAGTAGCCTGCATAGACCGTGAAGAATCGAAAGGTTTTCACGGGTACAATTAACCTGTTAGTTAGCGCAATCTAGGAAATCAAGAAGTAGAGTCAACTGGAAAACTCAACTGGATTGTTTGTAACTCTGACCCTGGACCGTTTCTCCATTATTGATAACAACCCATAAATTGCTCTATTACTTGACTTCAGTTAATTGTTTTAATTATTGCATTTAGTTAGTAAAATCTCAACCATTGGAAAAGATCCCTGAATAGTTTCTAAGAAATTGTTTGCTAGGATTCAGTCTGAATAGTCCTCGTGGGAACGATACTCTACTTATCACTTTATTACTTGTCGACCACGTATACTTGCGTGTGCGTTTGGGAGCAACAGCAGCTGTCAGTTTCTTCGGCGGCATCGCTGTATTCAAAACATTACAGTTAGAAGGGTGAATTCTAAAATTATAGCCCTATTGCACGATCTAGAGAAGAAAGAAAAACAACCATCCTGAAGTGCCTTGTAGCCTCCTGTTCATAAGTATGGCGCGCAACATACTCCTGAACAAGACTCTACTAGACACGGCCTGTAGACACCCTAGGACTGAACTGCTCTGATACCACTTTTGTCACGACCTAACCTAGGGCCGCGATGGATAACCGACACTAAATGTCAATCATCGCTAAACCTATTAATAATCTATGAATTATAGAGATGAGCTGGCAACCTGGTTATGAATACATACATATTTACTGAAAACATAAAGTCTGGAGAGATGACAAGGCTATCACATAATAATATACATAACATACTGACTGCACCACACAGGAACATATCTACAGGCCTCTAAGAATGATGAACTGAATATACAAAGAACGGAACCAGGCCCCGCCATACATACTCGACATCTGTACAACATACCAAAAGTAGTATACTCCGGAAGAGACAGAGTGACTCCAACAACTGGTAGATAGCCTACTAACGTGGCTCAGAGTCTGATCTCTCTATACCTGCGTGGCATGAAACGCAGCGCCCAAAAAAAGAGGCGTGAGTACGATATGTACAAAGTATGTAAGGCCTGAGCATATAATAAATCATTAGCTGAATAAAACTGTAAGGCTGGAATATAAATGTGTAAACATGAGCTAAAGCATAGCAACGCAGCAGGAAATCCTAAGACGTACTAAACATGGTCTGAATATAAACTGAAGTCTAGCTGAATCTGAAACTGAAGACTGAGCTGAACTATACTGATAAATGACTGTAATATGAATGATAACTGGTAACTAGAAACTAGAACTGATAGCTGTCAACTGATACTGACACTAAGAACTGGTGGCTGATAACTGAGAACTGATAACTGGTACTGAGCTAAAACTGAACTGTTATCTGAACTGGTACCTGTCTGGTGTTATGGGCTATATCCCCCCAAATCAGGTAACTGAATATCTGAACTAGCCTCACATATAATCATGCAGTGCATACTGTGGCTGTATACGCGTATATAACAAACCTGGCGGGTGTTATGGGATATGTCCCCTCCCTGCCAGTAATATCTAATCTCTCTGGTCAGAGTGTGTGAATGACACCCGGTCACACTAGGTGTTTCAACTCCCGCCTGAACCAGAGGAGCTGTATCCCCCAGACGGGTAGTATCACACGCGACCAGACTGTGTGTCCAATGTCCAGCCTCTATGGGGTCTCCAAATAACACATAACATGATCACAATATAAGCATAAGCATGTATGAGGCATAACACATGTGGCAACAATAGATATGGACTCAAAGGAATGATAAGAAAAACTCTGGATAGAATTGTAGACACAATCTAGAACTCAGAATTTGTCCAACTCTTTGAATTTCTATAAAAATTTCGGCAGAGTTTCCCCTAAAACTGGATGATCCGTAAAAACAAAACCAGCACTTTACTATACACGGGAATGGATACCCGGACAAACTGATAACATAAACATGTTAAACGAATAACAAGATGAGACGACTGGATGACATAACGAATCCGCAGGTAGAATGTCTGGACAGCACCACTGTCCTGCCGTTCGACCTAATTTTTATAGTGTAGATCAAAGTTATAGACTTCATGGTCTCATGAAAGTTTTAGATATATGTCTTAGGGTTCCAGAAAATCTTGAATCATCTCAATATCAATTTTTTACAAGGAGTTATTCTCAAACTACTAAAAGCTGTACGAAGATAAAAAGAATTTTCCAGATTTTGATATATTTTGTGTTACTGTTTTGGACATCTTCTACGGTGGTTCTTAGCACCAAATTCAGCACATATACAGTCACCTTTATGCCATACAAGTTACCCACAAGAATAATCAATTTTGGAACTAAGAAAAGCTTCAAAAGCTACAAGATACATGTCTTGCCAAAAGAAAGGTTTAGCCTTACATACCTTTGATGTTTCTTGCTTCTAAACTTTGTTTTCTTTGAATTCCACCCCTTACAAAGTTTAAACAAGCTATAACATAGAATTTAGGTACTTTACTTAGCCATGAAGTAATTCTAAAACTCAAACTATAGACGAAATTGAAGGTAGCCTAACGTTACCTTAATCGCGTAGAGCGTTTTGACGCAATCCGTCTTCAATTTCGAGTTAAGAATGATGTTGTTTCTTCAAAATCATAAAAATTGGCTTCAAACTCAAGAAAGAACTGTTTCTATCATGGGTTTTCTGGAAAATGTCGAGAAAGAGAAGTATTTCTCTTTTATAATAAAAATATTTCATTTCTATCCCTCTTTTGCGCTTATGTCCCTTTTTCTGGTCTGAATTCTGATACTCATATCTTTTCATCCAGATATTGTATGAACAAACCGTCAAAAGTGTTGGAAACTACACTCCAAGACCTTTAATTTGATATATTATATGCCCCTAAAAGACCTTATATAACATACAGAATTAAAAACTGAAAAAGCTCTGTTACAAGGCAAATTCTTAGTCGGTTTTTCCGCAACTTAAATATGATTTTTCCCAAACTTTATATTCAACATATAAACGTCATATATGGTCTTATTATGACTTTAAACTCACTTAAATCATTCTTAACATATCATTAGAATGATATACCTCACTTTAGACATACAAGGTGTAACATTAATCCTCCTAAAAAATTACAACTTGTACACGGCTAGGAAAATGAATCCTCACAGCAAATAAATTTATCTCGTAAACTGACTTGTCGTAACACTCTTGTAAGTAAAGGATATTTGGAGTTTTGAGTGACTCTCCTTGACTTTGTAATCTGCTCTGTTGCTATTTATATATGGACATCCAGGCTCAAAGAGGTAGAGATGGATGCATAATAATAATAATAATAATAATAATAATAATAATAATAATAATAATAATAATAATAATAATAATAATAATAATAATAATAAAAACTTGATACATTCCATTTGCTTAATTTGTTGCAAAACTAAATCTATTGATAATTCTCATCATGCATTTGAAAATTCAATGAATTATGAAAGCTAAAGTTACTTGTTACTACTCTAGTTTTTAGATGTATGTTGGAAACTTGAAACATACATCCGTATATTATGTCACTAACCAAAATGGAGAGTCATGAGTACTGCGCATAAAAGTCTAAACTCTTTAAGCGAACCAATATCCTAAATTAGGACTAGCCATTTCTGTAACATATAACACAGAAGCTAATAAGATAGTAGCATTATTATCAATTAATCCTGGTTCAAAACCACTTGTGTGTTGCATTATATAACATCTCACATAGTCATGTATAGATAAACATTCGATGACAACGAGCAAGGAGTTCATTGAGTAAAAGCAGAACAAAACTTGTTAAGTTAGGTAAAAGCTATGAATTTAATGTTATGTTCATCCGATTCTAATTAACTCTCTTTTTTCACGAATACGAGCTGAACAGACCACATGCAATTGGTTTGATAGCCTTTTTCTCATGATTTTTTAGATTGTCAGATTTCATTTGATAGCTTTTTTTTTTTCTTGACCTTTTAGATTACCGGATTTACAAACTGGAACGTTTTTCTTTTTGTTTGTTGTTTGAGCATACTTGATGTAGGCATTATGTATTGTGTGTGGTTGCTACCAAAGCTTCTTACATTATTACAAAAGAACAAAACATCATTCATCAGACATGTTTTCTGACGGCTTTAAATGGAAAAAACCAAAGAATTGTCCCTGTATTTCAAGAGTTCTTGAAAAATAAGCATAACTATCAATAGCGAGCTGCTTGGGAACTCCAATTTCTCACACGATAGGTTGGTGGTTGTTTGGAATTCATGATGGGAGCCATCAATAATTTAAGTCTTTCTCGAAAAATTCCTATATTTCCGAATAATCAATCTATCGAAACTTCCTATAGTCCCCCACCAGAAGTTTTTGTGGCAAACGGTTTTCCTACTATCTACTTCCCATCAATAATTCGACGATATTGTTGATTATTTTAAAACGTTCAGGAGAATATGAGCATTTGGAAATTGCGAATTTCAGCCACGGTACTCAAAGATATCTAAATTTCTAGGTGGTGCGTGGGCCACCAACAAGAAAATACGTACTAAAAAATTCATTCCACCAGAGTTCCAAGCACTTATTGACTGCTCATGAAAAATGAGGGATTTGCTCGTCTCCATTTCTGCAATTCGCAAGTTCTTATTTACACAGGTGACTCTTTTACTATTTTAATATCAATGAATCAATTTTTATTAAACTAAAAAGGGTCTTAACCATAGTTAAAGTAATGAATATTTCCGTATTTAATTTTCAGAACATTCAGCTGTTAAACTGTTGATGTAAAAGAAAATCAGTCAGAATTGAAGACTAAAATATTAAACATTGAAAAAGGTAACTTTGTGAAGAATAGAAGAGAGAGTCTAAAAGATAATTTTGTTCAACACCTTCTAAGTCCAAAGTCAGAAAGTCTCAGTACTTACCCATGTGGTGGACAAAAGAGAAACGAGATGAAGATACATGGTAAAGATCCAACCGTTGGTTACATATAATTATAAATTCTGTTCTGGAATCTTCCATCATATACTGAACATATGAGCAAGGGACTAAAGTGTGTATTCTATTTTTCACTGAATGCAAATATAAATATTAGAATTCAAAATTATACAGAGTAAGGAATAAGACACTTGACCAAATAGGTTGTACTGAATATTCCAAAATAGGCAGTAGAGAATATCCTTTTTCAATTGTATAAAATCTACAGTGTACGTGAAAGAAAGGAAGCAATACATACATTTTTATTCTATCAATTTTTTCTTCTTTCATGGTACCAGAGCAGTAGAAACTCCTCCCGATCTTTATTTTTTTCTATCTTCAATCCAATCTTCTTGTGTTAGTATCAAATGGCTTCTAGTACTTCTTCAATTGGTATATCTACTAATGATTCCACTCTATCTCAATCATCCAACACCAATACCATTGATTCTTCACACCCATACTACCTACACCCATCTGATTCACTAGGCATCAACTTGGTGACCTCTATTTTTTTATGGGAAAGGTTTTGGAGGTTGGAGAAGAGCTGTGATGATTACTTCGTTAGCCAAGAATAAGCTTGAATTTATTGATGGATCTTTGCCTATGCTTGATTCTGAGTCAGATTTGTTCAAGTCCTGGAGTCGGTGCAATGATATGGTGCTATCATGGCTGTTGAACTCTCCTTCCAAAGAGATTGTTAAACATATGCTTTATTCTCGGAGCTCCAAGGACCTCTGGATGATGTGCAAGAAAGGTTTGGTTAGGCAAATGGAGCTAAGTTGTTTCAACTTCGAAAGGAACTTAGTGGACTTAATCAAGGTAACTCGAGTGCTGTCAGTTACTTCACTAAGATGAAATGTTTGTGGGATGAACTTGATGTTATGAATCCCTTTTCTAACTGTGTGTTATGCAGCTCATGTCCGTACTGATCAAGTGTTCCACCCATCGAGGCTAGCGCCAAGAAGCCAAACCAAGCTTTTGCATGATGTTCACATTCAGCTTGCGTGGCCGGGAGAAAGCAACCGTTCGAAAGCTGAGTAGCCGAGCTCGACATATGAAAGCTACATCTGCAAGCTCGAACCCAAGAATGGGAGTGACTGAATCTCGCTCAACGACGCCGAGCAGTAAAGCGACCGAAGGGCTACAATGCGCCCGAGGAAGAAGAACGTCTGATTCAAGTATTTGAGGCTGAGGGCGACCGAGCACAAGAGCGCCCGAATACTTAGTCGTTTCAGCCCTGCGTGGCTTGTTTTTATTGCTCGTCTATGACCGTTTTTACTAGTTTACCCTTGGGGCTATCTATATAAACCCCTATTCATTTCCTAGTTCAGTAGTTGATTTTGAATATTGAATGATAAGTCGAGGTCTTTTGAGTCTCCGTCGTGAGTCGAACCCCATCGTGAGAATTGTATGGAACTTGTGTCAATCGGTGGATTTCGTTTGAATATTTTCTTCTTTGATCATTCAATTTACAAGAAGCTTGTAGTCTTCTTGAGGATTGTTGCCTAGTTTAGGTGTTTCTTGTCTTCCTAATCGAGTGGCCCCAAGACTAGTTCCTTGGGTTCGTCTGATTGAAGTCTAGAACTGTCTAGCTTCTATCTTTACCTTATTGTTTTACTTTCTGCTGTTTTTGTTCGGTTGCTAAGCTTCTCCAAGATTAGCTTGCACCATCTTGGTATCAGAGCACGGTCTGGGCTTGTTCTTACAACTCCAATATTGTTCTATGTCATCTTTACTTTTTGTGCGTTTGTGTCTTTGTATATGTTTCATATTCTTGTTTGTTGTGTTGCTACTGTTGTTGTTGGTTTTTTTATTACAAAAAAAAAAGTGAAATGAAGAAAAATTTAAAAATTTTGGTTGATTGCTGGTTTCTTGGATTAAACAACCCCAGATTCTTGTTCACCATTGCTTGGAGATTCAAACGTGCACCTGTCGTACATTGTTTGTTGCAAGGGTTTCTCGAGGTCTTTGGACTGTTCCGACGTGGTGTTTGAATTTGAAAACCCCAGTTGGGTTGTGGTTGTTTGTTGTTGAAAACTGGTGGTTAGAGGTTGATTTTTGGTCGAGTGTTACTTGAAAACTTCAAAAGTTCAGTCGTTAAACACCGTCCGTATGCAGAAAATTATTACATTGTAACAGTGTACGGGCGACGATGAAACTGATTTTGTTGCTTTGAGCTGAAGTTTCCTCTGTTCGTTGTTGAATGTTAACGGAGAAGCGACCTTAAATCTTACTTGAATTATGGGCTGTGAACAAAAGTTTATAGGTATCCGTACACCGGACTTAAGGTTCACTATTCCATTGAAGAATAAGAGAAAAGGCGTCGTTGCCTAAAACCCCAGGTGGAAAGTTGTTGGCAAGAAAAAGGAAAAAGTGGATCCTATGTCTCAAAGTTAAAACCTAATGCAGAACCATATATACCACCTTTACCTCCACCTATAGTTGAGTACCACCATGGAGAACCACAGTTTGTATGGGAGGATAAGGATGTTGATAACATGGTGGCTCGTGAAGAACTCCAATATGCTGTAGTTGGGAAGTTCTCGTATGGGATGCCAGATTTTCACGAGCTTTGCAAACAAATACCTTTGCAATGTGAGATTAAAGAAGAGTATTCTATTGGCTTTTTGGAATCAAGACATGTTTTAATTAGACTTTCCTTGCTTGAGCATTACGTCCACTTGCTATCCAAGCCTGCTTTCTATCTCAAGATTAGATATGCTTACCATCAGATGAGAGGATTGAAGTACGATGTTTGATTTGATCCAAGGGAAGAAACATCTACTGTAGTTGCCTGGATTTCTTTTCCAGGATTACCACCGGTATTTTTTGTCAAAGAGGTAGTGTTTGCACTTGCTACTGCAGTTGGGAAAACCTCTTCAGCTTGATGCAGCTACTAAAGCAAAATCCAGACCTAGTTGTGCTAAAGTAAAGGTTGAAGTTGATCTTTTGGCACCTCGTCCACGGGGTGTTCGAATTGGAATTAAAAATTCTACTACGGGAGAAACAAGGTTTAAATGGGTAAAAGTCAATTATGATTATATTCCTAACTACTGTAAGGAATGTAGATCAAGGACATTGTGAGGAGGAATGCTTTGTTTTACACCCTGAACTTGATGATAGAGGGAATGGTAATGATAAGAAAGAAGCAGACGTGAAAGGAAATCCTAATCCTTCTAGGGTTTTGCAAAGTAGAAAAGTTGTTGGCAATTTGAATAAGAGTGAAGATGTAATTCAATCACAAGAACAGGAGGATCAGGCAAATAATATGAAAGTTATTGCTAATGTTGAAACTGGTAAAATAGCTCAAGCTCAAGAACATCGAAGAAACAATTGGAAGAGATTTTTACACCCAAATCAAAACCCTAATGCATGGACTACGGTTGAGAACAAGAAAAAACAAGGAAATGAAGTTGACAAAGCAACGGGAGAAATTCTTACTACAACTAACTCTTTTGCCTTGTTGAATAATGAGAATGATGAGGCAATTCAGAAGGAGGTGGAACCAGTTAGTAATCCTACTCATACTTGGGATTGATTTACTAGTACTTTTAATGATCACCCTAAAAGTCAAAAGATTGGTGAAGTTATGGTATCCGGGAAGGATGTCATAAATAGTAACAATGCAAAGGAGAAGATCAAGCTGAAGGAATCTCAACTTGCTTTAAATGTCAACTATCAGAATTTGATTTTGGGGAATGACGCTGAGAGACAAGAAGTAGTGCATATTGTAGATGATATTAGTTAGGATAAGGAGGAATCATTTAATGCTGCTGATCAATGAGGGCATTTTAATGCTTCCTCACATAAATTGATTGCACTTACTCCTCGAATTGAAGCTGTGGGTTCTTTTAGGGTTGATGATATTGCATTAAAGGAGCTGGAAAATTTAAACCCAACAACTTACTCATTAATGAAGCAAGCTTTGTGTTTGATTGCAGACACGCATAGGAATTCAATTCCTTTTCCTATTTCAGTGGGAAAGGAACTTGTTGACCTTCAACCAGCCGATGTGGGACAAGAGAAGGACAAACAAGAAAAGGAAAGACAAGATTGCACTTTAAATACCACAACACATACTATTCCTTCATTGCCATCTTTGGATCCAATAGCTCAGGATTCATCTCCTGCCTTTGATACTAACTTGCAATCTCGTGGAGAATGTATCACACCTGAGACTACATCAAGGATAAGAAATGATGATAATGCCCTCATTGAGAATATTCTATTAGTCCCAAAATTAACTGAAACTTCTCAAGTGGATGGTATTAAATTGATATATTGGCCATTGAGTCCTGGTAGATTGGAGATGGTGGAACATGAAGAGGACTCTACTGCTCATAATTTTGAACCGATGAGTAGGAAAGCTGACTTATCCCCAAGAAGTATTAAGTCATAGAAACAACTACTATCACCTGCACCACTAGAGAATCCTAATCCTCCAAAGCAGCTACAAAAGAGAAGCAAGAAGAATTATAGCCAAGATCCTACTAAAATCTAGTTGTTCAGATCAACCTCAAAAAAGAGAAATTAGATGATGGATAAGCTGTTAATCTGGAACATTAGGTCAATGAATATACAGGAGGCCTTTGACAGGCTCAGTACATTGCATCAAAGAAAACACTTTCAAGTTATAGGGTTAATGGAACCATTCCAATATGTGCATACAATAGATAGCTATAGAAGAAGACTAGGGATGGAGCATTGCTTTCATAATGATAATGGGAAGATATGGGTGTTTTCCACAACTGATTTTGAGGTGAATAAAGTGATGAATGATGACCAACAACTCACACTATCATTCCTGAACCAACAGTTTGAAGAAGAGGTGATCATTACCTTTGTTTATGCTAAGGCAAATCCTGGAGATAGATTTTTCTTGTGGGAAGCTATGCAATACTTTGCTAGTGATGACTTGAGGCCTTGGCTTGTTGCTGGAGACTTCAGTGTGATCCTGTCAGAGAATGAGAAGTATGGGGGAAGGCCAGTTTTCATGCAAGAGTATGAGGATTTTGCATCAACACTTGCTAACACCCAGAGTATGCCAGCTAATGGATTTGGGCTTTAATTCAAGAAGCATCTTTACTTGGTGGAATGGTAGAGTTGAGGAGGATTTCATTCTCAAAAGGTAAGATAAGTGCTTGGGCAATCAGCAACTTTTGGATATGTGCACAAAAATTGAAGTTGATCATCTTGCTAGAGTAGGGTCTGACCATTCTCCATTGCTTGTTAGTTTTTCACAGGACTCGACCCCTATTGTGAAACCATTTAAGTTCCTCAACTTTTGGGCTTCACATCATGATTTTCTTAACTTGGTTAGGGAATACTGGAATGTACAAATAACTGGAGATCCTTTTGTAGTTCTGAATGCAAAATTGAAATCATTGAAGAAGAAATTGTCAGTCTGGAGCAAAGCAACGTATGGCAACATCTTTCAACAGGTTTCTATATTGGAGGACATCATTTTGGCTCATGAGTTTCAGCTTGAAACTGCTCCAAATCCTGAAAATAGAGAGGCTCTTAAAAGAGAAGAAGCTGAGTTGAAAAGATACTTATCCTTAGAAGCTAAATTTTGGAAGCAAAAGGCAGACATGCAGTGGTTCAAGGAGGGTGATGCTAACTCTAAATTCTTTCATTATCATGTAAATGGTAAAAGAAATAAGCTTCATGTCAGCAGGATACAAAATAGGAAGCGCAACTGGATTAATTCACAGGAAGCTATGGCAAATGAAGCACTATGGTTCTTTAAGAGGCAGTTTGCTACTGAAGAGGTGTCAAACAACTATGACCTGTTGATGAATATTCCAGCTATGATTTTTGAGGAGCAGAATGAGGAGTTTACAAAATTTCTTTAGGAAGAGGAAGTGAAGTTAGCAGTCTTTGGTCTCAATGGGGACAGTGCTAGTGGACCTGATGGCTATACTAGCAGGTTCTTCCATGCTGCTTGGGATATAATCAAGGATGACATTATAAAGGTGGTGAAATCATTATTCAGTGGAAGGACAATACCAAGATATTTCACACATACTAATTTGGTATTGATTCCAAAGAAGCAAAGTGTGACAACATTTTCTGACCTCAGGCCTATCAGTCTCAGTAACTTCATCAACAAAATTCTTTCAAGGGTGGTGCATAACAGGTTAGCTGGAGTTCTTCCTTCTCTCATCTCTCAGAATCAAACAGGCTTTGTTAAGGGAAGAAGCATAGTGGAGAATGTACTACTTGCACAGGAAATCATTCATGATATAAATGAAAGATGAGATGATGCCAATGTTGTGATTAAACTAGATATGATGAAGGCTTATGATAGGGTGTCTTGGCCTTTCTTAACAATGGTACTGAGGAAGATGGGATTCTATCATGAGTTTATAGATGTTGTCTTCCAATTAGTGTCCTCAAACTGGTACTCTATTCTCTTCAATGGTCAAAGCTATGGCTTCTTTCACTCAGGCAGGGGGTTGAAGCAAGGTGATCCGTTATCACCAACAATCTTTATTCTCACAGCTGAAGTCCTCTCTAGGAGTTTGAATTCACTGAACACTCACAGATTCTATAGGGGTTATGTTATGCCTAAGTGGAGCTCCTATATCAACCACTTGACATATGCTGATGATACCATCTTGTTCACCTCTTCTCATGAAGAGTCTTTGCATTTTATCACTGGTGTTCTACATGCTTATGAGGCAGTTTCAAGTCAGAAAATAAACAAGGACAAGAGTGCTATATACCTGCATGGGTGGACAAGGTTGAAATGATCACTGGTATTCATAGAAAGGAGTTTCCTTTTACTTATCTTGGATGTCCTATATTTTATGGTAGGAGGAAGAAGGTACATTATGAAGAATTGATAGGGAAAGTGACTGCCAGGTTACATGGTTGGAGTCCAAACATCGGTATTTTTTTTTTAGGTCTTCTTCGGACGATATTGTCAAGCCAAAATATGGAGAGTTGGATTATATACTTGGATATGATTTTTTGGGCAAAAAATTATAAATAACTGCCTATATATAGTGTATTAATTTTTTCTAACCCCAAATAAAAAATAGCATAGCTTTTAGTCTATTATACGGGAAAATCAAATACTAAAAGCAAAAAATTGGTAAATATTTGTTGCCTAGAATCAAGACTATTTGTCTCTTTAATAGATATTAGGCGTCATCTAAGGGAACCGATCAAACTGAATCCCACGAATTATGGCTGCTATCTTTTTAGTTTTTAGTTTTATGAAATTCAAAGTTAGTCTCAATTGAAATACATATCACATACAAATATGAATAACAGATATATACATGATACGTAATAAATTCATATAAAAATATTTTGATAACTAAATTTAAAAAATGCATAATACGGAATGGATACATACTACATATCCTGTCTATATTATGTTCAACATAAATATAATGAGTCATAAATAATAGATGAATACATGATAAATAATAAGAGCTTATATGCAAAAATATTAGTGAATAAATAAATATTTAATACTATATATATATATATATACATACATACATACATACATACATACATACATACATACATGCATGCATGCACATTATATTAACACCGTTAAAATTATATTTGGTGCATATTAAGTATATATTTGAAAAAATATATAAATACGTTATATTTGTACAAATAAAAAATATAGATTTTGCACACTGTTAATAATACATAGATATATTGGTAAAAAAAAGTTTCAAATAATTGATTTGATGAAATTTTCACAAATAATTATTAGTAGCCACAAATGAAGGCACCAGAATTTCACAATTAAAAAAAATTAAAGGAGAGAGAGAAGGAGAAAGATGGGTGACATTAATTAAAGATTCATCCTTAATTAACGAATGAGTATGATCTATTTGGATAAACTAGCTACATCATTTTATAATTTCAAAAATCTAAAATTAAGTAAATGAATAATTTATAAAATTAAACATATACAAGAAATAGAATGATTTAATTGGCTCAAAAATAAAAATGGATCATTGCTTGGATGCGCGCCACGTAGCAGTAGTGAGGCTGGAACATTGCTCCGTTAAAAGTAGGGGTAAATATGTGAGTTTTCTTAACGGCAGGGGTAGATACCAAGCAAAAGTATAACGGAGGTGAGTTATAACAAATATTTGATAGTAGAGGGGTAGATACAACCCTTTTCCGTAATCCTTTAGATACTGTCATCAATCAACTGCATAAGCTCTTTGCAATGTTCTTCTGGGGTAACTCACAAGAAGGATCAAGCAGACATTCGTCATCATGGAAACACCTATGCCTGCCAGTTGAAGAAGGAGGTATGAGTTTCAGATCTTTATTTGATGTATCAAATGCATTGTTTGCTAAACTTTGGTGGAACTTCAGAACTGGTAATTCACTATGGGGAACTTATATGGCTAACAAGTATTACAAGAAGCTCCACAAAGCCATTGTTCCATATAAAGATGGCTTTTATGTGTGGAGAAAAATGATTCAAGCAAGGGAGGCAATTGATCATGAGATATTCTGGTAGGTTAGGCAAGGTTTAGCTCATCTATGGTATGATAACTGGACAGGTTTAGGTCCATTATATTTTGTAGCGCCATACACATTTGAGTGTGACTTGTGAGATTACAGTGTGAAGAAGCTAATAGAGGAGGGGCAATGGAATGTTGATTTTTTTCACTCAGCTGCTACCTGATTATATAGTGGACCATATAGCTCATAATGTGCCTTTGCTAGGAGCTGATCATAGAAAAGATAAGCCTTGGTGGTGTTTAACTTCAAATGGTAAGTTTTCAGTGAGCAGTGCCTGGAACTATTTGAGGGTGAAGCAACATAAGGTGCCAATTGCTAAGTTCCAGTGGGTCAAAGGGATGCCTATCAAGGTGTCATTCATGATGTGGAGAATGTGGAAGTTCAAGCTTGCTTTGGATGATGAAATGAAGAGAATGTGATATCATTTCCCTTCTAGATGTTGGTGCTGTGTCATGCCTAAGGTAGAAACTAGAGAACACTTATTCTGGACAAGTACTGTGGCAATAAGCTTGTGGAAATTCTTTGCTCAGCCTGCTGGAGTTAACTTGAAAAATTGCAACATACATCAGGTTTGCTTTAAATGGTGGAAACAATGGCCTAAGCCATAGATTCAAACTGTTTTCCACACTGTTCCATCTTTCATTGTTTGTTCTTTATGGAAGAGAAGAAATGCTATTAGACATGATAAGTCTGCCTCATACTCTAGGATGATATATGAAGTTATTAGTAACATTTTCTTCTTTGTAAAATTGAGGTTTCCATACATATCTTTGGGAAATCAAACATGGCCTAACATAGTGAATGCATTAGAGAACCACTTGCCCAGATTTAAATATATTAAAGTAGGGTGGAAGGTAGCAGGCCCTGGAGTTTTGAAGGTCAACACTGATGATGCCTCTAAAGGCAATCCAAGCCCTAGTTCTATAGCTTTTTGTGTTAGAAATGGTGAGGGTAATGTTGTGTATGCATTTGCTAAGCTAATTGGTGAGCATAAAAATATGGTTGCTGAGGCTATGGCTATCAGAGAGGCTATGAAATACTGTGTGGAGCATGCTTTGGGTCCTATAGTTATTGAAACTGATTCTTTGGTGGTTAAACAGGTGATAGAGGGGTTATGGCAACCTCTGTGGTCCATAGCAGCTATTGTTAATGATATTCAAAGGTTGAAGCACTTGGGGGAATTTCATTTTCAGCGCACTTTGCATGAGGGGAACAAACTAGCTGATTGTCTTGCTAACCTTGCCTATGAACTGCCTACTGTTACTTTTACTTCTTATGCTCCATTACCACCCAAAGCCAGGCTAATTGTGAACTTTGATAAGCATAATTTTGTGGAGTATAGAGCTAAGCCATGGAGAGGATCAGTATGAGAAAAATAAAGGGGGAAGTACGGAAGCAGGAGAGGAAAAGAGCATGGAGAATGACCCTTATGATCAAGACTGTATAGATGAGATCATAGGGGTTTATTTCACTAACATTCTTTTCTTTTTTGCAGGTAGAAGTCTAAGAGATTTATATAAGATATGCTGGAATTTTGTGATGCACAATGAAGTAGTACAAGCTGGATTTGCTCTTGAAGTGTTGTGGTTTCTCATTCAGCTTGAAACTGTTCCTTTGATTGTTCCAACATTCAAGAAGTTGCTTTTTCTCCTTTTTCAAATTCAAATACTATGGACTGTGTGTGGTCGATGTTCAATATTTGAGCTGCTTGTGTTGATGTTATTGCTTTTGGTGCCAGCTTTTCAGTTCATACGACTACAGGCTGGGGATGTTGTTGCTTCAATAATACTTTTCATGGTTCAAGGAGCTGTTTTAATGACTGTTCCAAGCTTCAAGAATTTGCTTCTTCTCTTGTTTTAGAGTAATCACATTGGAGGAGCAACACTGGTCAAGCACTTATATCGATTGATTCAACTATATTGTTCATCCTGCAAGCACAAGAGCAACACAAGACTAGTTACTATATTTTTATTAATCACGTGTTATAGTTTGATAGCTCATAGGTTGAGTAGTCTGCTAGCTTATAATTCATTCGATGTAAAGCATCATGTTTATTTGTTATCTTTATATTACTTGGCGGTATTAGTGCTAAATAGTGCTCAACCCAAGAATGTGAGGGTAATAGGTAAAAAAGGTTCTATTTTCGTTATAGTTAGCTTGCTTCTAGTATTGCACTTATTATGTGAACATTTTGTAAGACAATTTTTTTCTTGTTATGTTATTAATAAAATTGGTTACTAGGTGGTATGCCTAGTTGACTCTTTGGTTTAAAAAAAAATCCATACCAAAGGAGGGACCACTTTTGTCCGTACAAGGGTGACGTGTAAAAGGTTTCCAAAGAGGAAACGAAGGGTAGATTCTCCTAGGTTATCTTCTTTTCTTTGCTGCCGTTAAATCTCGTTAGTAGATCTCTGGAGTAAACTCTTCTACTCGAGGTCCTACTAATTTGTTTGAGCTTATAGGAACTCGTGCGAGGGATGACCGAAATCCAAAATTTCGTAATTAATTCTTGACCTCCCATGCGCAGTTAAATAGAGTCCGTTCCATCGAGTCGAATCAATTCACTCTTCCCGAAGGAGACAACAGGTCTTGTTGAATTCAGAGGGTCTTAGAGAAATTGATCAAACTGAGGAAGCCATTGGTTACAAGTTCTTGAGTGATCGAACCTACAAATTGAGTGGACCTGACCGCCAACCCAACAAAGTGAGGGAGTGTGAGATGTGATTTCTAACCTTTAACATTTTCTTAGACTTTGATTTGAGGAGGTTCAAATGGCTGGAAATGCGGAGAAAGGCGTTAAAGCACCCGAGGTGTCGTTAGCCGACCTCTTCGCTGCGATACAAGGCATCAGTTCTAAAGTAAAAGGAGTAAGTGCTCGAGTAGCTAACCTCGAGCAGGAGTAAGCGTATCTGGCCTTACTTGGGTCCGGTGCTGGTACTAGCAATTCAACTCCTATGAAACCGGAGGAACTTGCTGAGCTGATTCGTCAACAACGGTTCAGGAATGAGGCCGTTCAAAATGAAGCTGTGGGCAATTCCCGAGCTGAACCAAACTTAGGCATTCCTCGAGTGGATCAACGGAATTTAGGCAATCCCCAAGCTGAGCAGCGAAACTTGGGCAATCCCCGAGGTGATAGACTACCACTTCCAAGGCCCCGAAGACCAGTGGAAGTCATTGATAAAGAGGTTGATGATGGAGAGTTTCCCGATGCTAAAGCTGAGTATGAACCACTGCTCATTCAACGAAGGCAGGTTCAACGAGGTCGTGGGAACCCTCGAGGTCGAGGCTGAGGCGCATATGTTGATAGAAATTATGAGCGTGAGGCTGACAACTAGTATAAAGAGTATCCGGAACCGACCTGAGGTGCTAGAGATTCAAACTTGAACAGTGTCAAGATCACTATTCCACCCTTCAGAGGAACTAGTGATCCGGACCAATATCTGGATTGGAAGGTTTATTTGGAACGAATCTTTGAAACAAATGAAATGGCCGAGGAAAGAGAAGCCGCACATGCTATTGCTTCGTTCGAGGCATATGTATGTACTTTGTGGGAAGCTGATAAGAGAATGAGGAGAAGGAATGCTTACCTTGAGGTTCTTACATGGTTGCAGTTAAAACGAGCGATGGATGCTAAGTATGTGACTGCCAAATATCGGTAGGAGCAACTTCAGAAGCTCTATGATTTGAAACAAGAGACCAAGCCGGTCGAAGAATACTATGATGAGTTTGAAAAGATTCGATTGGCTCGTGATATGGAAGAAGATGATGAGCAAGCCATCATTCGGTTAAAAAATGGACGAATGACAACAAAGAAAATCGGTACCGAGGGGTTACTACTTTAACTCCTTTGAACTAGGGTAAAGATTGGAAGAGTCTGAATTCTACAAGTGCCAATACTGGCCGAGATCTGAAGAAACCATTTGAAAGGGGAGTGACCATTAATAACTCTAAAGAGATGGGAGGTAAAGCTCAACTTATTACTCTAGTGCTTTAAATATTCAGTGTCATAAATGCATGGGTTATGGTCAAATGACAAAAGAGTGTCCGACTCGCAAAGTTATGCTTTTGCTCGAAGACTAAACCATCCATGAGCAAGCGAGTGACTCCGATGAGGAAAATGGAGAGGAGACTGACCGAGCTGAAAATGAAGATGGTCGAGAAGCCACCGAGGCTGACCATTTAGAAATGTTTCTTGTGGTTCGTAGAAACTTGAGCACTATGAACCTAAAAGAAGAGGACAACCAAAGAAAAAATCTCTTCCATTCGAGGTGTCGGGTGAGAGGAAATATGTATTCGATGATTATTGATTCGGGTAGTTGTGCAAATGTGGTGAGCCAAATCTTGGTTTAACAACTAGGATTGCCTACATCAAAACATCCTCATCCATATCGTTTGCAATGGATAAACAAATGTGCAGAACTAAAAGTTGTCAAGCAAGTGTGGATCAAGTTCAAAGTGGGAACTTATCAAGATGAGATGATGTTCGATGAATTCCGATGCAAGCTTGTCATCTACTGTTAGGGAGACTGTGGTAGTATGATAGGTTGGTTATTCATAACAGACGATCCAATACTTACACTGCTAAGCTCGATGGAGAGAACTTCATTCTTAAACCTTTGTCTCCAAAATAAGTCATCGAGGACTATAAATGGATGAAGGAGCTCAAAGAAGAGAACAAAGCTAAGTCTCTTGTAGGGACACCAATTATGGCTGAGGACAAAGAGACATCGCCCGTTGCAGTTAATATTTGCGCAGTTATGCGACCGAGTGAGTGCCTCCAAGGTAATGGCCGAGGCAAGCTGCTAATTTACCTCGTGCATAAGGGTATCCTCTTGAACTCTAATGATAATTTCACTAACGATAACCCTTTGCCTAGTGCTGTACAAAGTGTTTTACAGGACTTTGAGGACTTGTTTCCTGAAGAAATGGTAGGTGGATTGCCTCAATTGAGGGGAATCGAGCACCAAATTGACTTTATCCCGGGGGTTCAAATCCCAAACAAACCAGCCTACAGGTGTAATTCCAAAGATACCAAAGAGCTCCAGCAACAGGTGGAGGAATTGTTGAACAAAGGACTGGTTTGAGGGGGCTTGAGTCTGTGCGCCATTCCTGTTATCCTTGTCCCAAAGAAAGATGGACCATGGCGAATGTGTGTTGATTGCCGAGTAGTCAACAAAATTATGGTAAAGTATCATCATCCCATTCCTCGATTAGATGACATGCTTGATGAATTGAGTAGTTCTTCTTCTTTTTCAAAGATAGATCCCAGGTCCGGTTATCACCAAATCTGAATGAAATTGGGTGATGAGCGGAAAACTGCAGTTAAGGCCAAGTTCGGTCTCTATGAATGGTTAGTGATGCCATTTGGCCTCTCTAACGCCCTGAGCACTTTTATGCGATTGATGAACCATGTGCTAAAATCGTTTATAAATAGATTTGTTGTTGTGTATTTCGATGACATACTTGTTTATAGTAAAACTGTGGATAAACATGATAAACACTTGAGGCTTGTGCTTGATACACTTAGAAGTGAGAAATTGTATGTTAATTTCAAGAAGTGTGCCTTTTGTGTCGAGCGTGTAGTTTTTCCTGGATTTATTGTGAGTGCTAGTGGTGTTGAAGTTCATGAGTCTAAAGTCGAAGCAATTAAATATTGGCCGACCCTTAGGTGACTCAAGTCCGTAGTTTTCATGAGTTGGCTAGTCTTTGTAGGAGGTTTTTCCGTGACTTTAGCACCGTGGTAGCTCCCTTAACGGAGTTGGTAAAGAAAGACCATCCATTTGTGTGGGGAGAGTCCCAAGAGAGGGCTTTCCAAGAGTTGAAATGGAGGCTAAGCTCTGCCCCATTATTGCAACTCCTTGACTTCGGCAAAGCGTTCGAGGTTGAATGTGATGCGTCCGGAGTTGGGATCGGAGGAATGCTTATGCAAGAGTCGAAGCCGATCGCTTACTTCAGTAAAAAGCTTAAGAGTGCAACCTTGAACTACTCTACATATGACAAGGAATTGTATGCCCTTGTTCGAGCACTCGCTCATTGGCAACATTATCTATGGCCTCGTGAGTTTGTGATTAAAAGTGATCATGAATCTTTGAAACATCTTAAAGGCCAAGAGAAGTTGAACCGGCGGCATGCCAAATGGGTTGAATTCATTGAGAGCTTTCCCTATGTAATTCATTACAAAAAGGGTAAAGACAATGTCGTGGCCGATGCGCTATCGAGGAAGTTCGCCTTAGCGACCGCTCTCGCTTCGAGATTAATGGGATTCGAAAGCATCAAGATGATGTATGAACACGATAGATTAAGAGCGCTCGTGACGCTATCTTGAGTGGTCGATAAGTTGAGAAGTATCAGTGGCACGATGGCTATCTCTTTAAGAGTGGGAGAGTTTGTGTGCCCGTGTCATCATGGAGAGAGCTTTTGGTTCGAGAAGCTCACTCCGGGGGCTTATCGGGACACTTCGGTGTTGATAAAACTCTTGGTATCTTAACCAAGCAGTTTCACTGGCCCAAAATGCGAAGAAATATGGAAAAGCTTTGTAATGCTTGTTTAGATTGCAAGAAAACTAAATCGAGGTCCAACCCTCATGCTTTGTACACTCCGATGCCCGTTCCTAATTTCCCTTGGGTTGATATATCCATGGATATTGTTATGGGGTTACCGAGATCAAGGGGTGGACATAATAGCATCTTTGTCGTCGTCGACCATTTTTCCAAAATGGCTCACTTTATTCCTTGCAAGAAATGTAATGATGCACAACATGTAGCTACTTTGTTTATTTCTAATGTGTTGAAATTGCATGGTATGCCTCATACTATTGTTAGTGACCGGAACTCAAAATGCTTGAGTCATTTTTGGAAATGTAAAGTGCACCAAATTACTATTCTCGACGTCTCATCATCCTCAGACTAATGGACAGACCGAGGCAGTCAACAAAACCTTGGGAGCTATGCTTCGAGCTATGACCAAAGGTAAGGCTGGGAATGGGCTTACAGTTTGCCCGTCATGGAATTTGCATACAACCGTACAGTGCATCGAATGATTGAAATGACTCCATTTGAGTATGTGTATGGTTTTAACCCTTTGATTCCACTTGATTTAACCTCATTTCCTCGAGATGTTGTTATTGATTTTGAAGGTACACGCCGAGCTACTGCGTTGCTCGAGTTGCATACCAAAGTGAAGAGGAATCTTAAGGAACCTTATGCTAAAGTGGCCTCGAAGAAAAACAAGGGGCGAAAGAAGTCGGAGTTGAAGAAAGGAGATTGAGTTTGGGTTCACTTCAGAAAAGAGATGTTCCCAAACCAAAGAAAAGGGAAGTTGGCTCCGAGAGGGGATGGTCCGTTCCTAGTGCTGAACAAGATCAATAACAATGAATATGTGATCGACCTTCCAGGTACGTATAATGTCTCCAACACTTTTAATGTTTCTGACTTAACTCCTTGTGTTGTTGGCCAAGCACCGGAGATCGAAGAAAACTCGATTTCGAGAACAAAATCTTCTTAAAAAATGGATGATGATGCAACCCGTGTCGGTACTGATCCAAGTGTTCCACCCATCGAGGCCAATGACACAAACCCAAGCCAAGCTTTTCCATGATGTTCACATCCAGCTGGCGTGGCTCGGAGAAAGCAACCGTTAGGAAGCTGAGTGGCCGAGCTTGACATATGAAAGCTACATCTGCAAGCTCGAACCCAAGAATGGGAGTGACCGAATCTCGCTAAACGACGCCGAGCAGTAAAGCGACCGAAGGGCTACAATGCGCCCGAGGAAGAAGAACGTCTGATTCAAGTATTTGAGGCTGAGGGCGTCCGAGCACAAGAGCGTCTGAACACTTAGTCGTTTCAGTCCTGCATGGCTTGTTTTTATTGGTCATCTGTGACCGTTTTTACTAGTTTACCGTTGGGGCTATCTATATAAACCCCTATTCATTTCTTAGTTCATTAGTTGGTTTTGAATATTGAATGATAAGCCGAGTGGTTTTGAGTCTCCGTCGTGAGCTGAACCCCATCGTGGGAATTATATGAAACTTGTGTCAATCGGTGGATTTCGTTTGAACATTTTCTTCTTTGATCATTCAATTTACAAGAAGCTTGTAGTCTTCTTGAGGATTGTTGCCTAGTTTAGGTGTTTCTTGTCTTCCAAATCGAGTGGCCCCAAGACTAGTTTCTTGGGTTCGTTTGATTGAAGCCTAGAACTATCTAGCTTCTATCTTTACCTTATTGTTTTAGTTTCTGATGTTCTTTTTCGATCGCTAAGCTTCTATAAGATTAGCTTGAATGTGGGGCTAAAGAAAATATTGAGAAAGCTCACCAGGATGAAAAACTCCTGCAGTTTTTAATGGGACTCAATGACTCTTTTCTAAGTGTGAGGAGCAATATCCTAATGACTTATCCCTTGCCTTCTATTGGACAGGCCTATTCATTGGTCATTCAAGATGAGAGACAAATAGAGATTCTCCCTGAACCAGCTTATCCGGGGGAATCTGCATCTTTTAATGTCAGTAATCAGAATTTTGTCACTAAAAGAACCAATCCAGCAGATTATAAAATGCAGAAATTATTCTGATAAAAGAAACTCTGTAACCTGTGCTTATTGTAAAAAGCCAGGTCATGACAAATGTTACAGGCTTCATGGTTTTCTATCAGACTTTAAGTTCACTAAACCAAGAAAAAATCAAGGAAATGCTATGTATGCAAATGAAAAGAGTGAAGAAAAATTTGGATCTACTATTGAGCAGGCTTTGGAGCCAAATAGACCACTAACATGGGAGCATTTGGCACATATTGCTCTTTATATTCAGAATGCTAAGATTGATTCAGCTCCTGACACATCTTCTGATGCTTTGGTGAATGTTAATTGTGCTGTTATAACTTCTTTTTCCAAGCTACCAGGATGTTTTGCTTCTCTTATTTCTCATTCATGGATATTGGACAGGGGTGCCTCTAAACACATGACTTTTAATCAATCTATTCTATATAATTTGAAACCCTTGTCCTCTCCCTTAATTGTTAATCTTCCTAATTCCTATAAAGTGAAAGTAACTCACTCTGGTTCTGTTAATTTATCTTCTAATCTAGTTCTCACTAATGTGTTATTTGTTCCAACTTTTAAATTCAATCTACTATCTGTGCAAAAGTTGTGCATACAATTCAAATGTTCTCTCATTTTAAACTCATCTAAATGTGTTTTACAGGGCCCTTCAATGAAGAGGCCTCTGGAACTAGGTGAAGAAAATGGAGTTCTCCATCAAACTACTTGTGCTGGCACTCCACAACAAAATGGAGTTGTGGAGAGGAAGCACAAGCATCTTTTGGAGACTGCTAGGGCACTTTTATTTCAATCATATTTACCTAAAACTTTTTGGCGAGATTGTGTCCTAGCTGCTACTTATTTGATTAATAGATTTCCTTCAAAGGCCATTAAGAACAAAACTCCCTATGAAATTCTTTTTGGGACTGTTCTTTCATATTCTAATCTTATAAGTTTTGGCTGCCTATGTTATGCTACAAGCTCACCTACTCATGGAACTAAATTTGATCCAAAAGCAGTGACATTCGTATTTATTGAATATCCTCATGGAAAGAAAGGATTTAAATTGCTTAATATTCTAACTAAAAAAGTTTTTGTCTTAAGAAATGCAGTTTTTCATGAAACACATTTTCCTTTTGCTCACATTTCTTCTCAACAATCGCAATCTCCTATTTTTCCTACTGTTTCTACTTCTCCTTTAAGTCCACCTACACAGAATTCAAATAATGAGTATATTACTGTCACTCCCAAATTTTTAGATTATACAAGCTCTAATTTTACTTCACCTAATCCAACTTCATCTCCTATTTCCTCTGATTATTTTTCTTGTTGTAACGATCCTCAAATAGTCGTTACGGGATCCGGGACCTCGATTTGCATGTCGACAGTCCCAAAAGCTCCGTTAGGTCATTTATGACCCGTCTGTGAAATCTGAGTCGAAACGGAGTCCGTTTGATAGGTTTTCGAGAAAAGGATCCGTTTATGAAATTCCGGAAAGGAATATGGGGTTTCGATAGGTCGTTTTGAGTAAACGAACCCCGATGGAAAATCCGAGCGCACCGTTAGGTCCGTCTCGTCATTTATGATATGTAGCAACCTTCAAAATTGAAAACGGACCTCGTTTGATAGGACTTTTGATAAAGTCCCCGTTTCGGAAGTTTAAAAGAGTTAAAAGAGGTTTCCGAGCTCGATTTGAGCAAATGAGATCCGATGAGAGATCCGAAAGTTCTGTTAGGTTCGTATAGTCATTTGTGACTTGTAGCAACTTTCGGAATTGGATTCCGAGGTCGTTTGGTTAAATTTCGCTATTTTGGCGAAAGTCGAAAATTTCACCTTTGCCGTGGGACCCACTTTTTGAGTTCTGGAGGTCCGAATTGAGTTCCGTCTTGACGAGCATGTCACCCAAGTATTTTATGACTTGTGTGCAAAATTTGGGATCATTCCGAGCTTCGTAGGGTCCCTTTTTGCCCCTAAAACAGTAGAAAATCTGGTGCGACTTTTCTGTTCTGTTTTGGCGCAAACAGCCGGATAAAAGCTGATTTTCCGGCCAATCCGTAAGGAATTAGGAAAAACTCAAACATGAAAGTTGTAGCCCTTTGAGTTTTGGTTCTAATGGAATCGGTTTCAGGTCATTTGGACATTACTATCAAAATATATGATTTTCTCAAAAGAAGCTGTCACAGAGGCAAAAAAAAACTGCTATAAAAAGGCCATTTCGGGCCATTTCGGTTCATAACTTATAAAAATCATTTGGTGAGCTCTTGAGGCGATTTTTGGGTATTTCTTGAAGACCCAATCATACTTACACTTAAGGTAAGCCCTTTCAATCCATCTTTATGTTGATTAACACAAGAATCAAAGGGTTGATTCTTGGAAATGGGTTAGAACCCTAGATTCTTAAGAATTGGGGAAAGACATCGAGCAAGGCTCGCATGTGGAATCTAAGTGTACTTTTGGACTCACGGGAGCGTGGGGAGTCCGGAAAAGTATATTTTGTAAATTTAGGGCTCGGCCCTACCCGGGGGCATTTTGGTAATTTTTACCCTAGGATGCCTATAGGCTTAAATAGCTATAATTGAGCACTCATATGTGCTATATCTTGTCTTAATAGACCTAGTGGAGAGTCCTTCGCGGACAAGGCGAGCGGGAAAGGAGATTCTTCCCGGCATTTGAGCCCGAATTTCGAGGTAAGTGAGACTTGACCTCTATTGTGCTTGTGGATTCTTCCTTCATGCTAGTATGCTTCATGTACGCATATATATACCTAACAATGGTTAGGATTAATGATGTGAATTACTTGCTATTATTGTTTGTTATAAATAGCGAGATTGTGACTCGACCGAGGTATGTGCCGGTCTAAACGCTACGTCGAGGTAGCTTAAATTTATATCGTAGTAACGCTTGCTACGCCATGCTTAGATAGCAAGAACTTGGGACATGGCCGAAGATGTTGCCGGCATGTCATGATAAATGTCTTGCCGAGGATTTTGCCGGCTTTTGTATGATATTGGTACTTGATTTGTTCACGTGCCGAGTTGGGTAGTGCTGTCTATACGTAACCTTGGGTTGGACGACATGGGAGTAGGGATTGTACCCCCAAACTGTGGTCGGGTTAACCTTCGCCTTACGTTCAGCTAGCATAACCAACCTGGGTTACGGTGACTGTGAAATATTATCGTTATTAATATTTCTGTTATTATTTCTGTTATTGTTATTAATGTCGTGGATATTAATACTGTTAGAGGGACACTTGACAAGGGGTGTGGTGTCGCCTATACTATGAGATGTGTCACACTTGACAGGGGGTGTGGTGTGGACACTTGATCTTTGAGATGTGACACACTTGACAGGGGGTGTGGTGTGGTCACTTGATTTATTGAGATACGACGCACTTGACAGGGGGTGTGGTGCGATCGTAGACAGATTTGAGATGAGCCAACGACTACGGGTCGTTGGTCTACTTATTCATGATTGTGATAGTGACTTCGGGTCACGGTATATGGTTGATACTTAGTAGTGGTGTTGCTAGTCCATCGTAGGTCTAGGTTAGTCGGCACGGGAGTAGAGATTGGACCTCCAAACCGCCGCTGAGTTGACCTATGCCTTACGTTGGATGGGCATAATCCTTGAGACTTCTGGTTACTACTTGTGTGTATGGAATGTGTTACATCTATTTGTGATTTCACTACTTTATTGTATGATTACTATAGTATGTTGTTGCTTATGATGCATGTAGCGACTTGTCCCGCAAGGGTACCTTAGCAGGCCTGTCGGTGATCTTACTGGGCTTCGGCTCATAACTTACTCTGCTACGTGCGCAGGTCCTTCATCCAGTCAGCAGCCCGGATGTTAGCGGTTCCCGAGGCTTCTGAGACTTTTGATTGAGGTGAGCCGACCACACAGACCGTGGTGGCATACCGCCGGAGTCACTTAGAGATAGGACTCAGATTTTTTTGATGTATATTCATACTTTATTGAGTCACTCTTAGAATGCTCCAATTCTTTTGTGGATATATTCTTTTGGACTTCACACTTTTATATTTATATATCCATTTATGATCTTTTCACATTATTGTTCTTTTCCGCATCTTGTTTCATTGGTTCGCCTAGGCAAATGTTGTTTAGGTGCCATCACGAGCCCTTGGAAATTGGGTCGTGACAGTTTGGTATCAGAGCCCTAGGTCCTAATTCGAGTCCTAGGAGTCTTGGAGCAGTGTCTGAGTAGAGTCTTGCTTATGGGTATGTTGTCGACCATACTTATGAGCGAGAGGCTACAAGGGCATGTTAGGAAATGTTTTCCCTTCGTTTCATCTCTATTCGTGCTGAGTAGCCTATATAGGTGCTGACCCTTTTTCGTGTATTGTATCAGATGGCGAGGACGCGAGCATCCTCAGCCAGGAGGGCTGCATCTTCTACACCCGCGTCTGCGGGAGAGCCATCAGCACCTACGCAGCCGCCAGCTGCTAAGAAGACTCGGGCAGGTCGCCCGTCAGCCACTAGGCAGGACACAGCTATCCCTGCGGTGTCCGCAGCGACTCTGTCAGCATCTATTCCCCCTGTGCCTGCTGTTGTGCCAGGCACCGTTGTGATCTCTTCAGAGGAGTATATGAGACTGATGGCCTTGTCTAGCCATCAGGTCCCTGTCAGAGATGATGTTGCAGCTCCTGTTTCGGCTCCTCAGCCGACCACACCTGTTATGAGCACGCCTACTTCTGAGGCTGCTCCTGATCATACTGCCCAGCCTTCTGCTTCTGCTCCTCAGGCAGGTCCTGTTATTTCTACTCCTCCTATGGGCACTGAGGAGGTTGCCAGGAGGATAGGGTCATTCATGAAGCTTCAGCCTCCAGAGTTCGACGGTACCTCAGCTACATGTACTGCCCAGAGGTACATTCAGAAGTGTGAGAAGATTTTGACAGTTCTTGGTACTAGAGACACCTTAGGGGTGCAGTGTGCTTCTTTCAGATTATCGGGAGATGCGGAGACATGGTGGGTCTCCATGATGCGGCAGAGGTCTAGTGACCTCCCTCCTTTGTCTTGGGCTGAGTTCGTGTCTATGTTCATGAGCAGGTTCGTGCCCCAGAGTCAGCACGATGCTCAGAGGCGCGAGTTTGAGGGGTTGAGGCAGGGAAACCTGTCTGTTTCAGAGTATGACACCAGGTTCTTGTGGTTGTCTCAGTTTGCGCCGGCTATGGTGGCTCAGGAGAGGGACAAGGTCCTCCGGTTTGTTGAGGGTCTTCATCCCCGCTTGCAGGTAGCTGTTGCCCCTGATATGGGCAACAAGTCATATTTTGAGATAGTTGATGTGGCGCGGCGGATGGAGGATATCTTCGCCAGGGCTGACGCGGAGAGGGCGGCCAAGAGGTCGCGTCAGTCTGGTGGGTATAGTGGATCCGCTCAGAGGGGTCAGGGTCATCAGGGCCGTTCTAAGTCTAGGCCCCAGGCTGCTGCTTTGCCTGCCCAGGATTTTTCTTCAGAGACCCCGAGGCCTCAGTCATCCCAGAGGCGGGGTGGCTCTTCGCAGTCTGGTCCGCCGCAGTGCGGGAGGTGCCATCAGAGGCATCATGGGAGGTGTTCATCTGGAGGTGGTCGTGGCAGAGGTGGTAGAGGCGGTAGAGGAGGTAGAGGTGATGGATGTTTTGAGTGTGGGTCTCCAGAGCACTATGTCAGGAGTTGCCCTTATGTTTCATCAGGTCGCCAGGGATCCGCAGCTATGGTACCATCTGGTCCTCAGGCCGCCAGGCCCGTTTCTCAGATTCCTCCTAGACAGCAGTCTCAGAGAGCTCCGGGTTCAGGAGGCTCGGCGCAGGTCTATGCTATGACTCGTCAGGATGCTGAGGCATCCAATGATGTCATCACAGGTATTATTTCTATCTGTGGCCGCGATGCTTATGCTCTTATTGATCCGGGGTCTACCTATTCGTATGTGTCGCCGGGATTTGCCCCTTGCTTGGGCAGGGATCTGGTCTTCTTAGATGATCCCTTTATGGTTGCCACCCCTGTCGGGTCTTCTATATGTGTAGATAGGGGTTATCGGCAGTGTATGATCTCCATCTGTGGTGTAGAGTCCTTAGTGGACCTGATGCTGCTCGATATGTCTGATTTCGATGTCATTATGGGCATGGATTGGCTGGCTTCCTGTCATGCGACTTTGGATTGCCATGCCAAGTCCGTGACGATCGGGGCAGAGGGTGAGTCTCGGGTTGTATGGAGAGGTTCCAGGCCTTCTCCGAAGAGTAGGATCATTTCTTTCTTGGAGGCGCAGAGGATGATATCTAGTGGGTACGAGGGATATATTGCTTCAGTTCGGGATGTCCGGGCAGAGGAGTTATCCCTTGATAGAGTTCCGGTTGTTTGTGAGTATCCGGATGTGTTTCCTGATGATTTGCCGGGTTTGCCGCCTATGCGGGAGATAGAGTTTTGCATTGATCTATTGCCAGGCACTCAGCCTAAATCTATTCCCCCGTATCGTATGGCTCCTGTTGAGTTAAGGGAGCTGAAGGAGCAGATTCAGGATTTGCTCGATAAGGGCTTCATTAGGCCCAGTGTGTCTCCATGGGGTGCCCCGGTATTATTTGTGAAGAAGAAGGATGGCTCTATGCGGATGTGTATTGATTACCGGCAGCTGAATAAGGTTACTATCAAGAATTGGTATCCTTTGCCGCGTATTGATGATTTGTTTGATCAGCTTCAGGGTGCTACCTTTTTCTCGAAGATTGATTTGAGGTCGGGGTATCATCAGTTGAGGATTCGGTCCGAGGACGTTTCCAAGACTGCTTTTCGTACCCGATATGGCCACTATGAGTTTCTGGTGATGTCTTTCGGGCTTACGAATGCCCCAGCTGCTTTCATGGATCTGATGAACCGAGTGTTCAAGGCCTACCTTGACTCCTTCGTCATTGTGTTTATCGATGATATCTTGGTTTATTCGAGGAGCAGGGAGGAGCATGAGCAGCATTTGAGAGTTGTTCTTCGGACTCTGAGGGATCAGCAGTTGTATGCCAAATTCTCCAAGTGTGAATTTTGGCTCAGTTCTGTATCTTTCCTAGGTCACGTGGTGACCAAGGATGGGGTGTGTGTTGATCCGAAGAAGATAGAGGCCGTTCAGAGTTGGCCTAGGCCTACTTCTCCTACAGAGATTCGGAGTTTCTTAGGCTTGGCAGGTTATTATCGGCGGTTCGTCAAGGGGTTTTCTTCTATTTCAGCACCTCTGACAAAGTTGACCCAGAAGAATGTTCCTTTCCTGTGGTCCGATGCCTGTGAGTCTAGCTTTCAGAAGCTTAAGACTCTGTTGACTTCAGCGCCAGTGTTGGCCTTGCCTAGTGGATCCGGGGGATTCACCGTATATTGTGATGCTTCGGGTGTTGGCCTGGGTAGCGTTCTGATGCAGGAGGGTAAGGTGATAGCTTATGCCTCGAGACAGCTGAAGGTCCATGAGAAGAATTATCCTGTCCATGATTTGGAGCTGTTAGCTGTCGTGTTTGCACTGAAGTTGTGGAGGCACTATCTTTATGGCGAGCCATGTGAGATATTCACCGATCATAAGAGTCTCTAGTACTTGTTCACTCAGAAGGACTTGAACGGGAGACAGCGCCGCTGGTTAGAGCTGCTGAAGGATTATGATCTTTCTATCCGGTATCATCCCGGAAAGGCTAATGTTGTAGCCGATGCCTTGATTAGGAAGTCCATGGGTAGCCTTGCCTATCTTGATGCTGATATGAGGCCGTTGGCCCGTGAGTTGCAGGCTTTGTCCATTAGTGGGGTTCGGTTTGATGATTCTGTTCCAGGCCGGGTGCTTGCATATGTGGGGTCTCAGTTGTCTTTAGCTTCCCAGATTCGGAAAAGGCAGTTCGAGGATCCTTATCTGAGAGATCTCCGGGACAGGGTCCTGAGTGGGGGAGTGTCCTCGTTCGTGATTGGTGATGTTGGTGCTTTGCGGCTTAACGGCCGGGTATGTGTTCCAGCCATTGTGGAGCTGAGGCAGATGATTTTGGCAGAGGCTCACAGTTCGAGATATTCCATTCATCCGGGTACTGCGAAGATGTATCATGATCTTCGAGAGCTGTATTGGTGGAAAGGGATGAAGAGGGATGTTGCTGATTATGTATCTCGGTGTTTGAATTGCCAGCAGGTGAAGTATGAGCACCGGAGGCCAGCCGGGGTGACCCAGTTTATGCCCATTCCCGAGTGGAAGTGGGAGCAGATCACTATGGATTTCGTAGTTGGTTTGCCGCTGACCGTGGGTAAGCATGATTCGGTGTGGGTAGTAGTTGATCGACTGACGAAGTCGGCTCACTTCATTCCAGTGAGGACTACTTATACCTCGGAGCGTCTGGCTCGTATCTTCATTGAGTAGATTGTGAGATTGCATGGTGCTCCTGTTTCTATCATTTCTGACCGAGGTGCTCAGTTCACAGCTCAGTTTTGGAGATCTTTTCAGAGAGAGCTGGGTACTCGGGTCGATCTCAGCACTGCATTTCACCCGCAGACTGATGGCCAGTCTGAGCGGACCATTCAGATCCTCGAGGATATGTTGAGGGCGTGTGCTATTGATTTTGGAGGCCATTGGGATAGCCATTTGCCGCTAGCAGAGTTTGCGTATAATAATAGCTATCAGGCTTCTATCCAGATGGCTCCGTTTGAGGCATTGTATGGTCGGAGATGTCGCTCGCCTATCGGTTGGTTCGAGTCTGGTGAGGTCCAGGTGTTGGGGCCCGATTTGGTGCAGCAGACCTTAGATAAGGTCCGGGTTATTCAGGATCGACTCCGCACGGCTCAGAGCCGGCAGATATCGTATGCAGATCGGAGGCGGAGAGATCTTGAGTTCATGGTTGGGGACCAGGGTATTCCTCAGAGTGTCGCCCATGAAGGGTGTTATGAGATTTGGGAAGAAAGGCAAGCTCAGTCCTAGGTTCATTGGGCCTTTTGAGATATTGGAGTGCGTTGGCGCCGTTGCTTATAGACTGGCTTTGCCACCCTCTCTGTCTGTTCATCCGGTGTTCCATGTGTCCATGCTCCGGAAGTATGTTCACGATCTGTCTCATGTGATCGATATGGCTTCCGTGGAGGTAGATGGCGACTTAGCTTATTCAGGAGGAGCCTATTGCTATTGTGGCTAGAGAGGTCCGTAAGATGAGATCGAAGGTGATCCCTCTTGTGAGAGTTCAGTGGGGGCATCACTCCATTGCCGAGGCCACTTGGGAGCTTGAGTCCGAGATGCGTGAGAGGCATCCGCGCTTGTTCGATGATTCAGGTATGAAATCCTTGTATTTTCTAAGCCTGAATTTGCATTTTTAAGTTTTATTGATTTCGGGTGGTACCGAGGGGTCCTCGAAATCCGTGCCAGCTCCGTGGCTAGTGTGTGGATCCTACCTTAGACTTAGGCTCGTCCGAGGACGGCCGAGAGTCTAAGTGGGGGAGAATGTAACAACCCTCAAATAGTCGTTAGGGGATCTGGGACCTCGATTTGCGTGTTGACAGTCCCAAAAGCTCCGTTAGGTCATTTATGACCCGTCTGTGAAATCTGAGTCGAAACGGAGTCCGTTTGATAGGTTTTCGAGAAAAGGATCCGTTTATGAAATTCCGGAAAGGAATATGGGATTTCGATAGGTCGTTTTGAGTAAATGAACCCCGATGGAAAATCCGAGCGCACCGTTAGGTCCGTCTCGTCATTTATGATATGTAGCAACCTTCAAAATTGAAAACGGACCTCGTTTGATAGGACTTTTGATAAAGTCCCCGTTTCGGAAGTTTAAAAGAGTTAAAAGAGGTTTCCGAGCTCGATTTGAGCAATAGCTCGAGAGATCCGAAAGTTCCGTTAGGTTCGTATAGTCATTTGTGACTGGTAGCAACTTTCGGAATTGGATTCCGAGGTCGTTTGGTTAAATTTCGCTATTTTGGCGAAAGTCGAAAATTGAACCTTTGCCGTGGGACCCACTTTTTGAGTTCTGGAGGTCCGAATTGTGTTCCGTCTTGACGAGCATGTCACCCAAGTATTTTATGACTTGTGTGCAAAATTTGGGATCATTCCGAGCTTCGTAGGGTCCCTTTTTGCCCCTAAAACAGTAGAAAATCTGGTGCGACTTTTCTGTTCTGTTTTGGCGCAAACAGCCGGATAAAAGCTGATTTTTCGGCCAATCCGTAAGGAATTAGGAAAACCTCAAAACATGAAAGTTGTAGCCTCTTTGAGTTTTGGTTCTAATGGCACCAGTTTCAGGTCATTTGGACATTCCTATCAAAATTTATGATTTTCTCAAAAGAAGCTGTCACAGAGGCAAAAAAAAAACTGCTATAAAAAGGCCATTTCGGGCCATTTCGGTTCATAACTTATAAAAATCATTTGGTGAGCTCTTGAGGCGATTTTTGGGTATTTCTTGAAGACCCAATCACACTTACACTTAAGGTAAGCCCTTTCAATCCATCTTTATGTTGATTAACACAATAATCAAATGGTTGATTCTTGGAAATGGGTTAGAACCCTAGATTCTTAAGAATTGGGGAAAGACATCGAGCAAGGCTCGCATGTGGAATCTAAGTGTACTTTTGGACTCACGGGAGCGTGGGGAGTCCGGAAAAGTATATTTTGTAAATTTAGGGCTCGGCCCTACCCGGGGGCATTTTGGTAATTTTTACCCTAGGATGCCTATAGGCTTAAATAGCTATAATTGAGCACTCATATGTGCTATATCTTGTCTTAATAGACCTAGTGGAGAGTCCTTCGCGGACAAGGCGAGCGGGAAAGGAGATTCTTCCCGGCATTTGAGCCCGAATTTCGAGGTAAGTGAGACTTGACCTCTATTGTGCTTGTGGATTCTTCCTTCATGCTAGTATGCTTCATGTACGCATATATATACCTAACAATGGTTAGGATTAATGATGTGAATTACTTGCTATTATTGTTTGTTATAAATAGCGAGATTGTGACTCGACCGAGGTATGTGCCGGTCTAAACGCTACGTCGAGGTAGCTTAAATTTATATCGTAGTAACGCTTGCTACGCCATGCTTAGATAGCAAGAACTTGGGACATGGCCGAAGATGTTGCCGGCATGTCATGATAAATGTCTTGCCGAGGATTTTGCCGGCTTTTGTATGATATTGGTACTTGATTTGTTCACGTGCCGAGTTGGGTAGTGCTGTCTATACGTAACCTTGGGTTGGACGACATGGGAGTAGGGATTGTACCCCCAAACTGTGGTCGGGTTAACCTTCGCCTTACGTTCAGCTAGCATAACCAACCTGGGTTACGGTGACTGTGAAATATTATCGTTATTAATATTTCTGTTATTATTTCTGTTATTGTTATTAATGTCGTGGATATTAATACTGTTAGAGGGACACTTGACAGGGGGTGTGGTGTCGCCTATACTATGAGATGTGTCACACTTGACAGGGGGTGTGGTGTGGACACTTGATCTTTGAGATGTGACACACTTGACATGGGGTGTGGTGTGGTCACTTGATTTATTGAGATACGACGCACTTGACAGGGGGTGTGGTGCGATCGTAGACAGATTTGAGATGAGCCAACGACTACGGGTCGTTGGTCTACTTATTCATGATTGTGATAGTGACTTCGGGTCACGGTATATGGTTGATACTTAGTAGTGGTGTTGCTAGTCCATCGTAGGTCTAGGTTAGTCGGCACGGGAGTAGAGATTGGACCTCCAAACCGCCGCTGAGTTGACCTATGCCTTACGTTGGATGGGCATAATCCTTGAGACTTCTGGTTACTACTTGTGTGTATGGAATGTGTTACATCTATTTGTGATTTCACTACTTTATTGTATGATTACTATAGTATGTTGTTGCTTATGATGCATGTAGCGACTTGTCCCGCAAGGGTACCTTAGCAGGCCTGTCGGTGATCTTACTGGGCTTCGGCTCATAACTTACTCTGCTACGTGCGCAGGTCCTTCATCCAGTCAGCAGCCCGGACGTTAGCGGTTCCCGAGGCTTCTGAGACTTTTGATTGAGGTGAGCCGACCACACAGACCGTGGTGGCATACCGCCGGAGTCACTTAGAGATAGGACTCAGATTTTTTTGATGTATATTCATACTTTATTGAGTCACTCTTAGAATGCTCCAATTCTTTTGTGGATATATTCTTTTGGACTTCACACTTTTATATTTATATATCCATTTATGATCTTTTCACATTATTGTTCTTTTCCGCATCTTGTTTCATTGGTTCGCCTAGGCAAATGTTGTTTAGGTGCCATCACGAGCCCTTGGAAATTGGGTCGTGACACTTGTCCATCACACTTTTCATCTAATAATTCTGCTCCTAGAACTCCTTCACCTGTTCAATCTGTACACATACCACAAAGAATTACTCGCATACCAGCTTATTTAGAAGATCTTGTTTGTGATTTAGTGAAGGTTGGAAAAGTCATAAGGTCATATTTCCTTGCACAGTCAGTCCAGCAACCTTTTTTTTCAGCTTTATCAAGTTCAAACAAACTTTTACTTACCTCTTTATCCCATGTCCAAGAACCAAGCAGTTACAAGTAGGCAGCAACGCATCCTGGATGGTAGGAAGCGATGGAACATGAGCTTGATGCACTGATCTTCAATGGTACTTGAGAAGTTGTCCCACTGCCTCCCGGGAAGAAAGCAATACCTTATAGATGGGTATATAAAGTTAAACACAACTCTGATGGAACAATTGAAAGATTAAAGGCAAGACTTGTGATCCGTGGTGACACACAGAGAGAAAGAATTGATTTCACAGAGCCCTTCTCTCCAGTGGTGAAAATGACAACTATAAGGTATATTTTGGCCATTGCAGTTAAAAAGGGATAGGGGCTTCACCAATTTGACGTAAATAACAATTTTTTGCACGGAGACTTGGATGAAGAGGTCTTTATGAAATTTCCTACTGGTATGGTTTCCCCAAACCCAAATCATGTTTGTCGTCTTAAAAACTCACTCTATAGACTATGTCAAGCTTCACAGCAGTAGTACGCCAAGTTGACAGCAGCCTTAAGCTTCAAAAGTTACTCCCATTCGCTAAACAATTATTCCCTATTCATTAAAAGGAAGGGTTCATCTATTTCTATCATTGCAGTATACGTGGAAAACATTCTACTAACAAGGAATGACTTGTCTGAATTGCATGCTCTAAAATTTTTCTTGATCAGGAATTCCGAATTAAAGATCTTGGAAACTTACATTATTTTTTGGGATGGAGATTTTGCGAGAACCACATAGTCTAATTCTTTGCCGACAAAAGTTCACTTTAGATTTGATCAATGAATTTGATTCTTCTCATTTATCTCCAGTTTCTTCTCTGATGGATCCCTCTATCAGACTCAGAGCAGATGAAGGGACACTAGTTCCAAATCCGACTATGTATCGTCGACTAATTGGCAATCTGAACTACATAACCCACACAAGACCCGACCTTCCATTCACAGTTCAGCATCTCCCCTAATTTATGCAGGATCCTCGTCAACCCCAACTCGATTCTGCAATTCGTGTTCTTTGTTATCTTCTCAAGGATCCGGGTCTTGGATTATTTATGTCCTCTTCTGGCTCATTTGATCTTCACGCCTTTTGCAATTCCGATTAGGGAACTTGTCCCGACTCCTGTCGATCAATGAGTGGTTTTTATATTTCCCTTGGTTCCTCTCCGATCTCATGGAAATTGAAGAAACAAAGCATCAATTTCTCTAAGTTCAGCAGAGGCCGAATATCAATAAATGAGGAGAAGAGTAGTAGAACTCACATGGCTTTTACGTCTATTTGATGATCTTTCTGTCACCGTCTCTCTTCCAATTCCCCTTCACTCCAGCAGCCAAGTTGTGATTCACATCACTAAGAATCTCGTGTTTCATGAAAGAACGAAACACGTGGAACTTGACTGCCATTTTGTCTGGCAACAATTCCTAGCAGGGTTAATTTTCTTATCCTTTGTCCAATCTTCCTCGATTTAGCAGATTTGTTCACCAAATCCCTCTCTGGACCCTCACATCTTCATCTTTTGGGCAGGTTGGGCGTTCTTTCAGCTTCCTCATACTTGGGGGGGGGGGGGGTGTTGATGTGAAAGAAAATCAATCAAAATTGAGGACTAAAATGTTAAACATTGAAGAAGGTAATTTTGTGAAGAACATAAGAGAAAGAGTCGAAAGATAATTTTATTCAACACCTTCTAAGTCCAAAGTCAGAAGGTCCCAACTCCCAATACTTACCCATGTGATGGTCAAAAGAGAAACGAGATGAAGACACATGGTAAAGATCCAACTGTTGGTTACAGATAATTATAAGTTGTGTTCTGGAATCGTCCATCATGTGCTAAACATGTGAGCAAGGGACTAAAGTGTGTATTCTATTTTTCATTGAATGCAAATGTAAATATTAAAATTCAAAACTGTACAGAGTAGGAAATTACAATTGGACACTTGTGGAAAAATTCTATTATGCATGAGATGCAAGTAGTGTCAGTTGCATGAGGCAGGCATATTCTGCCTGACATGTGTCCACTGGCCCCACCATTTTTAATTATCCCACATTTTATATTCACTCACACTACATATTTGTTTCTTTCTTTCATCCTCCCCCACCCAACCCCCACCCCCTCCGAGTTCCTTGCACACTTCTACTTCTATTTCCATTGTTATTTTGCTCTCAGTGTTCCTTAGGGTATCTTCTTTTGTATGGTGCTCCTAAGAACAACAACATACTTGTTAATGAATCAATTTTTTTGTCTTCATTATTTTTTGGTTTTGATTTTTTTGTTATCATGATGTTGCAGTAATTGGTATTCTTATTTTTTATGGGCATTTCTTGAAGTTAAGTTTCTTTTGGGATTTAAGTGAGTTTGCATTTTAACATATTCTTTTGTTTTGTCTGCTAGAACAAGCTAATAAAGGGGAAAAAAACTTCCCCTGATTTTTTGATATTGATTAACTATCGAAACTGAAAATTCGTTGTAGTAATTGGTTCTTCTTTACAATTCTTTCTCGGGAATCTCTAGAAGTTCATTAATTTTGAATTTAAATGAATTTGGCTTTACACATATAGTTTTTGTTTGTTCTCTGATAAAAACTTAATAAAGATCAAATTTTTCTTCTTGATGTATGTTTTAATTTTGATTTGTGTCTGATCAGAGTATATTGTAGAAATAATTGGATTGTTCATATTTTTTTGTTTAGGTGTACATCGAAGTTATCATTATTATTTTTCTTTTTTAGAATGAAGTTCGTTGAGCTTGCAGGGGATTAATAAATAGTCTCCCAGCTACTATTTTTCCTACAAATATTTTCACTGTTTTTGTCTGGTTTCTCTAAGAACAAACCTAATTAAGATCAATCAAATCTTCTTCTTGATCATTTATTTTTATTTTGATCAATCAGCATAAATGGTGTAAGAGAAAAAAAAATTGTAAATAAAGCAAGTTAAAAAAGAGATAGCAAATGGGTTAGGGGCTGGGTGGTGGGGGTTGAAGTAAGAGGAGAAAGAAACCGAGTGGGGGTGGGATGAAAATGAATATAAAAATGTGGGATAGCTTAAAAAGGCGGGTCCCACCTGTTTTCATAGTTAAAAAATTGCCCTCATACATGTATGATGTGGCATATGAGATGCATGGTAAAATTTTTCGACACTTGTGGTAGTACAGAATATTCCCAAATAGGTAGTAGAAAATATCCTTTTTTCAATTGTATAAAATGTACAATGTACGTGAAAGAAAGGCAGCAATACAAACATTTTTATTCTCTCAATTTTTGCTCCTTTCATAAACATAGCTTTAGCGCCCACAATTATGTGCTCCTGAAAAATCTGGCAACTCGCAAATTTTCGCAGAGAAGTCAATAGATACTCATCACCATGAAAATAAAGCTTCTGAGAAATAATTGTTAGAGCAAACATCCACCTAAGAAACACATTTAGACCGAGCACAGGAAAGGGAAAGTTAGAGAAAATAAAGCAAGAACCGTTGAGTTTCTTTTCTTGTTGAAGTAAATCGACGACTAACACCACGTACTTCTTAATCTAATTTCACTTCTTTTGGGAATTAATTAGGAGTAGAGTACATTTGATTTATGTTTTACTTATAGGGGTAATTGTAAAACAGAAAACCGCGTAAATATTTGTTTAATATTCCCAAGTGAACCTTTTAGTGTAGGGAAGTGACATTCTTCGTGGGATAGTAAAATCGTTTGGAATTATTTTATGGAAATTATCATTACTTTAATCATAGTTAAGACCCTTTTCCAGCTAAAAAAGTCTAAACAATTGATATTAGAATAGTACATGTGTCACTTATTTGAATAAGAACGTCTATATATGTTTCTATCTATTCACATTAGACCAAAGAAATCAAAGATGCAATTCTGTATGCAACTTCATTCGTTGTTCTTTAAAATATAGCTGGCCAGTTAACTTCAAGTTGACTAATTAGTAGCAACTAGCAACATATGCGATATTGTTCTACTGCTTAAATTTAACATATTAAGCTTAAAGAAATCCACGAAGAATTGGATACATAAATGATTTAAATACCAGGGGTCCTAGGAAGATTAATTTCTCTTCTTAGCTACAAGTATTTTCTCATATTAGTTAACGAGGCCTCATTAATGTCTCTTCTGAAACGATTGGGTAAATTAAGACCACATGTTCGATCCATCTGAACGTATGAGTTTTAATGAAATTTTGTTAATCCATAACGTAAAAGTCTAAATTCTATTAATTGCTCTCTCTCTATCTATGCCCTACAGCCTTGTCTTCTGAAAAGGTCAGCTTAAACATATTGGTTTACTATCAAAATAAAGGGTAATTAAGCAACTTTTCTTTCTTCACCTTTTATTAATTGTTTGTTTCATCGTTTTGCTGCAGTGTGCCTCCTTAATAATTAATATAATGGCATAATATTTCATATACAATAAGAATGTTTGAAAAGAAAAATACACATAAAATTTATATTACAGATGCAATAGCAAAACTGTAATGTCAATTATTCTAACTTGTACTTAAATGTTCGAAAAGGGAAAAAACAAGTTGTTGAATAAGTGTTCCAAAGTAGGAAGGGCAAGAAAGCTCTTTATAAAATTTGGACAATCCTCCTTTATTTGAGCTAGTTATTGGGGTGGAGTTACTTATGCTAAAGCCTAAATGTCCAATTATAATTTTATATTGGTATCAGAATTAGGTGGCTTTAGTCTTGACCCCTCCAGGCACACGAGTCCAATTAACCCGAATTGGGTCTGGGCTCTTTATGATTTTATCTGAAATTTTAAGGTGAGAGCAACGATGACATTTTGGCGTGAGTAAAACAATTTGAGATGCCACCTTCTTTTTTATAATGTTTGAGAGGATTTTCTTGAATGCTAATTAATGCTTCATAAGTTAGAACTAAAACTCTCTACATTGGTCAATTGAAGTGGTAATCTATACACAAAATACGAGTGTGTTTCAATATTTATATTGCATATATAGTAGTTTTTTTTTTTTTTTTTTTTTTTTTTTTTTTTTTTTTTTGTAAAAGATGCTTATCAAACTTTTTTATTGGATAATTATTTTTTATTCCACAGGAACATAAAAGCAAGAATGGCTTTTAATCGGATGGTGGTATTGGAAATTTGCATCCTTTCCCTAATATTGTACTGTGTGGCATTAGTAAACTGTAAAACATACCCTAAAGAGGTAGAAGACGCTTGTTTTACACAGTGCGCACATGATTTAAGAGAAGCTGCCTCATATGATATTGATGATTATGAAGTAGATGAGATATGTAAATATGGACACATACAAACCGATCACTGTGACGCCAAGATACAGTATGATCGAGATCATAGTGAGGTCTCTAATCCAAAATCATTAGACAATACTGTATCATGTATTCTCCCATAGTAACATAGCTTAATTACATATTGATCATTTGCTTATAAGAATTTAGTCTTTATTTAGTCTTTGTAATTTCATTCAATAATAGTTATTCTCATCTTACAGATACATGGAACGCACGCATAATCTATCATTAGAGGATTCACTCTTTTTCCTAACGAAGTTATAGAGAATGTTGAACTTATGTTTTTGACGTATGACAAATAAGTATTCTCAGTTGCTAATGTACGTATAATTTGCAGGATACTCGTACCAGTCAACTAAGGAAAGTTCTGTCTAAATTATCCATCACAGCTGGCCGTGATTGGTATCCCCTTAATCTAGGGATTGTCTCCTTAAAGGCTGCTCCGTATTCTTGGAAGGTATTTATACCTCCCCAAGGATCAAATCTCTTGGGTCCAATCTCTCAGAATCTCAGCTCCAAATATAGTCTCCAAGATCTGCGTCTTCAACGTCTTGATTGATCCTGTCTGCCTCTCATCTATCCCTATATATTTCAGAAGATACCAGACTATGACTCACGCTTCTATTCTACTGTCTACTTTTCTCCATACTTTTACTTTGCAAAAATACTGTAACGTGTTAGTAATCAGTGTTAGAAAAGAAAAGAAGGAGAGGTTTGTGTAGAGGTAATAGTAGTGTCGAATTGAAGTTGGTTTGGTAAGCTATAAACCAAACAATACGTTGGTGGTGATCGAGTGGTAAAAACCATCCTATAGAGACGTTTGTGGTGAACGACAAACCATTCATTGTACTCCGTGTTACTAAGAGCCTTATTAAGAGAGATACTCCCTTGTGACCCAAGGGGACTGGATTAGGAACCTTTTTGGTTCTGAACCAGTATAAATTCCTGTGTTCTGCGTTTTTCTTTATCTCTTACTTTCTGCTTTATCTCATATGCATATTGCTTAGTCGACTATAAAACTGCCAAGTCAACTGCACTAATAGAAAAATTTCAATTCACCCCCCCCCCCCTCTTGTACTTTCAATTGGTATCAGAGCTTGGTCTCACATTTTATTTTTGTTTGCCTTACAGCAAGTGAGTAAAGATCATGTCTGCACATGTTGTCAATGGTGCACTATTGCAAGAGGGAACCTCTGCAACCCGGCCTCCCTACTTCAATGGAAAACACTACAGCCACTGGAAAATTCGCATGGAAACCTATGTCAAGTCAGTCGACTTGAAGATCTGGCGTGTAATTAAGAAGGGCCCCTACACCATTTCTGCTAGTACCACTACCAAAAAGGAAGATGATAAAACTGACATCTCAGATCCCCTCGATGTAGATGACTATACGGATGAACAAAGGGAAGTAGTTCAATTGAATTACAAAGCTGCGAATATTCTCTACAATGCTATAAGTGGTGAGGAATGGGAGAAGATTTCCAGTTGTGATACTGCAAAAGAGATATGGGACAAACTGGAGGTTACATATGAGGGTACCAGCAAAGTCAAGGAAACAAGAATAAATCTTCTCGTTTATGAATATGAGCTATTTCAAATGAAAGAAGGAGAATCTGCTGAGGACATGTTTGCCAGATTCAGCAAGATTATTGGAGAACTTAAAGCCCTTGGAATGGTCTACACCAGTGGACAGCAGATCAGGAAGATTCTAAGAAGCCTTCCAACTTCTTGGCAACCTAAAGTTATCAACATCGAAAGCAGTGACCTTAATAAGCTTACCTATGATGAACTCAGAGGTGATCTGATTGCCTTTGAGAAAACTCATCTAAATCGCAACACTCAAGAGGAAAAGAAAAAGGCTGTAGCATTCAATACTATCACAGAAGAAGTCGACTATGAACATGAAGCTGAAGAGGATGATATACAGGAACAGCTTGCTATGATGTCCAGAAACATAAATGGTCTTCTCAACAGAAGAAGGCAATTTCGCAGAAATAAGACTCCTTTCAGGAAAGAGCAGACTAACTATAAAGCTGAAGGACGATGCTATGAATGTGGTAAGCAAGGACATATTGCTAACAATTGTCTAGAAGCCAAAAGAAAAGGAAAGAACAGATCATACTCAGCCTGGAGTGAAGATGAAGCGGTTGATGCGGAAACTGAGGATACAGCAAATATATGCTTCATGGCTAACACTAATGAGGTATGTTGTGATCTTTGCACTGAAAGCTCTAAAAACCTTGATGAAGCTCTTGACGAACTTGAAAAAGCTCTCAAAGCAATCAAAAGGTTAACTAAAGAAAAAGAAGAATGGGAAATGAAACTGGAAGTAGTAGAAACTGAAAATGAATTTCTCAAGGAAGAAATGGAACAACTCAGAATTAAGCTAAAAAAACTTCGAAGAGCTAAAAGCTATAAATCTGATAGATCCTCTAACTCATATAAATCTGCTAGATCTATTTCTCCTGATTCTTCCAGTTCCAAATCTCAAAATATTCCTATATGTTTTCATTGTGGTGAGATTGGTCATGTCCAAAAGAAATGCTATAAAAAGAATCCTGAAAAATGGATTTGGAGACCAAAAAATAAAATCGAGGCTAGCACCTCTGGCACTAACCCCCAAGGACCCAAGCAAGCTTGGGTACCTAAAACTCTTTAATACTATCATATTGCAGGGACTCCACCAGAAGAAGGCAAAGCTGGGAAAGTGGTTTCTAGATAGTGGATGCTCCCGTCACATGACTGGTGACAAACAACTCTTTAAATCTGTTACAAGTTTTGATGGAGGATCTGTACGTTTTGGAGGAGATGCAAAAGGAAAGATCATTGGAATTGGCATTATTTCTTTGAACCCATCGTGTGACATCAAAGATGCGTTTCTCGTGGATGGGCTTAAACATAATCTTCTCAGCATAAGTCAACTTTGTGATGGAGGGTTCAAGGTAAAGTTTGAATCCAGTAGGTGCATTATCCATGACAACAAAGGTAAAGTCGTTCTTTCTGGCGCAACAGAAAACAATATATATGTTTTGAATAATGACAATACCTCATCAAGTAAGCATCTCTGTCTTGCATCTATTACCAATGATCCTTGGGTGTGGCATAGAAAATTAGGTCATGCAAGCATGTCTTTAATTGAAAAACTCTCAAAACATGATCTTGTCATTGGTTTGCCTAAACTGAATTTCTGCAAAGACCATGTATGCAATGCATGTCAACTAGGTAAACAAACTAGGACATCCTTTAAAAGTAAAGACATTGTTTCTACTTCAAAGCCCCTTGAACTTCTTCACATGGATCTGTTTGGACCAACTAGAACTGCTAGCATAAATGGAAAGAAATATGCATTAGTAATTGTTGATGATTTTTCAAGATTTACTTGGGTCATGTTTTTGTCACATAAAGATGATGCGTTTGCTAGTTTTGAAGTTTTCTGCAAAAAGGTTCAAAGAGAAAAGGGTTATTTCATCACCACTATTAGAAGTGATCATGGAGGGGAATTTGAAAGCAAGATCTTTGAAGAGTACTGCAACACTCATGGGCTCACTCACAACTTCTCCTCTCCCCGCTCTCCTCAACAAAATGGTGTTGTTGAGAGGAAGAATAGGACCCTTCAAGATATGGCAAGAACCATATTGGTAGAACACTCCCTCCCAAATCATCTTTGGGCTGAAGCAGTAAGTACAGCTTGTCATATTCTTAATAGATGTCTTATCCGTCCTATCCTCATGAAAACTCCCTATGAGCTATGGAAAGGTAAAAGGCCTAATATAAGTTATTTCCACCCTTTTGGATGTAAATGTTTTATTCATAATAATGGCAAAGATAATCTTGGAAAGTTTGATCCTCACAGTGATGAAGGCATTTTTCTAGGATATTCCAACACTAGTAGATCCTATAGAGTATTTAATAAGCGCACTTTATCTGTTGAAGAATCTATGCATGTTGTCTTTGATGATGCCTTAAAATCTGTCGAGAAAGGAGTTTCTGCAGATGATGAAGACGAGATCCCTTTTCACCCACACATCTCTGAAAATTCTCCTAATTCTGGAATTCAAAAAGAAGCTCAGATTCCTGAAGAACCTGAGTCGATTGATGAGGAAAATGAGTCAACTGTTGATGAAGCACCAAGAAATCTTGATTTTGTTGTTCCAAATGAATGGAAGAGTGATCCCGAATACCCTCAGAAATACATCATTGGTGATCCAAGGGAAGGTATGAAAACTAGAAGAGCTCATAACTCTAACATTGCTTTTATTTCGCAGGATTGAACCCAAAAGAATTGACGAAGCTTTACAAGATGAATCATGGGTTCAAGCGATGAAAGAAGAACTTGATCAGTTTGACAAAAATGAGGTTTGGAAGTTGGTTCCAAGACCCAAAAAGAAATCTATCATTGGGTCAAAATGGGTCTTCCGAAACAAACTGAACGAAGAAGGTAAGGTGGTAAGAAACAAGGCTCGTCTAGTCGCTCAAGGCTACTCTCAAACAGAGGGAGTCGACTATGATGAGACATTTGCCCCTGTAGCTAGACTTGAATCCATTCGTATGTTGCTTGCTTTTGCCTCTTATAAACAGTTTAAATTATTTCAAATGGATGTGAAGAGTGCATTTTTATATGGAGTTATAAAGGAAGAAGTGTATGTAAAACAACCACCTGGTTTTGAAAATCAAAATTTTCCTCACCATGTTTTCAAACTCTCTAAAGCTCTCTATGGTCTCAAACAAGCTCCAAGGGCTTGGTATGAAAGGTTAAGCTCCTTTCTATTAAGCCACGGTTTCTCAAGAGGCAAAAGTGACAAAACTCTATTTATTCAAAAGACCTTTAATGATATTCTGCTCATTCAAGTATACGTTGATGACATAATTTTTGGAAGTACTAATGCCCAATTGTGCAAAAAGTTTGAGTTCCTAATGCAGGGAGAATTTGAGATGAGTATGATGGGAGAGTTGACTTACTTCCTAGGACTCCAAATCAAACAACATCAGGATGGTATTTTTGTCAACCAATCCAAATACACAAAAGAATTACTCACTCGCTTCGGCATGGCAGATGCCAACATAGCCAAAACTCCCATAAGTCCAGCCACTCATCTGGTAAGAGATGAAAAAGGTACTAGTGTAAACTCCACTGTCTACCGAGGTATGATTGGCTCTCTTCTCTATTTAACTGCTAGTCGACTGGACATCATGTTTGCTGTATGCAAATGTGCTAGATTCCAGTCAGCCCCTAAAGTCTCTCATCTAACGACAGTAAAAAGAATTATTCGCTATCTTGCTGGAACTATTTCCTATGGTCTATGGTATCCCTTCACAGAACACTTTGATCTCATTGGTTTCTCAGATGCTGACTACGCAGGTGACAGGGTTGATCGAAAAAGCACCAGTGGAGCAAGTTTCTTTTTAGGAAAATCTCTTGTTTCCTGGCATAGCAAGAAACAAGATTGCACTGCTCTCTCCACTGCCGAATCAGAATATGTTGCTCTGGGACATTGTTGCACTCAACTCCTCTGGATGAATTCTTAACTATCTGATTATAACTTATTTTTTAAACCTATCTCTATTTTATGTGATAACACCAGTACCATTGAATTATCCTACAATCCTTTAGATCATCCTAGAACTAAGCATATTGATGTTCGTTATTATTTTATCCGTGATCATGTTCAGTTTGGTGACATTGATATTGCATTTGTTAGTACAGATTTTCAATTGGCAGATATTTTTACTAAACCCTTGCTTGAAGATCGTTTCTGCACTCTAAGAGACTTACTTGGCATCATTTCAGATCCCTGTTCAAAAGCATAAAACTCTTTTGCTCCATCGCATGCATTCTATTAAAAAAAAAAAAAAAAATTTTTAAACATTTTTGTCTTGCTTATGTCATTTACTTTTAACCGCCTGTTTAGTAATTATTGCTTGTCTTTACTGCAGCCGTCGATTTTCTTTTCCAAGACTCTCTGTAGTCACGTCGGTCTATCTCACCTGACGCGGCAGTACTTTTCCATCATTACCTTTTCCTCACGCCTTTTCACATCTCCTTCACCCCTCCACCTTCCGTGTCTCTCTCTCTCTCTCTCTCCTACTTAAAAGACTCTTCACCCTAAAATCACTTCCTCACCAAAAAATCTCCACCATTCCTACTCTCCATCCTTCTGTTATGGCGAAAAAATCCACCATCTCTGCCCGTCGTAGCCAACGTGCTAAGACTAAACCTCAAAATCCTTCTATCCCAGTTCACATTGACTCCGATCATTCTGAGAACACTACTTCTGTTTTTCCTACTCCCTCTAGGAGTACTAAACTTGGAAAAAGGCCCATGCACAGTGATTTTGATGATACAGAGGGCGTTAAACGGGCTAAAAAAGAATTCTCTCTTGCAGATCTTGACGAAACCCTAGACTTTTGGGATTCTTCTGCTTATGAAAGGTTGGAAACCCTAAAGGAAAAGCCTCTTGCCCATGGCCGCATTGTTGATTTGGACCTTCTGGAATCTCTCAACTGTGATATCAAACAATTCTTTGCTGACCAAGAATGGACAAACTTCTTCTCTTCTGATCCTACTGAGGTCCCTGAAGATCTGGTAAGATTATTTTATGCAAATCTTCGCCCCTGTCCTACAAATGGCGTTGAAACTATGGTCCTGAACACTAGAATTGTTATCACCAACAAAATTCTCTGTCGAATTTTGGGCTGTAAGTTCTCTGGCTACTCTGCTTTTTTCAAAAACTCTTGGCCGTCTGATTTTGAAGTTACTTTTGAACAAGCAAAAGCATGCCTGTGTGAAAAGTCTGATGATATTCCTGATGGTCACTTAGGTCCTCTAGACTTGCCCTTTTCTGTGCGTGTTCTTGCTCACATTGTTGGTACCACTCTGTTGCCCCGCACGGGATCCCTTAGCTCTCTCTCTCAGCGAGACACTCTCATAGTTTACTGTCTCTTAACAAACAAAAAATTGGATCTTGGTGCTTGGATAATTGAGTATATGCTCGAAAGTATTGCTGACTGTGCTTCTCTGCCTTATGGACTTCTGATTTCTCGAATTTTACATTTTTATCGTGTTGATACTTCTGCTTGGAAAACTGTATCTGTGAGTGCTTGCTACAACTCTCGTGCATTTGCTTCCATGGGCTATATTCATGTTGATGAGAAATGGGTAAGAAAGGAAGCTAAATCTGTCAAAACCCCTGGTGATCAAGCTGGTCCTTCCCGTCCTACTAGTCCCTCGTTGCCTCCTCAATATTCTGCAGCAGATGTCAAAGACATCATTGATCTCCTTCTCAGTCTTCACCTCAAAGAAGACAAAGCTGCCGAAGAGCTGAACGAAGTCAAGATGGATATTGGTCAATTCAGCCTCAAACTTGCTACTGCTGTGACAAGCTCTGATGCTGCTGTTCGCCGGCTTCATGACCGACTTGATGCCATCTCCACAGATATTCAAGGACGCATTGACACTCTCTCAGCTGATGTTCAGACCAAACTTGACAGGATGACAGATAATGTTGTGAACACTCTCACCTACTTCCTTGCACCTCGCTAGACTATGCTTTTTCATTTGGGTCTGTAAATATACACTTTTTGCGACTTCTACCTCCCCTCTGTTTTTGCTGATGCCAAAGGGAGAGAAAACATGCCTGCTATGCTTTATGTCTGCTATGTTTTATGAAAACTTTGTGTATGCAGGTTCTAGTTGACTATGCTAATAGTCTTTCAGCCAGGGGGAGTTCCCCTCCCTAAACTACGTATGATTTTTGTTTCCTGATAATTTTGTGAATGCAGGTTCTAGTCGACTATGCTAACTGTCCTTTAGCCAGGGGGAGTTCCCCTGCAATACATATGCTACCTGTGCTTTTCTTGCAGGAAATCAGTTAACTGTGCTATTCTCAAAACACTCAGAGGGAGTCAACCCAAAGCATGCAACAACTATTTGTCATCATCAAAAAGGGGGAGATTGTTGAACTTATGTTTTTGACGTATGACAAATAAGTATTCTCAGTTGCTAATGTACGTATAATTTGCAGGATACTCGTACCAGTCAACTAAGGAAAGTTCTGTCTAAATTATCCATCACAGCTGGCCGTGATTGGTATCCCCTTAATCTAGGGATTGTCTCCTTAAAGGCTGCTCCGTATTCTTGGAAGGTATTTATACCTCCCCAAGGATCAAATCTCTTGGGTCCAATCTCTCAGAATCTCAGCTCCAAATATAGTCTCCAAGATCTGCGTCTTCAACGTCTTGATTGATCCTGTCTGCCTCTCATCTATCCCTATATATTTCAGAAGATACCAGACTATGACTCACGCTTCTATTCTACTGTCTACTTTTCTCCATACTTTTACTTTGCAAAAATACTGTAACGTGTTAGTAATCAGTGTTAGAAAAGAAAAGAAGGAGAGGTTTGTGTAGAGGTAATAGTAGTGTCGAATTGAAGTTGGTTTGGTAAGCTATAAACCAAACAATACGTTGGTGGTGATCGAGTGGTAAAAACCATCCTATAGAGACGTTTGTGGTGAACGACAAACCATTCATTGTACTCCGTGTTACTAAGAGCCTTATTAAGAGAGATACTCCCTTGTGACCCAAGGGGACTGGATTAGGAACCTTTTTGGTTCTGAACCAGTATAAATTCCTGTGTTCTGCGTTTTTCTTTATCTCTTACTTTCTGCTTTATCTCATATGCATATTGCTTAGTCGACTATAAAACTGCCAAGTCAACTGCACTAATAGAAAAATTTCAATTCACCCCCCCCCTCCTCTTGTACTTTCAGAGAAGTGCTTCCAAAAGAGTTACAGTGGTATTAGTACGAATAACTTTGGTAGACCTATTCTCACAATCGCGTTTCTCGGTGCTAGATTTTTTCCCAACCCATTCTACTTAAGATTCCTCATTTAATTTCTATATGTATGATTGTATTAGGATTCAGGTTGCATTTTCTTATTTATTTATTTATTTATTTTGTCATGTAATTATATTGTATTAAGATTGAGGTTGCATTTTCTAATTTATTTATTTCGTCATGCAAATATATAATTATATTGCATAATACTAATCTACCCTTCTAAACTTGATACTGTTTATTCAATGCACACTTAATCTATTAGTCGTCCTAATAACCCCCTAACATGGCTACATTAGGGGTGTCAATGATTCGGTTCAGTTGGTTATTTTAAAATTTTTGTATCATACCAATTTTTCGGTTATTGTAATATGTGTAACTAAAAGTTTGAATTTTCGAAACCGTCCCAATCACCTCGGTTTCGATTCAGTTCGGTTAATTTTTGATTTATTTTTTGATGTAGTCTAAACTACCTACGAATAAAGATGTATTTGCGTACAAGTCAACAACATTGAAAAATAAACGAACCAAAACTCTAATTCCATCCTAACTAAATAAATTATATTACAAACCAATAATGATATTATATTTCAGAAAAATATTTGATGAAGGGTGCCTAAAAAGGATATGAGAAATATGGGGGATATAAAACATTTGAAAATACAAAATCTCAAGACTATATTTTTAAAGATGGGGTATTAATGCATATAATAACAAAAAAGGAAATACTAAACATTGAGATTATTTCTATTATCAAATTCAAGCTCATTCATTTCTTCAAATAGATTCTTGACTATGATCTATTGTTCTACAATAAATTAAAGTTAAAACTAAGATTATTTGGTATAAATTTATAAAGAGATTAAATATTTATCCAAGTGAAAAAACATTACAAGACCAACACATATAATTTACCGCGAAAACCTTATAAAATAAATCTTTCACTTCACTGAAACTATATTTAAAGGAGATTGGAATTGAAAATTTTCTAATATAGTTCACCATTGAAACACATCATATTCAACTTTGAATAATATTTGTAGTACTACAATAGATTGGACATTGGGGTTACCACTTTCACATAAGGCTTAAGCTTAAAAGTGAAAAATCTTATGCATTTTTATTTTAAAGCTTAACTAGAAGCATATAGATATATTTATACATAAATATCTAATATATAAAAACTATTTTATGCACATAATTTTATTCTGTTCGATTTGGTATTTTTTTGATTTATTTTTGTAAAATAAAAAACCTAACCTAATTACTCCGTTCGGTTACAACTTTAAATTGAAACCTACGGTTTTGAGAAAAAAACCTCAAAATAAGTTCGACACGGTTCGGTTCAGTTAGTTATGATCGGTTTGTAAATAACCATTGACATCCGTAAGTTATATGATAGTCTATACCCTAAGCAAATCTCAGCCAAAGTGAGAGTAACACGTGCTGCCACGTGGAGTCACGTAGCATATTTTAATTTGAAATAAAATAGTACTCCCTATCCTACTTTCTATAGTAGAGTTCGGATTTCAAAAGTCAAACTTCATAATTTTGATAGTGAGTTAGAATATAAAATATCTATAATAACAACAATATACCCAATGATATTCCATAAATGGAGTCTGTGGGGATATGGGGAGGGCGAGATGTATGTAAACTTTTCCCTTACCTTGAGTAAGATAGAGAAGTTGTTTCCAAAAGACCCTCGGCTAAAGAATACAACAACAACATACCCAGTGATAGCGCATGAGTAAGGGTTTGAAAAGGGTGAGGTGTACGCAGACCTTACCCCCACCAAGGAGGAGAGACTGTTTTCAGTAGACCCTCGGCTAAAGACACCCTCGACTAAAGAATAACTTTAGAAAAATAGGTTTTGAAAGTAAAAACAATATAAAAATATCAAGGGATACAAAATGATAACATTAATAATAGAGATGGCCAGAGTAAATAAAAAAAATTAGCAATATCAAAGAGGAATGAGATAAAAGTAGTAGTATATAGGAATAATACTATGCTAATAAGATAAAAATCGCTTGACTACCCGCTAAACTTCTACCACAATCGTCAACCTCCACGATTTTCTATCCAAGCATGTCTTCGATGATCAGAAGGTGAGTCATTTCCTGTCTGATCACCTAACCCCAAATCTTCTTCGGTTCACCTCTACCTCTCCGTAGACCCAGCATTACCAGCCCCTCACACCTCCTCATTGGGACATCTGCGCTCCTCCTATTTACATGACAGAACCATCTCCGTCTCGATTTTTGCTTTTTGTCCACCACTGAGGCTACTCCCATATTTCTCATATGACCTTCCTATCGATCCTAGTATTTTCAAACATCTATCTAAGCATTCTTATCTCTGCTACGTTCATCTTCTGAATGTGTGTGTTTTTTTACTGACAAACACTCCATCCCATATAACATAGTTGGTCTAACGACCACTCTATAGAACTTACCTTTGAGTTTCGATAGCACCTTCTTATCACATGCGACACTGAAGTGAGCCTCCTTTTCATCCAACCTGCTCCTATACATATGATATGTGGCATCCTCGTCAATCTCTTAATTTTCTTGGATTATTGAAAAAAATTGAAGCTATCTATCTTGGGTATGCCTTTTCTAACAAGCGTCACTTCCACGTCAGACTCTTGTGATGCATCGCGAAACTTGCATTTCATGTACTCTATTTTCGTCATGCTCAATCTGAAACCTTTTGACTTCAGAGTCTATCTCCAAATCTTCAGCTTATCATTAACTTTATCACATGTCACGTCAACCAAGACTATGTCATCTATAAATAACATGTACCATGCTACCTCCCCTTGAATATTATGCATTAACTCTTCCATCACTAGAGCAAATAAAAACGGGCTAAGCACTGACCCCTGATATAATCCCATATCAACTGGAAAACGTTCTAAGATTTTTCTATCTTCGTCACTCGAGTGTTGGCTTCATCGTACATGCATATACTTAATCGCTATGATGTATGCCACAGGTACACCTCTAGACTCAAAGAATTTCCACAAAATTTCCTTGGGACTCTGTCGTAAGTCTTTTCTAGGTCAATAAACAACATATGTATGTCCCCTTTATTATCTCTACTTCTCTACCGATCTCGTAAAAAGATGGATGGTTTCTGTAATTGATTGCAGAAGCATGAACCCGAATTGATTTTTGGAGATTATTACATTCCTGTTCATCCTCTTCACTACCTCTCTCTCCAAATCACTACACGGAAAAGGTCTTTTAGGGACCAGCATTTGGTAACAGGTAAAATTATGGCCCTTAAAAGTTTTATGGACCATTTGGTTCTTAAATGTCGATTTTAAAGTTCTAATAATGACATGAATTAATCTCGTCTTCAAAAAGATGTCAATTGATCCTTAATTATTCGAAATTGAGCGGGACAAGATGCCACTAAAATTTTCATCCCAAAAATATGAAAGAGAAAAAAGAAAGGAAAAAAAAACTTAAAAAGTTTAAAAGTAGAGTAAAAACCACTATCAAATTAAAAATCCATTGTCTCTCAAAAACTCCCTTCTATCTTCATTCGACACTTTCTTAATCTTCTACCTAAGAATCCATAATCTAGGAAAATCAAAGCAGCTACAACTATGTCTTCTTCATCTTCATCTAATCGAATCAATCTCAACAAAAATTGAAGAAATATGGCGCCGTATGCAGCAATGAAGTGTGTGCCAATTTAGTTTGTTGTACCGAGAACAAGAGGCACACAGATAAAGGGACTTGTGTACGCCAGTGTACCGTTAGTATTGTTGATTGTTAGATTCACTATTTTATTAGATTGTTGAATTACTCATTATATGTTTTAGTACATGTGGTTTTGAGTTCCATTCTTGGCTGCCTAATTTATGGCTGGAGGTTTGCATACCATATTTATTAGTGATTTTGTTTATTCCAATTACAATTTTGATGAAAAACAAGATATTATTTGATATGGGGAAAGAGAATTTGTGCGTTAGTTTGAGACTAAACCCTCTTCAGAATTATCACTAAACCCTCTTCAGAATTATCGCAAAAGCTCCATGAGATCATTTCAAATCCCATAATTTTGGGATAGCCGCAAATATACCCGACACCAAATATTTTTTTCAAGCCTCTTCTTGATAATCAAATACATCAAGAAGATATCAATCATCCTACGTTAGAGAAATACACTGCTAAGGCCCTTGATTTACATATAACAAATTGGAGGGAAGAATCAAGGATAAACAAAATCATTTATTAATAAAATCATGTACTCTCTTTTTTAAACAAAAACCTTCTTCAGAATTCCTAGAGACTAACAATTTTATTGTTGACGTGCTTGTGGAAGTATATCGAATTCTTTGTAGCTTTTCGTTCTGTGGTTCTCTTTCATACACTCACCCACTCTGCATTTGAGTTTTCCGTCCTGTGTCTGACAGTTAATTGAATAAAGATAGTGGACCTAACAATGTATTTAATTATACATATTGGTTATTTTGTATATTGTTGTCTTTGAGGTGTATTCGCATAAGGAGAAAGTCAGCCTACAAGAATCAAGGTCCCTTTAGGAGATTTCCATTTATTTGTAACATGAGTGAAGTTATTATCGAAATGAATGTACAATGATAAAAGATATTCTCATAAGCATATAGTACATGTGTTAAGTTGCTTGCTACTATGAGAGAATACAGGATACATTACTATCTAAAGGTTCTGGATTAGAGACCTCGCTATGATCTCGATCATATTGTATCTTGGCATCACAATGATCGATCTGTGGTGGTCCATATCTACATATGTCGTCTACTTCCTCATCATCAATATCAAATGAGAATGACTTTCTTACTTCATATGCGCACTGTGCAACACAAGCTTCTTCTACCTCTTTAGGGTATGTTTTACAGTCTACTAATGCCATACAATACAATATTAGGAAAAGCATGCAAATCTCCAATACCATCATCCGGTTAAAAGCCATTCTTGTTTTTGTTTTTCCTGAGAAATTAACAATTAATTATCCAATAACAAAGTTTGATAAGCACCTTTAACAAAAAAGTTTATATTTGAAATAGAAATACTGGAACGCACTCGTGGTGTGTGTATAGATTATTACTTCAATCGAGCAATGTAGATAGACATGACGCCTAACTTATGAAGCATTAATTGGCATTCAGGAAAATCCTCTCAAACATTTTGTAAAAGTACATTGATGACTAGCTCAATTTTGGTCAAGGTGGCATCTTAAATGGTTTTACTTAAGCCAATATTCATCGTTACTCTCACGTTATCAGTTGTTTTGCCCTTTTCGTACTTTTAAATACAAGTTAGAATAGTTGACATTATAGTTTTGCTATTGCATCTGTATTATGCAAATTTCTGTCTGTATTTTTTAATTTCTTTTCAAACACTCTTACTTTATATGAAATATTCTGTCGTTACTACTTACCCATGAGAAGGTATTTCCAACCTACAACTTCCAAGTGTAAAGAATGGAGATTTTTCCATTTATTAGTTAGCAAAGAGGCAGATAGCAGCAAAACGATGAAACAAGCAAAAATTTATTTATAATAGTAATTAGCAAAAGGTGAAGGAAAAATAAGTTGCTTACCCTTTATTTTGATAGCACAACAATATCTCGTTCGAACTGACCTTTAATTTTCAGACGACAAGGTTGTACGGCATAAATAGAGAGCAATTAATAAAATTTAGACTTTTACGTTATGGATGAGCAAAAATTTCATTACGTACAGATGGATCGATCATGAGTTCACCCTATGTTTAAGAAGATACATTAATGAAGTCTCGTTAATTAATGTGGGAATACTTAATAAAATTATACTACAATAAATACTTATCTACAAATATTTACACCAAACAATATTGACTTACCATAGTTAACTGATTTCATAATGTAAAAATATGCATTAATTAACCGAGGTTAAGTGATAGAACTCTATTTTGAAATACATGACACGAATTTATGAATTTGGTATAAACACCCGATGTGCCGAATGACCCTACATTTTTTGAAGTCCAAAAGTGTAAAATATTAGGAAGGTTCATTTATGTTCTGCTTCTAATTAATTTGTATCTATTCAATATTTGCTTAAATCGAACAACAAACATTTAATCTTTAATTCCTTCCACAGTTCCACTAAATAATAAATATAATCCCTCCGGTTTATAATATATGATTTTGGCCTTTTTTCTCACAAATTAAGGAATCCACCTTCTGGCATTAAATATTAATTAACTTTATTAATCCTTTCTATCTCTTTAATTTGTTCAGTGAAAAGATAAAAATAGATACTCCAAGCCTTTTACTCCATGGACAATTTTGAAAAAAAATATATTAATTCCTTCTTGATATATGAAAAAATCAAATATTGTGAACCACAAAAAAGGTCAAAAAAAAAAAAAATCCTTTACTGTGGGTGGAGTTTGTTTTTTTTTTTTTTTTTTTTTTTTTTTTTTTTGCTAAAGAGAGCATAGTTTACTATACATCATGACTGGTCAATATTACAAAAGTTCCCCTTGCTCTCCCTGAGCAGAGTAGAGGAATCATAATCTAGTTTAACCATAACAAAAGATGGAACATAATTATGGTAAACTAGAGAGTCTTGAGAAGCATTACAACCATATTTAGATAGTAAGTCAGCTACAAAATTCGCTTCTCTATATATATGCTTGACTTCTGCGCATCCTAAGTCAGACAGTAAGGACCTGCAATCATATAAAATATTAGAATATGTCTCATTTATTCCTTTCAATATTTAGCGTTAAAATGTTTGAATCAGCTTCAACTTGTAACGGCATGAGATTGTATGATTTTGCCATAATTAGTCCTTAATATAGGGCATTAATTTCTGCATGAATCACATAAAATTGAGAATAGTGCTTCGTAAATCCTATCTTCCAAGTTCCTTGAGAATCCCAAATGAGTCCGGGTGGAGGGATTACTAGTACTACTCTAGTACTATACTAGTAGTATTATTTAGCTTGGAAAAGCTAAAAAGCTTAGGCTACTTGTGCGAGAACTCCATACAAATAAGGTCTTAATTAATTCAATGTAACAAGTGCATTTTGTTTATTATCATCAAAACATCATATACTCAACAGATTGTTATTATGAATTTAATCTTATTCAGTACTATGTTTCATAATCATTATGTACTTGTCGAACTTGGACCTATTTATAGTGCTAAATTGCTAATAGTAATATTATTTGAGAAAATAAAGTTTCTCGTGGCAATCTCGGTCGCTCCTATAAGTCAAACAAATCACATGAGTTCTCTTGTTGTTTGGCAGATAAAAGATTTCAATAACTCTCCTTTTCTTCATTGCGATGAAAGATAACTTTCTTTAATTATTTCTTTTTTCTTTTCAAACAAAATTACATGGATGCCTTTTGCTATTAGGTACTAGAAATTAATTTCTTTTAACTAGATCTTGTTTAACCTAAAATCTGTTGATTTAGATTAAGAACTTAAATTTATATTTATTACGTCACAAACAACGTATTCAATCCAATTATTACAAATCCTACACTGAAGTAATATTGAAAAAAGTGGACCGATAGTATCAATAGCTAAAAAAGATAAATAGTAAATATTTAATAAAGAAAGTGAAGAAATTCTTATTGATGGTAATAGGCAAGCCGAGAGATAGAACTAGAGCTTGATAATGAAGGCTATAAATCAGTAGTAAATTCTACAGAGTAAGAGCATAAAATTTTGTACTCCCTCCGTTCCAAAATGGTTGTCATAGTTCGGATTTCGAGAGTCAAACGAGTTCATTTTGACCGTGAATTTAAACATATAATCTTTAAGTTTTTTGTAATGATGTTTATATATTTAGAAAATACATAAAAATTAAAGTACTATAAGTCACAATAATTAATCATTCAAAATATTTAAAAGACATATAAAAATATTACGGTCAAAGTTAAACTCGTTTGACTCTCGAAATCCGAACTATGACAACCATTTTGAAACGGAGGAAGTATATATTATAAGTGAAGGGAAGGGATAGACTAACCTTAAGTCCTTAACCACCTCTTTAAGTCTACTCAGGTACATCTTTTAGGAGATAAGAGGGGTTGATGGACAAGATAGAGGTGAATCCCTAATATATAGGGAATAATTATTTCTTGGATAACGTTGGCTTGGGTGCTCTCAGCCATCCGGATACTGGACTTGATAATGCACTCTTCGGTGTGTAAATGAGACCGCTGACGAGACCTCGGACAGTTCGTGCCCTTCGAAATATGCAGAAAAATTGGTACCGATTGACATAAGATCCATGGGTAGTGATCTTTCAATGAGCTTCACATAGATCCCAACACAATTTGCACGTGTCCTGATGTGTTGCTATTTTACCTCCACATTCAGATCTTTTACAAGACTTCTGAAGTCTTCTAATATTGCGAGCGAATTTATGTTATTCTTTTTGTTTCAGGACATTGATTATAAGAATATCTATTGAGCTAAAGGAAGTTGAAAAGACTCTACGAAGATTAAAAAGGAAGCTTTGGACTCAAACAAACAACTAGAAATTTGAAAGGCGTATTGGATTCGGTGACCGCTAATCTACTCAATATCCAAAAAGCTGGAGAATACAATGGGTTCAACAGAGCAAGCGGCGGAGGAAAACAAGGAGAGCAGAACTAAATGGGCGGTCACCCAATGACTCACAAAATCCAAATAGGCGGCCACAAAAAAATTGGCTTTGGAGCCGATGGTCACAGAACATCTCAGCTTGCGAATGATGAAGACTTAAAAATGTGGCTGGTTCTTCAGCGCTCCACGCGATCCTAAGAAGAGAGAAAGCACAAAAGTCAGCACAAGGCCACGCCATCGGCGTCCGTCGAGTGTAACAGGCGGCTGCCGAATCATCGGCCCTTTTTTGTTACAACCGCGGGAATGATGTTTTTGTAAATAATATAGCTAATAAACTCAACATTATAAATAAAATATTAGGCCCTTAACGCATTTATCTTGGAAATATCTTTACTTGGAAGAGAATGCAAGGGTTTGATTACATCCTATGAATCTTAACCTTATTTCTTCAATTACACCTTATGATTCTTACTATTTCCATGAATATATCTATTATTTGTTAGAACCTAGTGTGAGTTACTAAACTCATACTAGCGGTTTAGTTACAAGTGTTTGATTAATTTTCAATGGGAGTTTGATTTTATTGCATAAAAACCATGGGTTAATGTTTATCTAGATCTTATTGCATGTATTCAACTCAAGTTTGGGTAGTCGAGACACGTGAACTCAATCTCACTTTGCTTGTTCCTCACTCTAGCGAGATCGAATAGGATTGGGTTTATGAGAACTAGCTAGGAGTTGGATTTTGTTGGCTCACATAGCCTAACTCATCTAAAATATATTGCTAGAAATAGATTATCTAATTTAAAGTTTAAACTAGGTCTTTAGGGCTTCGTTTCAACTCTAACGAGCATAATGGAGTAAATACTCACTATACAGACCCATTAGTTTTATATAGCTAGGTCTTCACCCATTATTAAGAAATCTCAGTTGAGTGATTAAACACCTAATTTTTAATCCATTAAAAACACAACATTGTTATTTGCTTGCTAAATGTAGTTAAACTCGTTAGTTATACAAGTCATAACCATTCTCTAATTAGAAACATAGAACTACCTTTGCACTAGAATAACAAAACGCGAAAGACAATATTTGAATGTGCTAGTAATTCTCTGAGGAATCGATCCGGTCTTATGGGTAATTATATTTGCACACGATCGATTATCCTTTTTAGGTATTGCTTGGCTATCGTCATATCCAGAGAAAATTGTACCAATACAGATCTCTACTTTTCATGGCAGTGAAACATAACTCCATTTACTTTCTTAATCATCTTCAACAAATTATAGGGGTTTTTTTAGCGTCTTAAAAGAATTACCATTAAGAGTTCGTTTGGGTTAGCTTATTAGAATTAGCTAATGAGCATCAAGTACTGATAATAATTATATTCTTTTAGGTGTTGAAGTTGATTGATGAATAAGCATTTACCGTTTGAATTTAAGTGTTGTAATTGATAATAAATAGTAACTCTACTTATTTCATGATTCTAATATTTTTGTTCAATTGACCAAATAGCGCATGTCAATTAGTTCGGGAGTTACATTTTCAATAGCATTGTACAATATAGTTACATTTACTAAGAAATAGATAATCAGATTGCGCATTTTCATTTTCGTTTGGAAAGAGAAAGACTCTACTCGTCAACATGGGCTTGGCTGGTCTGGGAAATTTTGATGCGTAGTCATTTTTGGACGAATTCAAAGAGTTTTATCCACCGTTTCAAAATTAATTGAGAAATAGCCAAAAATTCGCGCGCATACTTACTGATGTTTGGCAATATTAGCCTATTTTACCTTAATATTTCCGCACATTTTGATACGTTATTCGCCCATTGCATGAGATAATTGTGATTGTTGCGCTCACTTATTGTGTTTGTGATGTTAGGAATGATTTGGATGAAGACGAGTGTAAACGGAGTGAAGATGGATGAAATCGAGCAAGAATTGATGAACTTAGCTAATTGTGGGATATGACATTAGACGAAAAGCTATGGAGCAAGCTACGGAGTAGCCACAGCTTCAGGCTTCCAAAAGCCATGAGCCATGCGACGCATGGGCTGCAGCTTCTGACTTCCAAAAGCCACAAGCCATGCGACGCATGAGCTGTGGCGCACGACTCTCAGAAGCCATGAGACACGCGAGGCTTTCCCCGTGGCTTTTAGTTCTGTGACCCCAACTTTTCCAATTCAGTTTAGGCTTAGGATTAAATTATGGGAAGACTTTGTAAACAATATAAATAGTCATTAATGTCGTTTTTAGTAGGGAGGTCAGTTTTAGAGGAGAGCAGAGGAGCCCTAGATGTCTTCTAAACAAGTTCTTTCTCTCTTTCTCTTATTCTTTTCCTTAATTCTATAGTTTGATTGTTCTAGGGTTAGAGCAAATACATGAAGGTTGATGTTTGAAAGTTAATTTCGACCTATTAATTTACTATTACAGATTGTTTATTCTTTCTTGAGCTTAATTGTTTGGTTATCAGGGCCCGATAATTGAACACTATCTACGGTTTACAAGTTGAACTCGAAAGAGGGAACTTGTAAATGCAAATAAGAAAGAATGGGGCTTGATTGTGAACCTGGGCATCAGGGAATCGATTTGCGGGTAGGATAGACATATACCTATTCGCCTGGCTTAGCTAAATACAGAGTTCTTTAATGCATGTATGTGATTTAACTCCATAGATATATAGGCGTTAGAATAGCTTGCATAGATTCGTGAAGAATCGACAAGTTTTCACGAATATAATTAACCTGTTAGTTAGCAATCTAGGAAATCAAGAAGTAGAATCAACTGGAAAACTCAACTGGATTGTTCGTAGCTCTGACCCTGGACCGTTTCTTTTTTATTGATAACACCCTAGAATTTGCTCTATTACTTGATCTCAAGTACTTGCTTTTAATTATTGCATTTAGTTAGTAAAAATCTCAACCATCATTGAAAAAGATCCCTGAATAGTTTTTAGGAAATTGTTTGCTAGGATTCAGTCGTAACAATAGTCCTCGTGGGAATGATACTCGATTTATCACTTTATTACTTGTCGACCACGTATACTTGCGTATGCGTTTGGGAGCAACAAGTTTTTGGCGCCGTTGCCGGGGACTAAATAATTGACTGTTTTCTTTATGAACGATTTATTATTTTCTATTCAGGTTTAATTTTTGTTTAGCTTAGTATTGTGTTACTTGTCTTATCATGGCATCTTTTAATAAAAATTGGTCGAATGATGGTTGCTCAAATTTTGATGATATCTGTCTACTTTGTGGAGGAACTCACTTGTGGGAAAATTGTCCAAGTCTTTCAACCCTGCGGGACGGGTTATGTGAATTTTCTACAACCTTTGATTGGAATTGTTGCAAATTGTGTGGTGATCTGTGGAATTCTTGTCCCAAGTATCATACTCCTTTCTCTATCAATGTGTGTGATATTTTTAACAATGTTTGTGAGTCTGACAGGAATGAAGAAGTGCAGGTTGTGAGCCAAAATTTTCTAACGGAGCAAGCCAACCTTTTAGAAGCATATGGGAATTTTAGAAGTGAACTTACAAATATGATGAGACAATTTATGGAAGAAAGGGTTGTGCTCAAGCAAGAGATCGACGAATTTGGCTTGACTATTCATGACTTGGAGGCGAATTTGAGTGATATGGTTGAGGTATCTAATTGCCAATTATCAATTGTCGTGAATAGTAGATTTGAGATAGAAGAGCTTAGGAGCCAATTCGAGGAGCAAAAAGTGGAATTTCTACCATTCGACCCAATATTAGTTGATGATGCCGAAGTTGAAGAAATTACATTAGAGTCAACTGAAGAAAAAGAAAACATCATATTTGAGGACTCTAGTGTTTGTGCAAGTGAGGATATCAAAAGTAATGCAATTTTAGAACTGAAGCGCATTGGACCTCATTTCAATCATTTTTCAACATTGTGTTTGGATGGTGACGTGGAAATTGAGCCATCCGAGCATGTTAAGAAGCGCAGGAATGAGGAACAAGGTGCCTATAGTTTGAAATTTGCTATACTGAGAAGACAAAACGACATTCCTCACTTAAGGGCCAAAAAGTGTAAAATGTGACCTTGGTTCATTGGTTCTTTGGTATTTTTACCGCCACCCCAATACCATAGCCGTAAGCTTGAGGCGAAGTTGGGGATTCAATTTATTAGTTCAAAGTGGAGGCAAAAGTGGTGAAGTAATATTCGTCGTGCCGCGACGTTAAATCGAGCGCTTGTTGGGAGGCAACCCAATTTTTATTGCTTTTGTCATTTTCATTTATGTATTATTACCTAGTTTTTCTTGTTGTTTTTGCACGGCTCGGGACTTATGAAAGGTGCCCTAATTTCAAGTCGTACCAAGGAATGAAAAGCTATAGCCATGCGTCGGATGGGCTATAGCTTGAAGTAAAGATTTCAGGAAATTTGAAAAGCCATTGCCTGGTGTCTCCTCCCTCACAGCGTGGATCAACCAGTGCATGACCAAAATTGAAAAGCCATTGCCTGGCGTCGCCACCCTGTGGCGTGGAAGAAACAGTGCGTGCATAATTCTGATACGCCATAAGCAGGCATCGCTGGCTCCATCGCGCACACCAAAACATTGACTGAAAAATTTTGAAAGCCATACACCAGGCGTCGCATCTCATGTGGCGTGAGTAAAACAGTGAGTGGGAAACTTTGAGACGCTATAAGCTGGCGCCGCGTACTCCATCGCGTAGCTACAACAGTGAAGGAACAAATTGGACATGCTATAGGCGTGCGACGCGGGTGTTGAACCCCAAAAAATTACCCTTTCTTTAAGAAAAGATAGGTTTCGGGTATAATGTTCAACAATATGGGATTCCAAAGGGTTTTCTTTGGAGTCGCCACCTAATTTAAGGATTATTAGGAACCTAAGTTAACTAAAGAGTGCAATTTTATTCCTTACTTAAAGGAAAATAATTCAGAGATTCTGAGTAAGTGGTTCTATTAAATCCGAAAAAAGGTCCCTTGCGGGAGCACTTTCGAAAATCCGCTAAATGCGGTTAATCCGGCGGTTTTCACGAATTTGTTAAAGATAATAAGTATATAAAGCTAATTTTATATAAGGATAATATAAATAAGATAAGGTTTGATTATGCCAATACTTGGATAACTAAACAACAAAACTTAAGACTAATTAAATGAATAATGAGATAATGGTCAATTGATTAATTAATAGAATAAATAAAGGTTAAATGAAGTTAGATAATTAAATAAAACAAACTAGATAAATAATTAGATCATAATAAAGGAATAAATAATTAAATGAATAAATAGGTAAACAAAATAAGCAAATAAATAACTTAATTAAATAAATGAATACTTGTCATTTTAATTAAATAAAGGAGTAAACGAATAATAATCGATTAATTTAATGAATTAAATATTTAATTGATTAAATAAATTATTAATTGAAATTAAATAAATTAGATTAAGTAAATGAATAAATAAAGGATTAAAATTTAATTGATTAACTAAATAAATAAATTAGATTAGGTAAATAAATAATTGAATATTTAATATAATAAATAAAGAAGCAATTCAAATGCGAATTATGGCGAGGGTACGATTTTAGCCGAATTTGATTTTGCACTCCTTAATTGACAAAAGATCCTAAACATCCATAAATTAATTGGCGATTCGCAAAGAAATGATACAAAGTATTTATATAAAAAAATTTAAGCAATTTACAATAATTATTCACAATTCAAATATCATTTCTATTCTACAGGGTTCCTAAAACATGCTTTTCTAAAAGGGACGGGAAAGAAGGAGTTTAGAAGATAGAACCCGGAAGCGCAAACTCAATCATTGAGCCTTGGACTTTGTGATTTTCATTTTTCTTTTCTTCTTCTTTTTTCTTTACATTTTCGGGGATATCAAGTCCCGAAAATGCGGAGCGGATCAAATAACTTCCAATGCATGGAGCCATCCCATTTGTGAGTTTAGCGAAACTCGTCCCAAAGTTGTTTATGCAAAGAAAAGGAAGAAGAGGAAAGGATTATTAAATGCCCAAAGAATAATATACATAAATTACTTGCAAAATTGGTATGCAAAATGAGATTAACACTAACAACCAAACTCTAAGTAAACAAAAAGAAGTCTAAAACGTGATGCTCTTTCAACATGGAAGGAAATAAATTCGCAAATTGGATATATAGCCAAAGAAACTATTGAAAACTCAGCCTATTGCTACTGGAGGAATTTTCTCCCACGCTAGAGCATTTTCTAATGCACCAGGCAAAATTAAACATTATTTTACAATAAGATAGCTCATTTTAGTAAGCCTGCATAACATTAAAACAAATTCTAAGACTCAACATTTTGAATACTAAGAAGTGACCAAGCTGGAAATTTTATCATAAGATCGTTAATTCCGCTCCATTTTAATATACAGAACTACAGATATAGTTGCTAACTTTAGCACCTGCGGCATCAAACTGAGATACAAATTTTAAAACAAACAATTCCAAGAAGTAAGTATCAAAGACATGTATAACCGAATTTATTTGCACTAGGATATTAAGATCTGCAATGATCCTGATTTCTCCTAAGATTAGTACTATTGCCTGCACAGACTAAGGACTTTTCTCCTGCTATTTTACGAGTATAAAATAATGGCTTCTCATTTAGAAAACCAGACAACAGATTTAGCAGAGTTTCGAAGAATTTTAGTCAATGAGCAGACAACAATAACCTCATAAGGGAAGGAATTAGAACTTTCATTCGTTTAAAGAAGAAATCTTTACATGTCAAAATAATCTGTTGCAACTCTAAGAGCATAGCACAAACTTTCACTCATCTGAGAGTTCTTTTAAACAAAAACGAAATAATAATCTTATGATTAGATTCAAAGCAGTTTCAAGATCCCATAAACTAAAGCTTCTGGTAACTTTAAAATCCTTACGAATAAGGATGACAAAATTACGCCTTATTTTATTAGATACTTCTTAGACAGAAACATTTGGTTAAGACATAAATGAGCATTCCCTTTGACCATTTAGCCATGAATCTTGGGCAGAGACTAGCTTTCCATTTCAGAGAAAAGAAAATTTGAAATCTTGCAGTAATTCTAACTAAGACTAGCATCATGACCTATTAAAATTATATCTTTTCCAACTTCACTAGAGCTAAAGAAGTTGGTAGCTAATCAGGGGCTCACATGCGTGTTGATATTATAGCTACTGGATTTAACAGAGACAAGACTTGCTTTCCCTTTAAAAAATTATCTCAACCCAGACATCAGCTTAATAAACAAAATACAAAGCAAACTCCTGGTGCCAATCAACTTCATTTTAAACACATCATTCCCAACTCACAAATAGACAGAAGATTTCAACCATCACATGAAAACTAATGATCCCAAGGAAAAACTAAGATATCTGTGCAGAAAACGAGTAATAACCATACCAGTATAAATGAGGTTAATAGAAACGCAACTCTTTGGTGATGAAGTCCCAAGTTTTATATCCGATTTCAATTACTGAGCAAGCACGAATAAGGGACCAAACTAAAACTAAACTTACACCACCTAAATAAATGCATCTAACCAAACAAAATAGAGGAAATATAGCAGATTCAACCTTTACCAAAGCATTAATGAAAATGGAATCCATCAGGCTACACTTTTGAACAAACTGAACTGAAACAACTTCTTACTGCCCTGAACTACTCCCCTCGGATCCCCTGGAACTAACTCCCTCCACTGCTACAACAACTCAAGACCCTGAACCAAACCTGCAAACACTCTACATAGAACCAGAGAACCAAAGGCCATCCTCTAAGCTGAACTAACTCCTAAACATGGAGACAGGACCTATTTAACTACCTGCAAACCCCTGCACCAACCTCCAGATCACTAATATCTCTAACAACAACTCCCACACCTTAGAACCAACTCCAAAACATCCTAAACACCTGAATCAAACCAACAAAAGACCCTGCACTGCTTCAAAGCCCACCAGGAACCACCAGAACCTCTCCTAAGCTCCTCTATATTAACTCACCACTACCTGCAAACCAAAACAGCTTCCACCAAGCTTAGAACCAACACCTGCACTACTCTACTCATCATCTTCAAGCTACTGAACTAAAATAAAAATAAAAACAAGCACATTCAGATCCTACACACCATCACAGACCTCTAAAACATCCATCAGAAACTAGACCCCTTTACTCATCCAAATGCCAAACTAAGAGCTCATAGAAAGCACCACCAAAACAGACCCCTATATGCACCATCCAGGCAGAGAATTAGACCTCTGCTTCTACTACTCAAGCACCAGATCTCCTTCACTCTTTAAACCACCAAGAACATACTCCCTGGACACCTCAACAAATAAGCAAAGAGACTCACTAACAGCTTTAAACAAATAGCAACATCAGGCTATGCAATTTCCCTAAACAAGAGCACACAAAGCTCATTCAATCAACTGACTATGCATTCAAGACAGAGGATTATCATAGCTCCACTAAAGAAAGAAAACTAATTCAAACAACAGCTACACACTGATTTCATTCTTAAGACCACATTTTTTATTCAACTAAAGGTTTCAATATCATTTTGGGGTGAGGATTCAGCAAACAGGGACAGGAGAACAAGTACAGAATCAACTTCATATGAACAAATTCAATATTGTCTAAAACAAGAAACCGAAACTGAAAACGAAAGGTTGAGCTTTTACCTTGCTCGGAGCAGTGAACAAAAAGCGAGGGATTTGAATACGCGCACTTGAACAAAAGCGACTCGAACCAAAGCGACGACTCGAATGATGAAGCGACGACTCGAGCAAGGTCGTCGACTCGAACCACGCTACCAATCAACAGGACCAGTAATGGCTATTTAAAACTAAACTGAGAAAATAAATTGTAAACCTATTCTTAACTGTCCTTTTTTTAAAAAACCCGAGCTGCTGCTGTTGCTATCCACTTCTATATGCTACTGCCTCTGTTTTTAATTTTCGAACCCCCTAAAAAAATGAAAGAAAGGATGAATATATACCTGCAGATTTAGGGTTTTAGCCTCTTCAAATTTCCCAAACGACCCCTACTCGATTTTGACCTTTCCTTTTGAAATCAGGGTCAAAAGAGTCTAATCCTTTTCGATCGTACTCGTTTCACTCTGATTTCAAGGGAAATATGAACGTTGCTTTGGATTGAGTGGTTCAGATGAATTCACGTTTAAAACATACGGCTGAGATTGAGATAACGTTTCTTTTGTACGAGCAAGATGATGTGGAGGAACATGGGGGACCATTCGTACGAGATTTGGACTGATTCAATTTTGGGGGGAAATCAAAAGGGAATCGAGTTTGGAATCAAGGTTGCGCGGGTCAGAATTTGGGTTCGGGTCGCGATTTTTCTGAAGGGAATTGGGATTAGGGGTTGAAATTGGGTCAGAGAGATTAGCGGGTTAGGAGTGTGATGCATTGTATATATCTTTGCATGGCTAGGCTGAATTTTAGTTAGGATTTGCACATTTGGCCCTCTTTTAGGATAAACTAAAGAAAGAAAAAAAAAAGGATTGCATTAGTAGGATAGGAATTAAGCTATGCTTTGCAAAATTTGGCATTTTCTTCAGAAATCAATCAATTACGTTTAATTCTTAAAATTGTCCAATAATTAGATAATTTGATTAAAATTTCGGGACAAAATTGGGTGTCAACAGCTGCCCCTCTTTACCCGGAAAAGGATGAAAGAGTTTTCAGGGTAAAGAAGTTGACGGGAAAGCCAATTTTGTCACGATAAAGCCAAAGACTTCTGATTCCAAGAACCAAAAGGCGAGGCTTATGGCCGAACTCCGGTTTCCGAGTTGCCTACATATCTCGGGCTGAAAGAGAATCAGGCCATATGTAGTTCAACGACACTTAGATACGAAAACTCGCACGATTGATTGAAAAAGACGCACGAATAGGAAAGAATTCAAACTGACGCCTAATCTGAAATGAAAGATTAGGTAAGGACTTGCTTGTTCGAGTGCGATTCTTCAGATCCTTGTTGACGAGCCTAGCTCATATCAACAATTGCCCCAGTTCACTGCTAAGAAAAAGTTCCACGTTATGCTCCAAATGCTGCTGCGGTATTGCCAAAATTCTGTAATAAACTTGACAAACGGTAAGCGAGCAACTGCTAATAAACTGTAATAATTGGAATAAGAAATAAAAGAGTGATAATACGAAATTTGTAAATGCGGGTTGTGATATCATCAATAGTCCTTCTTTCGATCAACTGACGAGGCACTCCGCCCGGGGAACCTCTAAGCTGATCATTATTGTCGAATGGTCTATCTTTATCATCTACTTCAAATATATCATGCCAATATTGCAAGACAACCGACATCGCGAAACACTCTGAAAGGGGTGCTCCAGCCGACTTGTCTTAGACTATCAGTCTACTTTAAATATATCATGCCAATATTGCGAGACAACCGACATCGCGAAACACTCTGAAAGGGATGCTTCAGCCGACTTGTCTTGGACTATTAATTTACTTGAAAGAAACCTGCATATCCTATTTGTGGGTGGAAGAACCCAAAGTATCCTATTTGTGGGTGGAAGGACCCGAGTATCCTATTTGTGGGTGGAAGAACCCGAATATCCTATTTGTGGGTGGAAGAACCCCAGATATCCTATTTGTGGGTGGAAGGACCCGATGATATCCTATTTGTGGGTGGAAGGACCCAGATATCCTATTTGTGGGTGGAAAGACCCAGATATCCTATTTGTGGGTGGAAGAACCCAAGATATCCTATTTGTGGGTGGAAGGACCCGAATATCCTATTTGTGGGTGGAAAGACCCAGATATCCTATTCGTGGGTGGAAGGACCCAGATATCCTATTTGTGGGTGGAAGGACCCAGATATCCTATTTGTGGGTGGAAGGACCCAGATATCCTATTTGTGGGTGGAATGGAAAGACCCAGATATCCTATTTGTGGGTGGATAAACCCTGTATCTTGCAAAATCTGAAATCGTCTGGCCTGTGCTGGTGATGCGATAATCGATCAAATGCTAAAAATAGAGTTGTTCTGCATATGCGATAAGACAAATATTCTTCGAGCAACTAATAGTTGCGAGTTCTTGTCGTTTCGCTGCTTGAGATTTCTGCATTCAAAGAAAAATTGTAAGTACTATAAAATTTCTGGGAAGTTGCGACACTTTGCATTGCTCCTTCCACCTTGATGCTGAACTTTGCGGTAAATGCAAAATTTGCCCCTGTTTAATCAAAGAACAATTGTTAGTTTTTGATCAAATAACGGCTGACTTGATTGAACACCTAATTTGGCTTCGAATCTGCATTTTGCTTGCATGGCGATCAAATGTGTTGTTGTTGCAAAAAATTTGACATTCTTGAAACTCTTCTCTTTGCACAAAATAAACCATCTATAACTGCTTTGGCTTGGGTTATTTGGGAAAAAATGAAATTTCATTGATTTTGGGAATAAGCCCCATAAGGGTAGCAAAACATAACGTAGTTCATTACAACTTGGATGAGTAAAATTGCGACAGAGTAATTAAAACATAAGATAGTTGGGCAATGAAATGCAATTTCAAGCTGCAGAAATGCGGTCTTTTCAGTCTTCTTAGCTTGCAAACCGCTTCTTCTTTGAATGTCTTGAGGTTGATGCCTCGCCTTTAACAAAAATTGTGCCTGCGGGAGGAATGCTGCAATAACCACTTAATGGATCTTCTTGCACTATTATTTTGCCATTATCAATCAAGCTTTGAATTTTGTATCTCAAGCCACTGCATTCTTCAGTATCATGACCTTGGATATTTGAATGATAAGCACAATGCTTTAACGGATCAAAATGTGGAGGCAGATGCTTAGGAATTGTCCCTTTCTTTGGTTGCAAAAGTCCTTCAGCTTGCAATTTTTCAAATATGCTCGTCACAGACTCTTCTAGAGGAGTGAACGTGTTCGACTTCCTCTTCTTTGACACTGGATCATCGGAATATGATTGTTGAAATTGACTTTGAGAGCCTTGCAAATTTGAGGGTTTCTCTGATTGAGTGGTGTACCCAAATAAACTAGAAGGGATTTTTCCTGTTGCTATGCCTTCTTCTATCATTTTTCCCAGTTGGATCAATTCAGAGAAGCTGCTTGCATTATTGACGACCATTTTGGCATAGTATATGCCTTCCTGCATGTCAATGAAAGCTGCTATTAACCTCTTCTCAGACAAGGGAGGATGCATCTTAGAAGCCTCTAACCTCCACCTCATAGCATATTCTGCAAAAGACTCATGAGACATCCTCTTAATGTTGCGCATATCAAACACATCGGGATCTTCTACTATGTTGAACTTGTATTGTTCCACAAAGTCATGAGCCATATCCTCCCATGTGTGCCATTTGGAAAAATCTTGTTTGGTATACCATGCAAGTGCCATTCCTGATAAACTTTGAATGAAAAATCTCATCCGCAGAGCTTCATTCTTGCCAATTCCAATCAATCTGCTGCAATAATCTTTCAAATGAGCATAGGGATTCCCCTTTCCATCGAAAGTGTTGAATTTTGGTATCTTATACCCATGTGGAAGCTCAATGTCCGGGTGAATGCACAAGTCTTCATAACATAAACTCTGAATGTTCCTAGAGCGCAACTCATCTTTAATGACCTTGTGCAAATTGCGGATTTGTCTCTGCATGCTATGTAAATCAGTTGTCTCAACTTCTTTTCTTAGCAATTCTCGTGGGCGCACTATCGCTTGATTTGATTGACTCCCGACAGCAGGCATAGTGCTAAAAGGTGGTTGACATAAAGTTGCAGCTGGCCAAGCAATTGGATTGGTAAGATATTCTTGCGGGATTTGTGGATATATAGAATGTATAGGCATTGGGTAATTAGGCATTGTTAAGTAAGGTGGATTAGAGGTAAAGTTTGTATTTGGCAAAGGTTTGCTAGTGTTGACAAAGTTGACAATCCTACTCCTTTGGACCACATGTTCTTCAACATCATCATTCTGCGCTTGCAAGACACCCATACCAGACCTGGTTGCCTGAAGCTGCTTTGCCATGTTGTTTTGTCCTTGATGCAGATTTTCAGCCATTTCAGTGTTCAATGCTAGCCAACCTTTAACAAATGAATTCTACACATTGAACAAAAGTAAGTTAATACGTAAAATAGCAATGGATGCATAAGACTTTAAGTATAAAATAGGCCATTAGGCCGAATGGATGGGATCAAATTCCCGACTCGACAAAGGAGTAAAATATTTGAGAGTTCGAAACTCAATGATCAACAAAATTTGATTTTTCAAGATGCGAGTTGAGAAAAACAACTTTGAAAGTTTTTTACTAAATCAGTATGCGTGCTAGACCATTTTGGCGCAAATTGCTAAGATGGTCGGTTTATTTGAACATCAATGCTTTGCTCGACTATCAATTCTTGCTTGCAAAATAACAATCTGCACCAATCCTTGAAAACTGCTTCTAATAATGACCAGACCAACTCAATGTCTTCGACTTGCTTTTTTGCAAAATTCTGCCCCAGTTATGACTTCAACATTTCAACTTGCTTTGCGAAAACTGCCCCAGTTGTGACTTTCGATACCTCAAATTGCTTTGCAAAAGCTGCCCCAGTTGCAACTTTCAATACTTTAAACTGCTTAACAAAAGCTGCCCCGGTTGTAATCTCTCACGACTTCTACTTGCTTTGCAAAATTTGCCCCAGTTTCTATCGTTGGGAAAATTAAAATTTAAATACTAAAGGGTCGAACCCGATGGAGGAGCCTACGTATCCCTTCTTGGGAATCAAACCGTGCGTAGTTCTGCTTACATAGAAGAGAATTTTCAAATGCTGGTGTAACCGAAACTCGATATGAGTTGCCTACGTTTCCCGCCTTGGGAAACCGGTTACCGTAGTTTGCTTACATAGAAATAGAGTCAAAACATTCATAATTTGATATTCTTTCTTTTCTTTTCTTTTCTTTTCTTTTCTTTTCTTTCAACAAAACTAACAAAAGGAAATTACAATAATTACTTCCTAATAATGCAAATAAACTAACTTCTTCTTCTGCAACCCTACTACTTTTCTGAAATTTGATAAGCGCCTAAATGCCATTCCTCGAGGGATTTCCCTTTGCATATGGTAAGATTGCGACAAAAGGTTCGCCAATGCCGTTTGTAGGCAGAATTTTGACATGGCCAGATTTGATCAAGCTTTCAACTTTCTTCTTAAATAAAGTGCATTCTTCAATAGTGTGCCCCTGCATCCCTGAATGGTAGACACAAAATTTCTTCAAATTTTCGGGCTTATGTGACAGATACGGCTTTGATTTTGCAAGATATACTAAACCGACCCTCAGAAGCCTCTCAAACAGGTTTGCATAAGATCCTGGTATTGGTGTGAATGCAACAGCAGGTGCTTTGTGGCGGCTTGACTGAAAACCTGGATTGACAATCATTTGCTCGATGTCATAAGGTTTTTCTGCTATAGGTGGCAAAGGGCTTGGCATAACAGCTTTTCCTTTGTCTTTAGATTGCGCCTCAACTAAGCCACACATTCTCTTGTCAGTTTTTGCAACCGGCTCCACTTGAAGCTCTGCAGATTTTCTTTTCAACGGACTGCCTTTTGCAAGAATTGGGTTCGAGAATTCATAATGCTTGACAAAGTCCCGGGCTAGATTATCCCAACTGTCCAATTTCCAAGGACCTCGTATTGCAAACCATGTCAAAGCTGGTTCCTTAAGTGTCCTAGAAAACATCATCAACTTGGTTTCATTGCTTGGTCCATACCTTGCGACCCAAGCAAGGTATGCCTTCAAGTGATCACGAGGATTTCCTATCCCATCATGCATTGGAGGATCAGCTGAGTCAAGAACACTCACATGTTCACTTTCTGCCTCCCCTAAGCTTACTTGAGATGGTAGAGCATTCTCAGCTATCATTGTGCCATTGCTATCTTTAGCATTGGGAAGCCCTTTCCCGTTGCTTTTCTCATTGCTAGTTTTTGATGAGACACGGAACCCGTTCTCCAACAAGAATGCATGCAGGTGGGGGAATTCTTGAGCATCACACTCGAATGCAGGAGCTACTCGACTTGAAGGAGGTGCAACAGTATGGATAGGAGCAACAGGAGCACTTGGTCCTGGGCTTGGCACATTTCGCACTGAGTTGCGAGCATCCATGAGTGCGACAACCAATTCAGTAAGGCTATTGAGTCTCTTTTCCAAACTTGCTACGGTTGCTTCAAGCTTGTTAACCTTGTCTTGGTGGAGTTCATCATTTTCAGTCAAATCAATCACAACAGTTTGGCGAGCCATAGGTCCTGATCTTGATGTTCAAAATAATTAACCCTTTAGCAACGCATACTGAATTTAATAAAAATTTATTAAAGATGAAACTGACGGGCCAACTTATTCCAAAATGAAAAAATCGAGACCGTACTGAAGAGACCCAAAAATTTTAGGCAAGACACTCATTTTGTTGAAGCAAACCAGATGCAAAAATGCTTGTTTAATTCTGAAGTTATACACTTGCGAATACTTTTAAAGTATGACGCTAAACAATATTTTGCAAGATGACAAGACTTGGGGTTAAGATAAACAAACTAACATTTAAAAGACGTTTTAAAATAATGGTATGCATGAATAAGCAACTTCATAAAGCGGTTAACTTTTACGAAAAATAGATTGAAGTAACATAACGTTAATCTTACCATATCACCGAACAAATTCAATCACAGCGCAATCAGTGCCAACAAATTTCAGGCAAGCAGCACATATTTAGCAAGTAATCGCATATTGGACAGATAATTTGACATGTGGCAACCACAAGTAATTGAGCGTAAATAAAAATGCGAACGTTTCCTACCCTGTAAGGTGCCTCTTTGTGCCAGAGGTGGGCCTAAGATGCGCAAACAAGTGGTAACGAAAAATAGTTCATGCCAGTTTTGAGCAATTCAGATTTAGAGTAAGTAATAAATAATAACAATAATTGATAATAATCAGCTCTCCGCCTCAACACTGCAATCCCGTTATCCCAACTAACTTCCAAAAGTTGGTGTCAACTCGAAATTCTAACACAGCTTATGCTCTCCACATCATCTGCACAAAATTCTAAACCCAAATGCCTAAAACCTGAAACAATCTTTCATACTCCTCCAAGCACAACTCCCAATTATTTTACAGTATCCAGGGGTGACATTTCCAACCGCCTTCACAATACCAGACTGCAAATCATGAAAGGCGCCAATTGGCCCTTCAAAGATAAAAACCTCACTGGTCCTCGGCTTTAGACAAGCCTCTCAGCTTCCTAGGTTTTGCAAGGCTCACAGACCTTGTTCATAAGGCTCCTCACTGGTCCTCGGCTTTGATCAAGCCTCACAGTTTCCTAGGTAGCCAAGACCGCACTGGTCTTCAAGGAGGGACCCCACTGGTCATTCAAAGACACAGGGGCTTCGCTCTCCTAGTATGCGACAAGCATACTTCAATTTTTTATAACGTTGCAGCTGGATAATCAACATAAGCCTGCACACACGCAAAGCCATTCACGAGAGGGACCCCACTGATCCTTTTAAAGACACTAGGGGCTTCGCCTCTTAGATCTCACTACACCATACCATCTCCAAAACACAAACCAACCAAATCTGCCTAACTTCCTCCCAGACTGCAATTCTGTCTATGATCTCAATTCTGCTAAATTCTTCCATTTTCTGACCTAAAAGACAACATAGCAGACAAAATTCTAAATCTGATTTTGCTCAAAACATGGTTAGGACTGAGGATTCGTCATCACATACCACATAATATGCATTGTCGTTGGGTTTTTAAAAAAAACCCGTTGACGTAAAGGTGGTTTCTAACTATGGAGGCGGTACCAAGGACCGGGTCCAGACTAAGGTGTAAATGCATGCATGCTCCTAAAAACTCCGTCTAAGAATGGGTTAACGGTAGAGGCTAACAGGTGAGTGGCAGGCGGCTTCGTGGTCGAATAACTCCCACGACAATCCGCCGGTACACCAACTCGTCAAAGGGTTCTTTAGTGGAAGAAAGTGCGGGTGCGTATGCACACACCTCGCGGATATTTGAGTGAGAATGCAAGAGGTTCCCAGGAGTGGGGGAAGTATGAACGGAATGCCAGTTTATATGTGCACAAAGAGGGTGTAGTGACATGCTTTCGTGACACACAGCAATCAATTAGATTAATCTAAGCATACTCGCAAATAAACAATAGACATAATCATGCTAGTTTCAACAATAATTAAATAAGCTACGCATACTAATATAGGCATACAATTCAAACAATACAAACAAACAAATTCGTGAAAGCCTTTTGGTTAGAACCATTTGCGTATCCCCAGCGGAGTCGCCAAGCTGTTGAACCCCAAAAAATTACCCTTTCTTTAAGAAAAGATAGGTTTCGGGTATAATGTTCAACAATATGGGATTCCAAAGGGTTTTCTTTGGAGTCGCCACCTAATTTAAGGATTATTAGGAACCTAAGTTAACTAAAGAGTGCAATTTTATTCCTTACTTAAAGGAAAATAATTCAGAGATTCTGAGTAAGTGGTTCTATTAAATCCGAAAGAAGGTCCCTTGCGGGAGCACTTTCGAAAATCCGCTAAATGCGGTTAATCCGGCGGTTTTCACGAATTTGTTAAAGATAATAAGTATATAAAGCTAATTTTATATAAGGATAATATAAATAAGATAAGGTTTGATTATGCCAATACTTGGATAACTAAACAACAAAACTTAAGACTAATTAAATGAATAATGAGATAATGGTCAATTGATTAATTAATAGAATAAATAAAGGTTAAATGAAGTTAGATAATTAAATAAAACAAACTAGATAAATAATTAGATTATAATAAAGGAATAAATAATTAAATGAATAAATAGGTAAACAAAATAAGCAAATAAATAACTTAATTAAATAAATGAATACTTGTCATTTTAATTAAATAAAGGAGTAAACGAATAATAATCGATTAATTTAATGAATTAAATATTTAATTGATTAAATAAATTATTAATTGAAATTAAATAAATTAGATTAAGTAAATGAATAAATAAAGGATTAAAATTTAATTGATTAACTAAATAAATAAATTAGATTAGGTAAATAAATAATTGAATATTTAATATAATAAATAAAGAAGCAATTCAAATGCGAATTATGGCGAGGGTACGATTTTAGCCGAATTTGATTTTGCACTCCTTAATTGACAAAAGATCCTAAACATCCATAAATTAATTGGCGATTCGCAAAGAAATGATACAAAGTATTTATATAAAAAAATTTAAGCAATTTACAATAATTATTCACAATTCAAATATCATTTCTATTCTACAGGGTTCCTAAAACATGCTTTTCTAAAAGGGACGGGAAAGAAGGAGTTTAGAAGATAGAACCCGGAAGCGCAAACTCAATCATTGAGCCTTGGACTTTGTGATTTTCATTTTTTCTTTTCTTCTTCTTTTTTCTTTACATTTTCGGGGATATCAAGTCCCGAAAATGCGGAGCGGATCAAATAACTTCCAATGCATGGAGCCATCCCATTTGTGAGTTTAGCGAAACTCGTCCCAAAGTTGTTTATGCAAAGAAAAGGAAGAAGAGGAAAGGATTATTAAATGCCCAAAGAATAATATACATAAATTACTTGCAAAATTGGTATGCAAAATGAGATTAACACTAACAACCAAACTCTAAGTAAACAAAAAGAAGTCTAAAACGTGATGCTCTTTCAACATGGAAGGAAATAAATTCGCAAATTGGATATATAGCCAAAGAAACTATTGAAAACTCAGCCTATTGCTACTGGAGGAATTTTCTCCCACGCTAGAGCATTTTCTAATGCACCAGGCAAAATTAAACATTATTTTACAATAAGATAGCTCATTTTAGTAAGCCTGCATAACATTAAAACAAATTCTAAGACTCAACATTTTGAATACTAAGAAGTGACCAAGCTGGAAATTTTATCATAAGATCGTTAATTCCGCTCCATTTTAATATACAGAACTACAGATATAGTTGCTAACTTTAGCACCTGCGGCATCAAACTGAGATACAAATTTTAAAACAAACAATTCCAAGAAGTAAGTATCAAAGACATGTATAACCGAATTTATTTGCACTAGGATATTAAGATCTGCAATGATCCTGATTTCTCCTAAGATTAGTACTATTGCCTGCACAGACTAAGGACTTTTCTCCTGCTATTTTACGAGTATAAAATAATGGCTTCTCATTTAGAAAACCAGACAACAGATTTAGCAGAGTTTCGAAGAATTTTAGTCAATGAGCAGACAACAATAACCTCATAAGGGAAGGAATTAGAACTTTCATTCGTTTAAAGAAGAAATCTTTACATGTCAAAATAATCTGTTGCAACTCTAAGAGCATAGCACAAACTTTCACTCATCTGAGAGTTCTTTTAAACAAAAACGAAATAATAATCTTATGATTAGATTCAAAGCAGTTTCAAGATCCCATAAACTAAAGCTTCTGGTAACTTTAAAATCCTTACGAATAAGGATGACAAAATTACGCCTTATTTTATTAGATACTTCTTAGACAGAAACATTTGGTTAAGACATAAATGAGCATTCCCTTTGACCATTTAGCCATGAATCTTGGGCAGAGACTAGCTTTCCATTTCAGAGAAAAGAAAATTTGAAATCTTACAGTAATTCTAACTAAGACTAGCATCATGACCTATTAAAATTATATCTTTTCCAACTTCACTAGAGCTAAAGAAGTTGGTAGCTAATCAGGGGCTCACATGCGTGTTGATATTATAGCTACTGGATTTAACAGAGACAAGACTTGCTTTCCCTTTAAAAAATTATCTCAACCCAGACATCAGCTTAATAAACAAAATACAAAGCAAACTCCTGGTGCCAATCAACTTCATTTTAAACACATCATTCCCAACTCACAAATAGACAGAAGATTTCAACCATCACATGAAAACTAATGATCCCAAGGAAAAACTAAGATATCTGTGCAGAAAACGAGTAATAACCATACCAGTATAAATGAGGTTAATAGAAACGCAACTCTTTGGTGATGAAGTCCCAAGTTTTATATCCGATTTCAATTACTGAGCAAGCACGAATAAGGGACCAAACTAAAACTAAACTTACACCACCTAAATAAATGCATCTAACCAAACAAAATAGAGGAAATATAGCAGATTCAACCTTTACCAAAGCATTAATGAAAATGGAATCCATCAGGCTACACTTTTGAACAAACTGAACTGAAACAACTTCTTACTGCCCTGAACTACTCCCCTCGGATCCCCTGGAACTAACTCCCTCCACTGCTACAACAACTCAAGACCCTGAACCAAACCTGCAAACACTCTACATAGAACCAGAGAACCAAAGGCCATCCTCTAAGCTGAACTAACTCCTAAACATGGAGACAGGACCTATTTAACTACCTGCAAACCCCTGCACCAACCTCCAGATCACTAATATCTCTAACAACAACTCCCACACCTTAGAACCAACTCCAAAACATCCTAAACACCTGAATCAAACCAACAAAAGACCCTGCACTGCTTCAAAGCCCACCAGGAACCACCAGAACCTCTCCTAAGCTCCTCTATATTAACTCACCACTACCTGCAAACCAAAACAGCTTCCACCAAGCTTAGAACCAACACCTGCACTACTCTACTCATCATCTTCAAGCTACTGAACTAAAATAAAAATAAAAACAAGCACATTCAGATCCTACACACCATCACAGACCTCTAAAACATCCATCAGAAACTAGACCCCTTTACTCATCCAAATGCCAAACTAAGAGCTCATAGAAAGCACCACCAAAACAGACCCCTATATGCACCATCCAGGCAGAGAATTAGACCTCTGCTTCTACTACTCAAGCACCAGATCTCCTTCACTCTTTAAACCACCAAGAACATACTCCCTGGACACCTCAACAAATAAGCAAAGAGACTCACTAACAGCTTTAAACAAATAGCAACATCAGGCTATGCAATTTCCCTAAACAAGAGCACACAAAGCTCATTCAATCAACTGACTATGCATTCAAGACAGAGGATTATCATAGCTCCACTAAAGAAAGAAAACTAATTCAAACAACAGCTACACACTGATTTCATTCTTAAGACCACATTTTTTATTCAACTAAAGGTTTCAATATCATTTTGGGGTGAGGATTCAGCAAACAGGGACAGGATAACAAGTACAGAATCAACTTCATATGAACAAATTCAATATTGTCTAAAACAAGAAACCGAAACTGAAAACGAAAGGTTGAGCTTTTACCTTGCTCGGAGCAGTGAACAAAAAGCGAGGGATTTGAATACGCGCACTTGAACAAAAGCGACTCGAACCAAAGCGACGACTCGAATGATGAAGCGACGACTCGAGCAAGGTCGTCGACTCGAACCACGCTACCAATCAACAGGACCAGTAATGGCTATTTAAAACTAAACTGAGAAAATAAATTGTAAACCTATTCTTAACTGTCCTTTTTTTAAAAAACCCGAGCTGCTGCTGTTGCTATCCACTTCTATATGCTACTGCCTCTGTTTTTAATTTTCGAACCCCCTAAAAAAATGAAAGAAAGGATGAATATATACCTGCAGATTTAGGGTTTTAGCCTCTTCAAATTTCCCAAACGACCCCTACTCGATTTTGACCTTTCCTTTTGAAATCAGGGTCAAAAGAGTCTAATCCTTTTCGATCCTACTCGTTTCACTCTGATTTCAAGGGAAATATGAACGTTGCTTTGGATTGAGTGGTTCGGATGAATTCACGTTTAAAACATACGGCTGAGATTGAGATAACGTTTCTTTTGTACGAGCAAGATGATGTGGAGGAACATGGGGGACCATTCGTACGAGATTTGGACTGATTCAATTTTGGGGGGAAATCAAAAGGGAATCGAGTTTGGAATCAAGGTTGCGCGGGTCAGAATTTGGGTTCGGGTCGCGATTTTTCTGAATGGAATTGGGATTAGGGGTTGAAATTGGGTCAGAGAGATTAGCGGGTTAGGAGTGTGATGCATTGTATATATCTTTGCATGGCTAGGCTGAATTTTAGTTAGGATTTGCACATTTGGCCCTCTTTTAGGATAAACTAAAGAAAGAAAAAAAAAAAAGGATTGCATTAAGCTATGCTTTGCAAAATTTGGCATTTTCTTCAGAAATCAATCAATTACGTTTAATTCTTAAAATTGTCCAATAATTAGATAATTTGATTAAAATTTCGGGACAAAATTGGGTGTCAACAGCGGGTCTTACAACGCACCCAGGTAAGTTCAATTGTTTTATGGGTCGACCCGGTTTGACCCGTTGACCCGCAAAAATCAACATAAAATGCACCTCTCTTTTCCCTCCTTCACTGTGTTTAACAAAACAAACAGAGAACAAAATTTCGACTTAAGGCATACTAAAATGATTTCTCTGCAATCATTCTACATCCATCTTCTCCATTGAATTGCCACTGATCAGGTATGTTTCTCTCCTTCTTGTTCTCTCTCCACAGTCTTGGGCCCCGTAAAACATTCCCCTGTTATATGTGTCCTGTGAAGCAATATTTTAATTCTATACATTGTGCATCAGTGTTGAGTTGTGCTGGGACTTTGAAAGCGATCTCCCAAAAATTTGGGAGGGTTCAACACTTCTAAACATCATTAAATTCTGAAAGTACATGCAGAGCACACCATCTGTTTGATACAATGCCGCAGAGACGAAAAGTTAAATTTTTGTGAATTCTTGAGTAGCAAAATCTCATATAGGCATAAATTCAATATTTTGATAACCCGCGGGACTGAATTGGTATCGTTTGCAATAGCATTGACTTGATCACTAGTTAAAGTGCCCTTGGAAGCTTTATAGTGCTGCCTGCTCTTTATTCTACAGCTCCGTTTGGTTCTTTGTGCTTAGTGAGCTGTTTTCAATTGTTTCCTGAGGTAGTCGAGCATAAGTGTGGGGTGCTTGCTACCCGTTTGCGCACATTGCCTCATTTTAAACTAGCTATGGATTGAATTGTTTCATGATTATCCCTGGGAAGTCTGTGTACCAGGACACTAACGTGATACTAATTTGTCCAATTTACCTTGAATTGGTGTGCAAGGAGAGTGGAGTCTGAAGTTAACTGCAGGACTAAGGCAGAGTGAGTTGATAGCAGGCTAAGTAATTCATGGAAAGAATAGTTTAGATAGTGTCGAGCTCAAGTGTGGTGTGCGCACACACCCAATGCCCTATCAACAATATGTCGGGAGAAGTCTTCAGGAGCTTCCTTCCGGCGGTTTCAAATAACTTTTCCTATGGAAAATAATTTAATAAGACTTTTCATATGGGAGTCAAAATTATAGCAACGACGCTAGAAGCGTCTATTTTGCGCAAAATCTTCGTACTTAGAAGCAAGTAATGTGGGAGATTTACACTAATAGGATACTTAGTGCTCGTGTTTGACTTAGGCGCTCCTAAAAACTATTTAAATTTAAGCCTTCATCGCCAGAACTTGAGCACTTATCGGTAGATCGCAAGGGTTTAGTCAAAAAATTCCTGGGGGTGATGTGGATCGACATAAAGGGCTAAAAATTAAACGCTTCTTTAACTCTCTTTCTTTCTTTTATCTTCTTCTACAAATCACATGGGTTTGTTTTACGACATTACAAAAATCTCAATGAACTCTAATTAATTAGTTTCATCTCTTTCAACTCTGCTTATTTCCATCTCTTTAGTCCTCAAACAAATCACCTTTTGCAGTTTGGCAGCTAAAAGATATAGATAATTCTCTTAAGAGATTGGAGCTACAATGCTTCTTCTTGCATATGCCTAAAAATCTCCACCCTAGAAGGCTAATAATTCCGCTTTAAATTCTTCTTGACCTTTTGAAGCATCATTGTGATATTGTCGCGCTTACTTTACGCCAAGTAAATTTTTCAATACTCTAAACTTGATGGATTTTCGCATGAATTTCCTCTGTCCACACTCTAAAAAGAAAATTTTTTAAGTAGCCTGTGAAATCAATACTTTGAAACGAAGTAAATGAGGATAATACTTAGGCAAGGCAAAGTTTAATGAGCTAAACGAATCTTTTGCTTCTTAAATGATCTTCATGTAAGATTTCAATAATTTCAGTACCGTGGAACTATATGATTTTCACATGCAAACACATAAATAGTTATTCAAGAAAACGTGTACCTGAATCAATGATGGTTCTCTTGATCTCTTATGCAGAAGTATTTATCTCTTCTTGTTCTTCAGAAGATTGTTTCTCTCTCTTTCCTCTTTTTATAGAACAATGTTGATGGAAACTCTTGTTCTCAATAGGCAGAGAGAGGACCCATTTATTCAGAGTCTGTTTGTCAGTTACATCCACATTCCATCAACGTGAATAATAAATGGGAGGAGTGGGTAGTTTAATAGGAATAGGTAACTTACCTTCTACCTAATTAAAATAATTAGCTTTTATTAATATTTTATTAAAACAAATATTTTTTAAACGTGGGCCACAATATTTACATTCTCCCACTTGGCACACGCTACACTTACTGGTTTAATAAAAATACTTGAGTTGTTATGTGCACAGTTAAAGCTAAATCCAACATTATTCGTTGTCATTGAGTAAGTCAACTAATATGAGTCATGACGGTTGTACATAACTTGATATAGTCCCTTCCATGTACTACAATATTAGTTTATTACCCAACACAACCTTTAATATATAATGGGTCCAACATTAATGCTTAGAGTATCTTAATCTAGGCCAAAACCTGTAAACGTCATTCTCAACTTTACGTATACAAGAGAAAACAAGCAATAACAGAAACATATACATAATGAGCTCAAAGTGTCAATTTTATAAACATCATAAAATCATTACATAAAGTCATACATTGCTATCAGTGACGCCCATTCTTTCAACATGTTCTATAAATACCTTGGGCGGTAATCCTTTCGTCAAAGGATCAGCAATCATAATTTTGGTGCTAATATATTCAATTGACACTCTATGTTCCTGAACTTCTTCCTTAAGTTTAAGGTATTTCAAGTCTATAGGCTTAGCACCTTTTGTATACCTATCATTCTTAGAGAAGAAGACTGCTGAGGAATTATCAAAATAAATTTTCAGCGGCTTGGCAATACTGTCGACTAGTCCAAGTCCTGAAACAAAGTTCCTCAGCCACTTAGCCTGAACTGCGGGCTCAAAGCATGCCACAAACTCAGGTTCCATGGTAGATCCAGTTGTGATAAATTGCTTTGCACTCTTTCTTGATATTGCTCCTTTAGCTAACAGGAACAAATAGCCAAATGTGGATTTTCTTGTATCCTCACAACCACCATAATCTGAATTTGAATATCCAACCACATTAAGATGGTCAGATTTTCTATAAGTGAGCATATAATCTTTTGTTCCTTGCAAGTATCTCAACACTTTCTTTGCAGCCCTCCAATGATCTATTCCTGGATTGCTTTGATATCTGCCCAACATTCCAACAGCAAAACTGATGTCTGGTCTGGTACATGTCTAGGCATACATTAAGTTACCAACTACGGATGCATAAGAAATATCTTTCATTTGCTTACGTTCCAATTCATTCTTTGGACATTGATTGAGACTGAATTTATCTCCCTTCTGAATTGGAACGGGACTTGATGAGTAATTTTCCATTCTGAATCTCTCTAGAACATTATTAATATAGGCCTTTTGAGACAACCCTAACAATCCTTGCAATCAATCCCGGAATATTTCTATCCCAATCACATAGGTCGCCTCTCCCATATCTTTCATTTCAAAGTTCTTAGAGAGAAATTTCTTGGTGTCATGCATCATACCAAGATCATTAGTAGCAAGCAAGATGTCATCAACATACAAGACTAATATTATAAACTTACTCCCACTGACCTTCAGATATATACACCGGTCAACGATGTTTTCCTTAAATCCAAAGGCGGCAATAGTTTCATGAAACTTAAGATACCATTGTCGGGAAGCTTGTTTAAGCCCGTATATTGACTTCTTCAGTTTACACACCATGTGTTCCTTTCCTTTAATTTCAAAACCCTCTAGTTGATTCATGTAAACTTCTTCCTCTAAATTTCCATTTAGAAAGGCAGTTTTCACATCCATTTTATGTAGCTCTAACTCATAATGAGCCACCAAAGCCATTATAATCCTAAGTGAATCCTTTTTAGAGACAGGTAATAATGTCTCTGTATAGTCAACACCATGTTTCAGAGTGAAACCTTTGGCAACAAGTCTGGCCTTGTGACGTTCAATATTACCATTTGAGTCACGTTTGGTCTTAAAGACCCATTTACACCCGACTCTTTTGCAACTTTTTGGTAATTCAACAAGATCCTAAACTTCATTATGTTGCATGGATTTCAACTCATCTTTCATAGCATCTAACCACTTATCAGAATTATTACTTTCAATGGCCTGTGAAAATAAAACTGGATCATCATCGATTTCCAAATCATCCAAATCAATTTCCGGATCAATTTCTGCCTCATGTAGATATACCAAAAAATATCAGAAATAGCATTTCTCCTTTGTCTTTGAGATTTTCTTAATGCAACTTTTTGAGGTACATCTACTGCAGGTTCATTGATTATGTTTTCATTATGAATAGCATGATCATTAATTTGTGGTTCTTGTTGGTTGTTAGGCGGTACAACAACTTCAGAAACAACAACTTTAGAAAAAGTATAAAGGAATTTTCACCCTAACTTCCCTAATTTCCACATTACGTGGTTCTTCACTCCCACTAACTTCACCATTCTCAATGAACTTAGCATTTCCAGTTTCAACAATTCTCGTACTATGGTTAGGACAATAAAATCTATACCCCTTTGATTTTTCTGGATAACCAATAAAGAAACCACTGATTGTTCGTGGATCAAGTTTCTTTTCTTGTGGATTATAAATTCATACTTCTGCCGGGCAGCCCCAAACATGTAGGTGCCTTAAACTAGGTTTCCTACCAGTCCAAAGTTCAAAAGGTGTCTTTGAAACTGTCTTACTAGGAACCCTATTTAGTAAGTATACGGCAGCCTTTAAAGCATACATCCACAATGAAGTGGGTAAAGATGAATTACTTAACATACTCCTAACCATTTCAATTAATGTACGATTACGCCTTTCTGCCACACCATTTTGTTGTGGTGTGCCAGGCATTGTGTATTGAGCACATATGTCACGCTTTTCGAGGAATTTAGCAAATGGACCAGGGTGTTGTCCAGTTTCATCATATCTTCCATAATACTCACCACCTCTATCTGACCTGATTATTTTCACCTTTCTGTCTAATTGCCTTTTAACCTCATTAATAAATACCTCTAAGGCATTTACTGCTTGAGATTTTTCGTGCAACAAATAGACATAACCATAACGTGAAAAGTCGTCAATAAAGGTGATAAAGTACTTTTCCTTACTGAAATATGGAACATCAAAAGGACCACATATATCAGTGTGTATAATTTCAAGAAGCTGTGTGCTTCTTGTGGCTGCTTTCTTTGTGTGTTTTATTTGTTTTCCTTTAATACAATCCACACAAATATTTAGGTCTGTAAAATCTAAATCTGGAAGGATTTCATTATTAACTAATCTTTCCAGTCTTTCTTTAGATGTGACCTAAACATCTATGCCACAAGTAAGCAGAGTGTTTATTCACCAAACTACGTTTGGTTCCAACATTATGATGCAGAGTTAAAAGAATTTCAGCAAACAGATTATCAAGATTCAGTTTGTATAAACCATCACAAAGAATACCAGAACCAATGAGATGATTATGCTTAAACAAACTAAAACATCCATTGCCGAAATTAAAAGAGTATCCAGCCTTGTCTAACTTAGACAAAGAAACTAAATTTCTAGAAACAGAAGGTACATAATAAGTTTCAAATAAGTCTAAGTGACGCCCAGTATCTTGGATTAAACGATACGTCCCGATAGCTTGAACTGTGGAGCCTTCACTCTATTCCCCATGTACACAAATCTTTCATTCTGATTTATGGTTTGGGTTGTAAGGAATTCCTGCATCGTACAGTACAACCAGAGTCAATCCACCAAGTATTATAAGGAACTTCAGTTAAATTTGATTCGAGACACGTAAAAGCACAAGGCTTACCTTTCTTCTCGAACCATCCCTTACGTTTCAGACAGCCTTTCTGAAAATGTCCAGGTTTACCACAGAAATGACACTTATCATTCTTATGTTCCTTCTTACGTACTTGATGAGAGGACTCACTAACATTAGGGTTCCTCTGTTTACCCTTAACATGCTTATTTCCCTTCTTTTTAGCTCCTTGATGGCTTACAAAGTTAATGGAGTGGGTTCCTTGATTCTTTAGCCTTGTTTCCTCCTGAACCAACATTTCGTGCAATTCATGCACGTTCCATTTGTCTTTCATGGTATTATAGTTCATTTGGAAAGGACCATACTCAGACGGTAATGAGTTAATGGTGAATTGCACAAGGAAATTTTCATCCACTTCCATTCCCAGAGTCTTAAGTCTTGCTGCTATGTTTGTTATTTCTATGACATGCTCATGCATGGTACGTGAACCATCAAACTTCATGGTGGTCAAAGTACCCATTAGAGTCCCAGCAAGAGACTTGTCAGCAATTTGAGCGTTCTTCTACAAGTCTTAGAAGCTCTCTGGCACTTTCAGTATTGGGAAGAGCGGACTTAATGTTGCCCGCTATACTCATTCGCACGAACATTAGGCTTAATCTGTTAGACCTGTCCCACTGCTTAAAATATGACTTTTCTTCAGCAGTGCTAGTTGCTGTAATAGCAGCTGGCTTCTCAGTGGAGAGTGCAACATCAAGATCCAAAACTCCGAGATGGAATTTGATCTGTTTGCACCACTCAGAGAAGTTCAAGTCCGTTAAAAGCCGTAACAGAAGCAGAGTGCGAATGAAGAGCAAGTGCTGCAAATAGAATATGCTCATTCGTTAACGCTTTGAGTTATAAACTAAACATGCTATTAGATTCAGAATTATACTTGAAGTGTATCCTGACGTTCACCTTTGGGCAGAACGCCAAAATACAAATTTAGACATTATGATGCTTAATATAATTTTAACATAATTTGATAATTTTGATACACCATTAGTAGTATTTACTATCTTTGGATAATTAAACAATACTAACAGTACATCTAAATTATCTCTTTAATGTTCCATGATTATAAGAACAAATAATCAACCTTTGACCGACTCATAAATGTCCTATAACCATGAACTTCAATTTACCCATAAATATTATATCATTTATAAACATCAAGATTAATGGGTAATTAAATATATAGGTTCAATCGTTATTTTGGAATTAATTTTTCATAAAGATTCGACCACTTTGGTGATTAACGAATCATACATACTTAATTCCAAATATTTTTATGAAAACAGTACTTTACCAAATTTTATAATCTTGATAATATGATAAATCCACCGAGTTTGATCAGTAATGAGTTAATTCTTTAAAATTATAAGTTGCCTTGAGATTGCTGCTATCATTAACAATTCTACTCAGGTTGGGCATTATCAATTTCTTCCAGTCTATACGGTAGGAACAAAAGACAAAATTGAATAAACATAATTGAGTAAGATAACGGCAGAGAACTAGTTGATCAAAAGCACTCAAGAATAGCTCAAGTGTTCATAAACAGGAAATTAATCATAAGTCAAAACTAGTATTCAAACCATCATTCTTAAAGGATATACTATCAGAAAATAAAGATCAATGAAATAGAAACTTACAACCTAAACTATTCAATACAGTTACTTCGCAGCAACTTCAACTTCAAGCGTCATAACATTATTCTCAATTATAGTGAATAATTTTATATTTCAAGTAGGAATAAAATCAATTCTCATGGTCAACACTTTAAAACAAGAATTGTAAATTACTTGATTATATCATTAGGGTTCACTAAATCGGGAGAAAAATTTTAATACGGAAAATCACTAGTCCCTAAACCTGGCTCTGATACCACATATAAGATTTCAATAATTTCAGTACCGTGGAACTATATGATTTTCACATGCAAACGCATAAATAGTTATTCAAGAAAACGTGTACCTGAATCCATGATGGTTCTCTTGATCTCTTATGCAGAAGTGTTTATCTCTTCTTGTTCTTCAGAAGATTGTTTCTCTTTCTTTCCTCTTTTTACAGAACAATGTTGATGGAAACTCTTGTTCTCAATAGGCTGAGAGAGGACCCATTTATTCAGAGTCTGTTTGTCAGTTACATCCACATTTCATCAACGTGAATAATAAATGGGAGGAGTGAGTAGTTTAATAGGAATAGGTAACTTACCTTCTACCCAATTAAAATAATTAACTTTTATTAATATTTTATTAAACCAAATATTTTTAAACGTGGGCCACAATATTTACACATCATTCTTATAAGGTACATGTCCTATAAAAAATTCTCTAAAAGGAATTTATAGTGCCCAGCAACAACCAATATCTACTACTACTAGTAGTTGACATGAAAAGTGGAAGTTGTGTCACCCTCTCTTCGCAATTGACATTCTAAAATTCCCGGTCTCCATTTCTTCATTAATAAATATCTGGTTTCCTTCCACTGTCTTAGGAATTATTACAACATCACATGTGCCATATTCTGTAAATGTACATTTCGAGTATAGTATGGGCAATCATTTATTAAGAATCAAATAATTACTGATACATGACATGACGTGCTCAAATGCATATTTCAAAAATGTAGTATGCAATGATTTATCGTGAACTGAAGAGGTTGTGTTTAAAATGAAGAGGTTGCGTGTGAAAAATATATTTATGCGTGAACATACTAAAATTAATAATGGAAATAAATTATCTTTTCCTTCCTAACAACTTAGTAATAATACCTATACACCAACAATTATCTAGTCCTTAACCTGAGGAGACTCTATCGCTTATACATATATAAGAACAGGACTATATAAACAGAAAAAAGAAACGTTAAACAAGCATGTTATAGCTTGTAACATGCATGGGAGACCCATGATTCAAAAATTGCGAAAAACATTGAAGTTTTTTATTTTTTCTTTTTGAAATCAAACTGGAAACTTTTACAATAATATAGTACTTCTGCAAGAAATATAAAATGGTAACACGTGACCATGCAAAACATGTATGAGCAAAACTTGCATTGCACCCATTACTTTTCTATCTTTGTTCTTCTTCCTAGCTACTTAGGGAAACTTCTTAAATATAGAGAGAACGTAGGGAGTGGTTTGAAAATTCAAACGTATAACAGGAGGAAATATAATAAGACAGGTAGCATTTAATTGTACGTACCAATTGAGAAACAGCGAAATAACGAAAACTTATTATCGGAGGAAATAGAGAAATTTTAATTGTGACGTCTTGGAAAAAGAGGTCAAATAGATGCAGTCTGCCTTTTATGGCTATCAAATATGACTGGAAAATTTTATGGTCAAGTAACAACAGGAAAACAATAACTGGCAGTTACTGATTGGAAAAAAAGATGAACAAAGATGCTGCCAATAAAGAAAAATATAAGCTTTAAAAAGTAGGAGTTACAATTATATACTTCTGCAAGAAATAGAAAATGGTAACACGTGACCATGCAAAACATGTATGAGCGAAACTTGCACTGCACCCATTACTTTTCTATTTTTGTTCTTCTTCCTAGCTACTTAGGTAAAAAATTTAAATGTAGAGCCAAAAGTAGCTAGTGGTTTGAAAAAATCAAACGTATTATAGGAGAAATGTTGCTCCCAAACGCACACGCAAGTATACGCGGTCGACAAGTAATAAAGTGATAAGTAGAGTATCGTTTCCACGAGGACTATTCAGACTGACGCTTAACAAACAATTTCTAACTAACTATCCAGGGATCTTTTCTAATGGTGAGAGTTTTACTAACTAAAGAACAGTAATTAAAATGGTACAAGTGAATTCAAACAATGGAGCAAAAGTTGGTTGTAAACAATATTAATGAGACGGTCCAGGGTCAGAGTTACGAACAATCCAGTTGAGTTATCCTGTTGATTCCACTTCTTAAATCCCAATATTGCTAACTAACAGGTTAATTGTACCCGTGAAAAACTTTCGATTCTTCACGGTCTATGCAGGCTACTCCAATCCCTATATGTCTATGGGTTGAATCACGTGCACGCATTAACGAATTCTGTATTTAGTTAAGCAAGGTGAATAGGTATATGTCTATCCTACCCACAAATTGATTCCCCGATGCCCAGGTTCACAATCAAGCCCTATTCTTTCTTATGTGCGTTCATAAATTCCCTCTGTCGAGTTCAATCTAAGAACCGTAGATAGTGTTCAATTATTCGGCCGTTATAATCTAACAATTATGATCAAGAAAGAATAAACAATCTATAATTGGAATTCAATTCATGGAAATCAACATTCAAACCTCAACCTTCATGAATTCGCTCTAACCCTAGAACGATGGATTTAGCCATGCATACTCATAATCACAACACAAGGATTTGATGAAATAATGAAATAATGATGTAATAGATTAATGGAAGGAAGAAAAACCCTTGTTCAAGGTGTTATGAGCTCTCCAATTGCTCCAAAGTCTGAACTCCTATGAAAAATGAAGTAAAAGAGTATTTATAGTGTTTACAAAAGCCTAGAAATAAGTTACGCCTAAGCCTAGACGAAATAGGACTCCAAAACCCGCTCCAGGGGAGCTATAGCCGGTGCCCGGCGCCCCCGAACACGCGGACCCAAGCAGAACCCGTCGAAACCTGCACGCCATGGCCCCGCCCCGTGCAACCAAATGCGCCAGAAGCTGGGCGCGGTACCTGGCACGGCGCGCCACCCATGGCGCCCGGCCAATTTCGCTTTTCCTTGCTCCGCAGCTCGCTTCGTGTCGTGCCTTCGTGTGCTCGATCCAATCCTCAATTAAATCCCAACTTTTTCTTGCTCGATCATGCTCTTTAAAGCTCCACTTGCACTTCATAACAACCTACACACATACAACACAAAATCAGTGCAAAATCACATTCGTTAACTAGAAAACGGCGAATAAAGTACTCAAACGTGAGGAAATATAAAGGATATATATAGGCATAACATGCCAAACATCACCACCCCACACTTGAACCTTTGTTCACCCTCGAGCAATCACAAATAACATCCCAACCTAGGTAGAACAGGTCTGCCTATGACTATGGCTGATACCGACAATTGAACAAATGCATACATGACTACTATGGGTCCAACAAACATGCCAATAATTTATCAAACATCAAACCATGAGAACAACCACGACAACTCAAATGCACAAACTCAACTCATTGCAACCATGCTCCCACAAAGTCACACCTATCCACTCAACCAAGAAGCCACGACTTCACCTATTTCATGCAAACCATGTGCCCTCACCAACAATGAAGCAAGAGAGTGTCCCCTAAATATCACACACAACCATAAATATCAAGAATAGAACGGGGACAATAGCATAGAAAGAATTCACTCACTCTCATGAAAAGCTCACATGTCACACATGGTGTACCATAGGCTTGCCCGTAGTGTAGGACTCCACTAATGTAGGCTCACTCCTGTCGAGATTAACTAGGACTTTAAAGGGTTGTAATGTAGGATAAGGGGCTGGTAGGATACATATGGATAATACTGACTACCTCCCTAAGCACTTTAATACATCACAATCAAATTAAGCACAAATCTCATCAAAACCAACCATTTCACCCAACCAACAAATTTCGCACACACCTTTTCAACCAGTAGCAATTTTTTCTTTTAAGCACAACACTAGCAAGGATGAATATTCTTTTCTCTCTTTTTTTTTTCTTTTTTCTTTCAATTTTTTCTTTTCTTTGTTTTTTTTTCTATTCAATTCTTTCCAAACCTTGCCAATGCTCCTTCAACTACTTCACAATTTTATCAAGTATTCCCCTCATTGGTTCCACTCAAAAACCCCCCAACATTCAACCACAACTCCACATAATATAAAATTATCAATTAAAGTACTTAAGGAGTAAAAGGCCAAAAGAAAGCAATTTAGAACAAGTGGGTAGGCTTGCGGTGTGGGCGCCAATAAAAAGGTCAATATGGATCACAACAATCAAGGGTGCATATAAGGGTAGGCAAATCAAGGTAAAAGGCTTATCCAAGAAGGCCTGTATAGTCTCCCGACTAGAGCAAACCTAGGATTTCGCTTTGCACACACACGGGGCAAGTTCTAGACACCAATATACAACATGGAGTACAATAAAAATATGCCTCACAACACACATTGCGCATAGTCCACACAAAATGGCTCCATCACAACTCTCAATCAAGCAAATAGGGTGCACTTGTGGGAAATTAAGCACTAATGCACAAAGGTTCACAACAAAGTCAAGTGAGTGGACTCAAGCATCTCAAGGGGGTCGTTCCACTTTTTCTAGGCATGCATCTAAATTTAAAAAGAAAAGACCCCACAAATAGCACATGAAATAAGTTCAAGTCCACCGGTATCAAACAAATCAAAGGCACCTAGCATTCTACCCATTCCTTTCGTCTAGGGCCACCTATAACTAACTACTCTAATCCTAATAAAAATAAAAACTACCCGGTTCAAAGGTCTCCCCGTGGAAAAGAACCGAGGTCATAAGAAAAATCACGGGGTGGATGACATGTACCACTAACAAAGACTAAGAAGAAAATCTTTTTTGAAATTTTTCATTGGTTTTCTAATTTTTTCATTTTTTCATATATTAAAGCAAGAAAAAAATAAAAATAAAGTCAAGTGACAAAAGAAAATCCTAACGGTACATGCATCCCTAACCTCAAAAATAAAAGGAATTCCTTCTGGAGCGGGGCGCCGGCTATAGCGCCCCTGGAGCGGGTTTTGGAGTCCTATTTCGTCTAGGCTTAGGCGTAACTTATTTCTAGGCTTTTGTAAACACTATAAATACTCTTTTACTTCGTTTTTCATAGGAGTTCAGACTTTGGAGCAATTGGAGAGCTCATAACACCTTGAACAAGGATTTTTCTTCCTTCCATTAATCTATTACATCATTATTTCATCAAATCCTTGTGTTGTGATTATGAGTATGCGTGGATAAATCCATCGTTCTAGGGTTAGAGTGAATTCATGAAGGTTGAGGTTTGAATGTTGATTTCCATGAATTTGAATTCCAATTATAGATTGTTTATTCTTTCTTGATCATAATTGTTTGATTATAACGGCCGAATAATTGAACACTATCTACGGTTCTTAGATTGAACTCGACAGAGGGAATTTATGAATGCACATAAGAAGGAATAGGGCTTGATTGTGAACCTGGGCATCGGGGAATCAATTTGTGGGTAGGATAGAAATATACCTATTCACCTTGCTTAACTAAATACAGAATTCGTTAATGCGTGCACGTGATTCAACCCATAGACATATAGGGATTGGAGTAACCTGCATAGACCGTGAAGAATCGAAAGGTTTTCATGGGTACAATTAACCTGTTAGTTAGCAATCTTGGTATTTAAGAAGTGGAATCAACAGGATAACTCAACTGGATTGTTCGTAACTCTGACCCTGGACCGTCTCATTAATATTGTTTACAACCAACTTTTGCTCCAGTGTTTGAATTCACTTGTACCATTTTAATTATTGTTCTTTAGTTAATAAAACTCTCACCATTGTAAAAGATCCCTGGATAGTTAGTTAGAAATTGTTTGTTAAGCGTCAGTCTGAATAGTCCTCGTGGGAACGATACTCTACTTATCACTTTATTACTTGTCGACCGCGTATACTTGCGTGTGCGTTTGGGAGCAACAAGTTTTTGGCGCCGTTGCCGGGGACTAAACAATTGACTGTTTTCTTTTCAGACGATTTATTATTTTCTATTCAGGTTTAATTTTTGTTTTGAGTTTTGTGCTGTTTCAGGTATTAGGTCCTGCTTGATCTTTACCTACAGGAATGGGAGCAGAACGAGCTTTAGTTGTGCGAGATGTTGCTCTCCCCAGCTTGGAGGGAGTAGCATCGAGCATAGTTAAGCCTTAAATTACTGGAAACTTTGAGATTAAGTCCGGCATGATACAACTGTTACATGCGACTGGACAATTTGCTGGATTACTTAGCGAGGATCCACAACAACATATCCAGAATTTCTTGGAGATCAGTGATACTTATACACCGACGGGAGTTCCTATTGATTATGTTCGCTTGACATTGTTCCCGTTTTCACTGATTGGGGCAGCAAAGAGGTGGTTAAAGGCTGAAAAGTCTGGGTCTATCACTATTTGGGATGATTTGGCTAGGAAGTTCTTAGCTAAGTTTTATCCATCTTCCAAGACAGCCCGGGTGAGGAGCGAAATTATGTCCTTCAGACGGGTAGAAGGAGAGTCTCTGTATTCAGCCTGGGAGCGGTTTAAAGCTTTATTGAGAATGTCCACACCACAACCAATCAAACGAGGTTCTTGCATATACTTTTGTTGAGGGGTTGACTGCGCATACTAAGATCGTGGTAGATGCTGCTGCTGGAGGCCAAGTACAGGCCCTAAATTTTGACCAGATCTATGAATTACTAGACAACACTACAAGAAAGAAGGCATTCGCCAACAATAATTTTTGTTGCCATATATCGAATGTCGTTGCCAAAAGTACTTATGGCAACGACAAAATAATCGTTGCATGTTCTTGCAGTAAAACTTGCTGCGAAAAGTTTTTGCAACAACAAAAATTGTCGTTGCGACAAGTTTGATTATTGCAACAAAATTTGTTGTTGCTATAGATTATATTATGTTGTTAAAAAGCCATTGAGTTGTGGCTTATGAAGATATGTAGCAACAAAAACTGTTGTTGCGATAAATTAGTTTTTCTCCAAACAATATTAATTGTTGCCAAAAGTTTGACAGAAAAGTTAGTTATAATCTGTTATATTTTTTAGCAACAACTATTATTGTAGCCTTTAGTTACTTTTGGCAACAATATTTATTATTGTATCTAAACTTATAGTTTCATGTACACCTTTTGTAACAATTTATGAGTAGTTCCTATATAGACGATTCTTATAATCTTCTAAAAAATTTACAAATACAAATAATTTAATAAATTTTATATATAGATATATTTATAAACGTCAATACATATAATTGGTCCACCAAAAAATTAGATAATCCTGAAAAGTATGTTTTTTACTTACAAAATGAACTAAACATCATATATCAATTCTAATCTAATAGCGATCCGGAAAAGAAATCTTCTTCCAATAGCTTGTACATTACTTGAAGCCAAAAGTGTGATCACATTCAACCTACAAAATAAAAACAAAGCAATTACATTTTGATAAACTGAAGTTATAAGAAATTCTAAACTGAAAGTATGGCTTTAGAAGTTTTTCAGTAAGCCAGAAGTGTTGATACATGTATGTATTTATACATGCTTTTCATCTATAAGACACGAGTAAGGAGCACAAAGGTACACGAATGTGTGGTACTTAGATCAACCTGGAGCACAAGTTTTCCAAATAGGAAATTATTCACTGGTGTAGAATTCACCACTTAAGTTGGGTTGACTTAAATCATCATGTATTTCCAAGACTGCATTTTTTCTAATTTAATAAGGTTCTGCTTTCTTTATCCCTGTTGATTACTACTCTACTGTCTAGCAATTCAAGATATAGTAGTAATTAACAGGGTAGGCATTAGCTATTGCGTCGTAGCAGCAGAGCAGTAATTACATGAACAAATTATGCAGCAGTTGTAATCACATGAACTCCTGATCAATCACCAGCACATGCACTAAAGTTGAAAGGGATTTCCAAGAAAATAGTACACATGATTTACTGGCAAGCTTTAAAGAAAACAGAAAAAAGAGAGAAGCTAACAAATAAGCAAAACAAGTACAATTTTAATATGGACATAACCTTCCAAAACTTATCGTCACCAATGAAAGCACTATTCGTTCATTTCTTATACAACGATCTCCTGAGGTAAGAGAGTCATAAGCGGGTTTCTATTTATCGATTGTCCAAATTACCTTAACATATATTTGCAATGAAACTACTTATTAAAAAGTAAAACTAGCGATCATGTACAGCAGTGTGCTTGCTCCACAATAAATGTAACACATCAACATTTTAATGTAGCGCAGCCATCAAGTCAAGCAAATAGGCTCCTTTGTGCATACAGACAATGAATTTACTTTTTCAGCTGAAGTACTTACCATGATATCATCCACTAGACTTGTCTAATTTTTCCCATCTTAACTACTTGAATCAGCAAGAATATTCAGAATTGCAGCAGGAATATTCACAATACTTGCTCAAAATATAGTCTTTATGGTGGTTACAGTTATGTTGCAAAGGTTGAGAATTGCGGAGCACAAAATCTGGAAAACTTTCACTTTTACTATAATGGAAAGAATAAGCTTGACTTAGATATTGGACCACAGTTTCGTCTACAGCTACACTTGTTGCATTTACACTATGAAAGCTTTCCTGCTCGATTCCACACAACAAACTTTTCCTCAAATTATTCCAACCTTAAAACTTTTAGAAATATCTATCATAGTTTTCAAAATAGGAGCTGGATCTGAGACATAGTGAGTGTTCATTCTACTAATAATTTGTCAATGCAACACATGTGTAGAAATATTTCTAGTCGTACATGGAAAGCTAAATACAAATACTGTTTCAGAGGTTTCCGACAACGTAAATGGTAACAAACTTTCAGCTAAGTGGTTCAGTGAACAGGTTGATCATCATATTCACGAAAGTTTTATATATGTATTTGACAAGGGCTAACAGAGGAAAGTGGTGCTATCACATTTATTCTCTTACAATTTAACCATCATATTCTAATCAAAATGGTGTTAGGATAAAAAACATGTAATTGAAGGTTTAACGCCTTATTCTAAATAAATACTTGGAAAGTTTGCATGGATACTAGTGCCAGTATACCCTTTTTTATTTTCAATTGCTCACACTCTATACGAGCTTCCATGACTTGTCTATTTTTTCGCTCCTCCTCCAGCTGATTTTGTACTTCCATTAGCTTGCATTCTACACTTTGTCGTTTACTGCGTTCTTCTTCAACCTCCTTTTGTTGTGCTTGGAGTTGCTCTTTAATGCCTTGCATAGATCTCCTGTTAGCTGGCTTAACTCCCGATCCCTGCCCACGGCAATACCCTGACCTTTCTCCAACAATTTTCACAAAGGCGTCATTATATATAGGGTCCTCATCAGCACCTTCTTCCATTTCTTGGAGTTGTTCAGCAGCAAGTTCTTTCATCTTATCCTAGAAACAATTTGTACAAGCTTTAAATCTTATGAAATGCATTACATGAACATAATCATTCATAATCAAAGGTAAGTATTTTGTATGTACATTCAATTCCGCAAAAGCATCATTAACCCACTTTCCATTCTTAAAATGCGTCATTTCCCAAAGTTTTTGGAAATGTGGCTCTTTTCCTGTGTTTTGATCTCTCTGCCATAACAAATAAAATATGTTAGCAAAGTAAGAATAATCAAATTTCATAAAAATGAAGACATCTCACTACTGCAAAAGATACTGCTCAGAAGGATTTTCTACCACAAATATGATTCATTTCTTGTTTCGCCTTATTAATTTTGTTTCTTTCGCTCATATTCTGCATTAAAAACTAGTCCATAAGAATAAGAAAATAAACGATATTACAAAAGTAAGACTACTTAAATTTTTATTTAATGCTAATTACCTTAAAAGATTCAGAGCTGAAATACTCCACCAAGTATTTCCATTCATCTTCATCAACCTCTCCTGGCTTGTTTTGCAAACTTTCCTCCTTTGTAGCATATTTCTTGAAATGACCGTGGAGCCTACTACGACGATATCGATACAAATTATTAGCTGTTTGAAGGATAGTATCCCGATTGTGTTGTGTGTCTGAAATTTCAAATGTGTCCTGCACTTAAAAAAATAAATATGACAATATGAATCATCCACGAGACAGACACACTTGGGACAAAAAGAGTAAAACAACTGAGGGGGAACATTTGTGCTCTCCTATTAGCAAGGAAAAAGTTAACTCAAGGCTTCACAGAACAACAAGACTACCATATTAATCTCAGGAGCCCTCATCAAAATATGAGAGGACATATACAATACTTCACCAATGCATCCTTTATTGTTGCTTCAACTAGAACAGACTTCTATGTGGTCAGCTCAATAAAGCCTCCAGGATCCTTTGATACAAAAGTATGATTATGTTACCAGGTAAAGAGTGCGAGGAGGGTACATTAAGGATACATAATCTGGGAAGAGTCTTTGCATAATTGCACTTTCACGTCTTGCAATATTTCAGCAAAGTACCAGTCACTTTTGTTGGAGGAGTCATTAATTAACAGATACAGGTTTTAATGATCAGGATGAGAGTACCAATTAAATTATCTTTAATTTGGAAAAATATGTTAACTTCTTGAAACATTTAGGATGTTAATTATGTTAAATAGCATACAAGGATGAACTTAAAGTTTAAGCATCCCAAGAAAAGAGAAAAGATGGAGGGAAAAGAGTGAAAGCAGAAGAGAACTCCATGTGAGCTTGCTCTCCAAAATGACCTGCACTAGCAAGCAGTCAGCAAATATATACATTTTGATTTCATCCTTTAGTAGAGTCAACTTCGTCTTATACTAGCATTTTTGTTTCTTTCATTCCTATATACTTGTCGCTAAATATCGACCAGGAAAAGACAATTAAAAAAGAGCAATGCTTCTTAAAAGGATATATTTTTTAATCAAAAACTAATTCATTACTTAGTTAAAACATGGATTCACCCTCAACACTCATGTAACACATAACCATATCACCTTTTAAACTAAATAGATAACACATGACCCTCACTAATTAGATAACAAGATGTGAATTAAGCTATATTTAAATATGCTAAAATATAGAGAAACTTTCCATAAGAAGTGATCAGGTTCTTGTAACTTAACTCTTTTTTTTTTTTTCCTTCTAACAGTAGACATCAATGGAAAAGGGGAATAAATAGCTATGTTTCTCCATGACAATCTTTGGTGCTTTATGATTATGTTACCAGGTTAGCTTGAATTATAATTATTGAAGGACTAAAGATCTACTAATTTAAGAGAACAAAGTGAATTACCAACATATGAGCAACAATTCTATCTTTCACTAAAATGGGAACGTTCTTCCAATTCTTGACGTCATGCCTCGCATTCTGGAGAACTTTAACTGAAAGCTCAGTAACAAAATCTTTAGCTCCAGGACCTACTGCTACTGTTCGATCTGGTGGGATGGTCACCTTTAACTTTCCACTGTCACTGTCTTTGCGTTTCTTTTGGATTGAAAGTCCTCTTGTCTTTCCCCTTCCCTTTCTCTTTTTTTCCTTTAGAATTATAAAAAATGTTTAGATATTCAAGAAACAAAATTTGTACCGGCCATAAATTTAAATAGTTAATTTTTAATGAATGAATCAACTAACCTGGCTCTGAGTTCGAAAGCACACCATCAGGTCTAGTACTATTAGAACCATTTGTATCTGCCATCATGATATCCTGCAAGACACATCTGTCATTGCCATGATCATCTCTATTTTTTTTGTATTTAACTAACTATAATCACTTGAAGTAAAGTATAGAATCATAAAGATACTTTCTTTTAAGCTAGCCAAAAAAGAGGTTGACACTAAAAGGGACTTAAGTTCTACATGGTTTTCATGTGAAACTGAATAAATAGCATAGCCAAATGAACTTAAAAAATCAATACTCATATCTATAATTGTATATCAACTAAGATGAATGATTCTTTCGAAAGGAATTGCATCTACAACCAAGAGAAAGTAGAACCCGATTATAATTAATTTCGTGTAATATTAAATGAAGGATAACCGAGATGTAGAAAGGAGAAATTAACCATTTCGGCAATTGAAATAAGCAAAGTTGTACTGGAGACTACTTGAAAATCAAAACCAATCATCATCTTTATTTTCATAAGATTCATCCTCAGAAAGATATTCATTTGTTGCTGAATCACTGAAATCATCCTCATTTTCATGATCGAATTCTTCAACAGCTTCTAAGTTTACTTCTTCCTCGTTATTGAGAGAAGGTGCTTCAACACTAACTCCATCAATGTCTTCTCTTTGTATTCTTATAACATCACTGTCCGACTCTACTGGAATACTTGCCTCTCCCCTTTACAGTCAGTGAGTTGATACACTTCTGTTTCATCTTCTTGTTCCGGTAGATCATACAAATTACGTGGTCTTACCCTTACCACTGCATGCCATTTCTCATTTTGGCCATGTTTAACATAATACACAGATTGAGCTTGTGAGCCTAAAATGTATGGATCATTTTTGTAATGGAGTCGTGTCACATCTACACATATAAATGCATATTCATCCCTTTTGTAACCTCTACTTTGAGTTCGACCTTGAGGCGGAACTTCAAACCAATCGCATTGAAATAATATAACTGAATTTTTTCCATTATAATGGATCTCCAAAATTTTCCGTATCTTTCCAAAATAATCTGCATTTCCTGTAAGCTCATCACTCTTCACAACCACACCACTATTTTGTGTTTTCAAATGTAGCTCAGATTCCATTGTCCGAAACAAACCATTCAAGATATATCCATTATGGTAGTAAATGCGAAAATCTGGACCTCTTGCCAAAGCTAGCAATTGATCAGTAATTCGACTATCACCATTCTCTTCAATTGTACCACCTATAATTTTTGAATAACAAATACACAAACATTAATACTAAAGAAATTTACAAACTGTCCAAATTGGTTCGAATTAGTATATTGAATCGTACAATTTACCTTTTCTTCAAACCACAAAGGAAATTCCTCCTTATGCCTCTTGGCGACATTTCTATTATCCTCCTTTGTTAAAATTTCTAAATGTTCCCTATATATTTTGTCATTTAAAATTAATTTAATAAAATAAAAAGAAATCGACAGTCATTGAGAATATTCATAAAAATGATGTAAATTAAGTGAAATGCATCTTACTCAATCCAAGGACCGACTTCCTCACAATTTTGAAGGATGTAAAAATGAGCTTGTTTAATCTCAAGATTACTCAAGTTATCCCAAACACCTCCTCCAAGTGGCCTACCACCACAGTTAAATATAGATAGGCCATTGGGATCTTTGTGGGAAGAATCAAAATTTCTGTCTGGACGATTTAATTTTGAATCCATATCAGTCAAATATTTGGAACAAAATGTCATGCACTCCTCTGCAAGATAGCCCTCAGCAATAGATCCTTCTGCTCGAGCTTTGTTGCGTACATAATTTTTTAATGTGCGCAAAAATCTATTAAGTAAAGATATATCAGGTTTGTCAATAAAGTTATTAAAAAATAATTAAGTGGAGTAAGAATCAAACCTTTCGATGAAATACATCCATCGAAATTGGACTGGACCGCCCAGTTTTGCCTCCTTTGCCAAATGAACAGTCAAATGAACCATTACATCAAAGAACGTTGGTAGGAACACACGTTCTAATTTACAAGTCGTCGTCCGTATATTTTTATCCAGTTGATCTAACTTCTCCAAACGCAACTCTTTAGCACACAAATCAGTAAAGAATAATGACAATTCAATTAATGGATCATATGCATCTTTTGGAAAAATTGCTTTGATGATAAGCGGTAAAATACGCTGAAAAAGAACATGGTGGTCATGACTTTTAAGTCCAAAAATTCTAGCTTCCTCAACTTTGACACAACGACTAATGTTTGAAGCATAAGCATCAGGAAACTTGACTTCCTTGATAAGTTGACATAATTGAATCTTCTCAGCTTTAGACATGGTATAACTTGCAGGAGGAAGTATGTACTTGTCCCCACTTTTTATAGGATGATGAGCCTTTTTTATTCTCATCTCTTGTATGTCTAATCGAGATTTCAAAGTGTCTTTTATTTTTCCTTCAATATCTAGCAATGTTCCTATCACACATTCACTCACATTTTTTACAATATGCATTACATCCAAATTATGTCTCAACAACACAGTCCTCCAATAAGGGAGTTCAAAGAATATACTTTTCTTTTTCCAATTGTCACATCTTTCGACATCTCGTTTTCTTTTTTTTTGTGCTACCTCCAATTGTCCCTTGTGATGACGTATGTAGTTGTCCAAGTACATCATCTCCACTCAAAGCCTCTGGTGCGAGTCTTTCTTCCCTTGTGTTATCAAACGAACTTTTATTACGACGATATGGATGATTTATATCCAAAAACCGACGATGACCCATATAACAATGCTTTCGGCCATGTTTCAAGTAAATGGAACAAGTATGTACATTACAAACTGGACAAGCTAATTTACCTTTAGTGCTCCAACCAGATAAAATACCATAAGCTGGAAAATCATTAATTGTCCAAAACAAAGAAGCATGTAATTGAAAATTTTGTTGCATAAAAGCATCATAAGTCTCAGTTCCAACTTCCCATAAAATTTTCAAATCATCAATCAAGGGTTGGAGGTACACATCAATGTCCATACCAGGCCCTTTTGGTCCAGGAATAAGCAAGGACAACAAAAGATTAAATTGTTTTAAACATAGCCACAGGGGTAGATTATATGGAATCAACACTACGGGCCACATGCTATAGGCATTACTCATAGAACCAAAAGGATTAAAACCATCTGAAGCGAGTCCAAGTCTTACATTACGTGGATCTAAAGCAAAAGTCGGATGTTTTTCATCAAAATGTTTCCACGCCAATGAATCAGCTGGATGCCTTAATACTCCATCATTAACTCGCTTATTTCTATGCCACCTCATATCTTCCGCGGTTTGTTTTGTCATAAACAACCGTTGTAATCTTGTTATAATAGGAAAATATCTCAGGATCTTTCTAGGTATTCTTTTATTTTTCTTATTCGATTTTCTTGAAACAACCTCATCATCAATATCTTTTGCTTTCCTTTCTATCCATCTTTTTTCATCACATTTAGGACATTGCTCAAGATCAACATATTCATTTCTGTCTAAGATGCAATTATTAACACATGCATCTATCTTCACGTAATCTAGACCCAAATCTTTAATAATCTTTTGGACTTCATAAATAGAATCAGGGAGCACATTTTCTTTAGGAAAAGCATCACTCAATAATTTTAACAAAGAGTCAAATGAAGTATTACTCCATCCATGTAGGCACTTCATCTGAAAAAGACGAACTACAAAAGAGAGTTTGGAAAACTTTTCACAACCTGGGTACAACTTTTGTTCTGCATCATTTAGCAAACTGTAGAAACTCTTAGCTTTTGCATTAGGCTCTTCATAACTAAATTCAGTGGTTTCATCAGATTCAGGACATACGTTATTAGTGGAAACACCACGATACAGGTCATTCAACATTTCAAAAACAGCATCATCATCATTCCCTAAGTCTGAATCTTCAATTTCGTCATCTGAAGATGAATCTAACTCACCATGATATATCCATCTATCATAGGTTGGATTCATTCCATATTTAAGTAAATCTGCCTGAACTTCTTGTCGTGTTTTCTTAAGCACATTGTTGCAGTTTTTGCACGGACACTGGATACTTTTACCAACCTCGATACTGGAAAATGCAAAGTTCAAAAACTGTTCCATACCATTTAAGTATTCTGGTAATGTCCTATTTCTAAGTTGTATCCAATTCTTATCCATCATATACTTACCTACAATAACATATAAATGTATAGTTGTTAACTATATTTAATATAGAAAATTGGTGCAACGCTAAGACGTCTATAAGTCACAAATAAAATTAACACGACTAAATAACATAAAATTTTACCACTAGCTGACATTATTAAGGAAGAATAATTATCACAACTGATAAGGTTAGGTAGATAATGGTTGCACAATCTAATTCTTTTATCAAAATAAATATTACTGTCATTGATAATACTTTCCAAACTACATCCAATAATTTCATTATATTAAATTTTTAAATTTTTCCTAGCTAGCAACTCAAACAAAAACAGAACCTTGTGGCGTCGTAACAGATTCATACATAAATGTTAAATTTTAGTACATAAGGAGTCTTTAAAGATGTAATTAACCCTAAGTAATATGAAAATACATCCAAAAATTGAAAAGGTGGAAAATCTAAACCCTAGATAATTATACAACAAGTAAAAAATACAAGAAAGAAATAATGTAAATAAAAAATACTCAAAGAGAACTAAAAACGAAAAAAGAAAAAGAAAAATTGAAAGCCTAACATCTAACGAACCCAAAGGAATAATAAAATTCTAAGTGCAATGTTTGTAAAAATTAGGAAATCTGAAAAGAAAAAAGAAAAATATTTGCAACAAACCAAAAGGAAAGAGAATTATGCAACAAGAAACTCACCAGGAAAGACAACTAAGTTCGTGGAAGCGAAGTTGCAGAGAGGAAGAGGATTTAGAGCACTGTGGCAGCAAGTTGGAGAGAGAATTTTTGAGAGATATATCGCAACAGGGGAAACTTAAATGTCTAATAACTTGCAGGTTAAAGAAAAGGAGGGACCTTTCCCGCTCCCTGAATTTTGGCGCTAAGCTAAAATATTTCGTTCTTTTTAAGATTTAGCCACAAAGCAGGCAAGTTGTTGGGATTATGAAGTCTTTTTACCAACAAAAGGGATATTTTTGGCAACAATAAAAATATATTGTTGCCAATTTATTTTCAATTTAATTTTATAAAATTACACCCTAAGTTATGGCAACAAGATTAACATTGTATGGCAACCAAAAAAATTTCATTGGTAAAAGTTTGTTATATGGCAACAACAAATTTATATTGTTGCCATTTCTTCAAATTTAGCAACGACATCATCGTTGTTGGCAAAAAGTCGTTGCCATTATTATACTTTCTTGTAGTGCAAGTTTTCGCAGAGCAATCCTGACTGGCAGGGTGATGGTAGAGCTACTACGCAGAAATCTGCTGGGGTACTTCAGTTAGATGCAGTTTCAGAGCTGAGGGCGAAGATGGATGCGATTTCTAATCAAATTAGCAAGCTAGCTCTGCCAAAGACTCAGCAACCAGTGGCTCCAGTGCAACAACTCCAGAGTTTTTGTGAGGTTTGTAGTCAAGATCATGCTACAGAGGTTTGCTCCTCTAATCCAGAGCCAGTTTATTACGTGGGTAATCAAAACAGGCAGCAGGGTCAAAATCAGTTTGGTAATGCTTATTATCAAGGCAACATGAGAGCCCCAAATAATTACCACCCACTTCCAGCTCCACCACAGCAGGGTAGCAACTCAGTTGAAGATATGTTAAAGCAGATAATGGCAGGCCAGCAGAGAGTGATAGCTGACACTGCAGCCAATGCACATGCCATACAAGATCTTGTCAATGCTCAAAAGACTCTTGAGCACCAGTTGGGGCAGTTGGTGGAAGCAGTAAGTACTGTTAAAAAAGAACCTGAACAATGTCTTGCAGTGACTATAATTGAAGGTGGAGAGCTGATGGCCAAGTCTGAGGAGAGAGCTGAAATAGAAAAAGTTGAAAAAGTGGAGAAGGTAAAGAAGAAAGAAGAGAAAAAGGAGGCACCTCTGCCGCCTCAACCATTCCCGCAGAGACTTATACTATCGAAGGATCTGGCCCAGTATCAAAAATTTGTGAGTATGTTGAAAGAGTTTAAAGTTAATATTCCTTTGACTGATGTGTTTGAATTGATGTCGTCCTTTATAAAGTTCTTAAAAGAGATTTTAATCAAGAAGAAAAAGCCTCAAGAGATAGATACAGTTGAGTTAGTCGAGGAGTGCAGCACAATCTTGAGCAAGTTACCTCCAAAACTTCAAGATAGTGGGAGGTTTACTATTCCTTGCACCATTGGAGGGCATAATATCACTGGTAAATTGTGTGATCTGGGTGCGAGCATAAATCTCATGCCTCTATCTGTTTGCAAAAGGTTAGGGCTAGGAGCAATCAAGCCTTCTTCAGTTACTCTTAAGATGGCGGATGGATCACTCACTCACCCCGATGGTAAGTTGGAGGATGTGTTGCTTAAAGTTGGTATGTTTACATTCTCTATTGATTTTGTAGTCCTAGATTATGAGAGGACCGAGAAGCTCCAATCATTTTGGGGAGACCATTCTTAGTCACCTCGAAGGCAATTATTGACATGGAGCTGGGAGAGATGACTATCAGAGCGCATGGAGAAAAGGTTACTTTCAAGGTGTATAATGAGAAGGAGCACATAACTAAGGTTGAAGAGTGCTCTATGATCGAATGTGGAAGTAAACCAATTGAAGTGAAGATGGGTTCTCTCAAAGAAAGGAAGAAAGCAAAGGTTCGTCGTAAGAAGAGAAGACATAAATGCTGGAAGTGAGCTAAAAGTGTCTCGTGCCACGACGTTAACTAAGGCGCTTCTCGGGAGGCAACCCGAGTTTGTACTTGTATTATTTTATTTATAGTGTCACATAGTTTTTTTTTCTTTGGATTGCAGGTTCATGTAATGTCGAGTTTAAGTGTGGGGTGTCCTCACCCCTGCCTAATATTGATGACCTATTGGGGGAAGTCTGAGTACCTCATACTATACGGAAGCTGGGAGGATGCTAGCACCAAGGACTAGAGCCTTCAGGGAAGTTCTTTGACCTCTTGCACTTTTACTTTTTAGCACTGAGGACATTCCTTGTTTTAGGTGTGGGGTGGGGGAATTCCCTTTATTTTTGAGCTTAGGGATGCATGTACCGTTAGGATTTTCTTTTGTCACTTGACTTTATTTTTATTTGTTTCTTGCTTTAATATATGAAAAAATGAAAAAATTAGAAAACCAATGAAAAATTTCAAAAAGATTTTCTTCTTAGTCTTTGTTAGTGGTACATGTCATCCACCCCGTGGTTTTTCTTATGACCTTGGTTCTTTTCCACGGGGTGACCTTTGAACCGGGTAGTTTTTATTTTTATTAGGATTAGAGTAGTTAGTTATAGGTGGCCCTAGACGAAAGTAATGGGTAGAATGCTAGGTGCCTTTGATTTGTTTGATACCGGTGGACTTGAACTTATTGCATGTGCTATTTGTGGGGTCTTTTATTTTTAAATTGAGATGCATGCCTAGAAAAAGTGGAACGACCCCCTTGAGATGCTTGAGTCCACTCACTTGACTTTGTTGTAAACGTTTGTGCATTAGTGCTTAATTTCCCACAAGTGTACCCTATTTGCTTGATTGAGAGTTGTGATGGAGCCATTTTGTGTGGACTGTGCGCAATGTGTGTTGTGAGGCATATTCTTATTGTACTCCATGTTGCATATTGGTGTCTAGAACTTGTCCCGTGTGTGTGCAAAGCGAAATCCTAGGTTTGCTCTAGTCGGGAGATGATACAGGCCTTCTTGGATAAGCCTTTTACCTTGATTTGCCTACCCTTATATGCACCCTTGATTGTTGTGATCCATATTGACCTTTTTATTGGCGCCCACACCGCAAGCCTACCCACTTGTTCTAAATTGCTTTCTTTTGGCCCTTTACTCCTTAAGCACTTTAATCTATAATTTGATATGTGGAGTTGTGGTTGAATGTTGGGGGGGGGGGGTTTTTAGTGGAACCAATGAGGGGAATACTTGATAAAATTGTGAAGTAGTTGAAGGAGCATTGGCAAGGTTTGGAAAGAATTGAATAGAAAAAAAAACAAAGGAAAAGAAAAAATTGAAAGAAAAAATTAAAAAAAAAGAGAGAAAAGAATATCCATCCTTGCTAGTGTTGTGCTTAAAAGAAAAAATTGCTACTGGTTGAAAAGGTGTGTGTGAAATTTATTGGTTGGGTGAAATGGTTGGTTTTGATGAGATTTGTGCTTAATTTGATTGTGATGTATTAAAGTGCTTAGGGAGGTAGTCACTATTATCCATATGTATCCTACCAGCCCTTTAGCCTACATTACAACCCTTTAAAGTCCTAGTTAATCTCGACGGGAGTGAGCCTACATTAGTGGAGTCCTACACTACGGGCAAGCCTATGGTACACCATGTGTGACATGTGAGCTTTTCATGAGAGTGAGTAAATTCTTTCTATGCTATTGTCCCCGTTCTATTCTTGATATTTATGGTTGTGTGTGATATTTGGGGGACACTCTCTTGCTTCATTGTTGGTGAGGGCACATGGTTTGCATGAAATAGGTGAAGTCGTGGCTTCTTGGTTGAGTGGATAGGTGTGACTTTGTGGGAGCATGGTTGCAATGAGTTGAGTTTGTGCATTTGAGTTGTCTTGGGGTGGTTGTTCTTATGGTTTGATGTTTGATAAATTATTGGCATGTTTGTTGGACCCATAGTAGTCATGTATGCATTTGTTCAATTGTCGGTATCAACCATAGTCATAGGCAGACCTGTTCTACCTAGGTTGGGAAGTTATTTGTGATTGCTCGAGGGCGAGCAAAGGTTCAAGTGTGGGGTGGTGATGTTTGGCATGTTATGCCTATATTTCCTTAATATTTCCTCACGTTTGACTACTTTATTCGCCCGTTTTCTAGTTAACGAATGTGATTTTGCACTTATTTTGTGTTGTATGTGCGTAGGTTGTTATGAAGTGCAAGTGGAGCTTTAAAGAGCATGATCGATCAAGAAAAGATTGGGATTTGATTGAGGATTGGATCGAGCACACGAAGGCATGACACGAAGCGAGCTGCGGAGCAAGGAAAAGCGAAATTGGTCGGGCGCCTTGGGTGGCGCGCCGCACCAGTTACCGCGCCCAGCTTCTGGCGCGTTTGGTTGCGCGGGGCGGGGCCATGCGTGCAGGTTTCGACGGGTTCTGCTTGGGTCCGCGCGTTCGGGGGCGCCGGCTATAGCGCCCCTGGAGCGGTTTTTGGAGTCCTCGTTGTTGTAGTATAGTGGTAAGTATTCCCGCCTGTCACGCGGGTGACCCGGGTTCGATCCCCGGCAACGGCGCCAAAAACTTGTTGCTCCCAAATGCACACGCAAGTATACGCGGTCGACAAGTAATATAGTGATAAGTAGAGTATCGTTCCCACGAGGACTATTCAGACTGACGCTTAACAAACAATTTCTAACTAACTATCCAGGGATCTTTTCCAATGGTGAGAGTTTTATTAACTAAAGAACAGTAATTAAAATGGTACAAGTGAATTCAAACAATGAAGCAAAAGTTGGTTGTAAACAATATTAATGAGACGGTCCAGGGTCAGAGTTACGAACAATCCAGTTGAGTTATCCTGTTGATTCCACTTCTTAAATCCCAAGATTGCTAACTAACAGGTTAATTGTACCCATGAAAACCTTTCGATTCTTCACGGTCTATGCAGGCTACTCTAATCCCTATATGTTTATAGGTTGAATCACATGCACGCATTAACGAATTCTGTATTTAGTTAAGCAAGGTGAATAGGTATATGTCTATCCTACCCACAAATTGATTCCCCGATGCCCAGGTTCACAATCAAGCCCTATTCTTTCTTATGTGCGTTCATAAATTCCCTCTGTCGAGTTCAATCTAAGAACCGTAGATAGTGTTCAATTATTCGGCCGTTATAATCAAACAATTATGATCAAGAAAGAATAAACAATCTATAATTGGAATTCAATTCATAGAAATCAACATTCAAACCTCAACCTTCATGAATTCGCTCTAACCCTAGAACGATGGATTTAGCCATGCATACTCATAATCACAACACAAGGATTTGATGAAATAATGAAATAATGATGTAATAGATTAATGGAAGGAAGAAAAACCCTTGTTCAAGGTGTTATGAGCTCTCCAATTGCTCCAAAGTCTGAACTCCTATGAAAAACGAAGTAAAAGAGTATTTATAGTGTTTACAAAAGCCTAGAAATAAGTTACGCCTAAGCCTAGACGAAATAGGACTCCAAAACCCGCTCCAGGGCAATGGAAGTTTCTAGAGAGGCCAAGAGTGGTCTAGAGTATGGAAGACTCTAGAACCTTGAAGGCCCTTGACTTAGGGCTTCCTTAGAATGTGTAGAAGTATCTAGATTAATTATGGGAGTACATTGGTTGAAGTTGGAAGGAACCAACAACTTATGGAACACTCTAGAAGAGCCAAGAGAGAGCACGTCAACTTCCACCTAATTAATGTAGTCTAGAATCTTCCCTAGAGTAGTATAAATAGGAGTAGGCATTTTATTTGTACTTGTCCAACATCCAAGTCTTCTAAATAGTGTCTAACATTATACCTAGCATCCAACCAAGTTCCTTAGCTTTCCTTTCTTTGTACAAAATATTTGATCTTAATACAAGTCTTTTTGCCAACAACTTGTGCTTTAACCGTGTGCAAGCACTTGGTTACTTTGCTTGCTTGACTTAGAGATCATCTAAGAATCTTAGCTTGTTACTTTAAGTGTCCTATATAGTTTCAAGGCTGAACTTGGACGTTGCTTTTGGGTAGAAATTGTCTAAGTACCGATACGCCGCCTAGAGCGAGTCTAGGGTCGTAACAACGTGGTAGCAGAGCGGGTCAACACCGAGAGTATTTTATGTGGTTCCTTTGGAGAAAAATTATGTCAAGTGATAAGGAAACTATATTTTCCTTGGAGGAAGTTACTCGTGGTCGAGATGCTACTGCGGGGACGAAAACACGGAAGCGAGGGTCGAGCAAAGCGCGGGATATGCAAGCAGAGGTCACGGTCGATGCAAAAGTAAATGTGGTTGATGATGAGGGGGGTAATGGTTAATCCTTGGGGAACGTTGGTGTTCGGGTGGAGCTTTTGGAAGCTAGTCTTGGCACCTTGAACCGACGTTTCGGGACTACCTAGGGCGTGGTACTTGCACCAGGGGCTAAGGTGAAGGTCCCTAAGCCAAAGGAGTATGGTGGTGTACGGGATGCACACGAGGTGGATGACTTTCTTTTGAGGATGGACAACTACTTTGAGGTAGTCAAGGAGGATGACGAAGTTGCCAAGGTACGCAACGCCTCAATATACCTGACCGAGGTTGCCGCGCTGTGGTGGCGTTGGAAATGTGCCGACATGGAGAAGGGGCTATGAAAGATTGAGACGTGGGAGCAGTTTAAGAAGGAGTTGAAGAAGCAGTTCTACCCGATGAATGTGGTGTATGAGGCTAGGTGGAGGCTACGGGAGCTCCGACAAATGACCACGATTCGGGAGTATGTGCGGGAGTTCACCACCTTGATGCTGCAAATCCCAACATTATCTGAGGAAGATTCACTCTTCTACTTCATGGACGGATTGCAAAACTGGGCAAAAGCAGGAGTTAAGAAGACATCAAGTGGCCAATGTGGACGAGGCCATAGCGGTAGCTGAGTCGCTCATTGACTTCAAGATGGAGCCTGCCAAGTCCATAGGGGGCAACACCGAGAAGGGCGGGGGAGATCATGAAAAGGACAAAGGGAAAGGCATAGTCAAGGTACATGGGAGCAATGGCAAAGGGCCATCCCATAACGGACAGGGGTCCAAGGGCAATGGCAAGGGGCCGAACAATGGTGGCGAGTATGCGCTTAAAGGAGGGTGCTACTTTTGTAAGGGGCCATATCAGGCGAGGGAATGCCTAGAGTTAGGGAAGCTTGCAGCAATGGTTGGAAACTTTGCGCAAGCACACGAGGATGACACAGAAGAGAACGCCTGCATCGGTGGGATGCGGTTGGAATCTAATCCGGGAGCAGAGGATACTAAGGCCTATCTTGGTGCCATGCATAGGGATCATAGTGGCAGCAAGAAACATTTGGGGGATATGGTTGAAGAGGATAACGAGTTTCAAAGTGGTGGCACGCTATCAGACTTAGACGATGCACCAAGCAAGGGGACCAAGCTTGCTAGCAAGGCTGGGACCATGGAGGGCAGCCAAGTAGGAAGGGGAAGTATGAACCCGACGCTTGAAAAGCTGCTAGACTTGGTCAAGTCATGGGGAGATTCAGGCAAAAAACAAGGGGAAGTATCCGATGGGCGGAGGATCGAGGCCATAATTGCTAGTCGTCCAAAGTACAAACGGGGCAAGAAGAAAGGTGACCAATATCTAGTGATGTGGGTAGGCGAACCACTCCATAGGTATCATGGCTAACAAACAAAGATCTTCGGCAGCGCCAAGAGGAGTTACGCGCGTATGTGCCGATGCTTTGTGCCGAGGGCGGCACAAAATTAGGTGGTGGAGAGTGTGACGTCCCGCCACATTATGAGCCAAATAATGTGCACAAGGCAATGGAAGTTTCTAGAGAAGCCAAGAGTGGTCTAGAGTATGGAAGACTCTAGAACCTTGGAGGCCCTTGACTTAGGGCTTCCTTGGAATGTGTAGAAGTATCTAAATTATGGGAGTACATTGGTTGAAGTTGGAAGGAACCAACAACTTATGGAACACTCTAGAAGAGAGCCAAGAGAGAGCATGTCAACTTCCACCTAATTAATGTAGTCTAGAATCTTCCCTAGAGTAGTATAAATAGGAGTAGGCTTTTATTTGTACTTGTCCAACAACCAAAGTGTATAGTTGAAGAAACTAGTTAGGTGTGTATTGCATTTTACAGAATTAGGAAGTTAGAGTCGATGGAGTGGTTATATGTATTGTCTAGAGTGCATTGACAGTTAATAAGATTAGACATTTTCCCGAATCAATTTCTCTCTCCAAAGTTCACTTTCTCTCTCTAAAATATCTTAACTCAAATCCGAATTTCTTCATGGTATTAGAGCGGGAATGATCTGAAATCCACCGTTTTCAGTTGAATTCTTCAAGAATTAACTTGCTCGAGTTCATTTTTGAAGTTTATCGATAACTTTTTGAACAAAATTCTTTGCAGTTTTAACCAAATTTGTCAATTTTTTGAGCAAATATGGCGCCGGCAAATGTGCAAGCTCAAGCCGCTGCAATAGTAAATGCAACAAACCCAAAAAGTGATCATAATCATGTATTGTACATACATTCATCAGATACACCTGGATCTGTACTTGTTCCTATTCAACTGGCAGGTACTGAGAACTATGCAATTTGGAGTCATTCAATGAGGATTGCTAGCTTAGCTAAGAACAAGCTAGGGTTCATAGATGGATCTTGTGAGAAGAAGTCATATTCTTGACAGTTGTTGCACCAATGGGAGAGGTGCAATGCTATTGTGCTATTGTTGATCATGAATTTAGTTGCTAGAAACCTGCGACTGGGATTTTGTATGCATCTAATGCCCACACTATATGGGAGGATTTGAAGAGAAGATTTGATAAGGCCAATGGCACTAGAACCTATCATTTGCACAGAGAAATAGCCCTGTTAACACAAGGTACAACTTCAGTTTCTACCTATATTACTAGACTGTGTGATTTGTGGGATGAATACTATGCACCAGTACCATCACCTGGCTGTGAGTGTCCAGGGTCCAAAGAATATCTAGTTTATCTGAATAGACAGTAGTTATACCAGTTTCTAATGGGTTGAATGAGCATTATGCTCAAGTTAGATGTCAAATATTGTTTATGAATCCTTTACCCACTGTGATAAAGCCTATAGTATGTTGATTGAGGATAAGAATCAAAAGAAACCATTAGTTAAGCAGATGTTGTAGAACCAACTATATTAGCTGCAGGAAGAGGCCAAAAGGCAGGAAGAAGAAATGGTGGTAGAGGAGCAAAGGACAATATAATTCTGGTGGAAGAGGTTAGTGATATCAAGCCCTAGTCTATCGAGGATTAGGATATAACCAGAATTCTAAAGAAAGGAAACAAAATTTATACTGTGACTATTGTGATCATACTAATCATACAAGGGAAACTAGTTTCAAGTTGAATGGATACCTAAATAACAACAAACCTAATCAACAACAGAATTATGACAGTAGAGAAACTATGGGGGAAATAGGGGTATTCTGAATTCAAGCTCAGCTAATGGTGTTTCTATACAAGAGGATGACTCAAGTGGTAGTGGGTTTAGTAATGGTTTTGAATGCAACACAAGTAATAAATACAACCCAAAACAACCAGTCAAGAGTCAATGGTACAAGAGGAGCACAGGCAGCACATGGCACATATCTCACAGATGAGCAATACAAGTAAATTCTGCATATGCTGGGCAAAGGCAAGGAACTTGAAACACATGCTCACATGGTAGGTAATATAGTTTTCCTATATACAGACACTTCTAATTATCACTGGATCATAGATTCAGGATCATCACATCATATTTCATCAAGTACACAAATACTAAATAATGTGAAGGAAATAAATAGTTGGACAAAGTAGATGGTCCAATTACCAAATGGGGCACACACAGATATTACTCATACTGGTGATCTGTTTCTATCACAGCAAGAAAAACTACATAATATATATCATGTACCAGAGTTTAAGTACAACCTGATGTCAGTTTCTAAGCTGACTAGAGATCTATCTTTCTCTGTCACATTCTTTCCTGAGTTTTGTATCTTTCAGGACATCTCCAGTTGCAGGGTGAAGGGGATTGGTAAGAGAGCAATGGCCTATATGTGATGAGAGGAGTAAAGATTAATAAAGTGATGGGAGGAGCAGTATCAAAAGACATGGAGAACTGCACCCTATGGCATCAAAGGATGGGACATGCATCTCTACCAGCATTGCAACACATTTCTTTCTTGAGAAATAAAGTAGACTGTTTAGTACAACATAATTGTTCAGTTTTCCCTTTGGCTAAGCAACTTAGATTAGTGTTTCCTACTAGTGAGTCTAAGAGTGATAAACTTTTTCAACTTGTACATATGGATGTGCGGGCCCCTTACAGAACATCTACATATGATAAGAAATATTACTTCTTAACAGTTGATGATTTTTCTAGAGCTACTTGGATCTATTTGATGTAGTTAAAAAATGAGACTATATCTTTTTTGAAGGATTTTTTGGCTTATGTGCAGAATAAATTCAACACTACAATCAAAATAATAAGAACAAACAATGGAACAGAATTTATTAATTTACAGTGGAAAGAATTGTTGAAAATTAATGGAGTCATACACCAAAGTACATGTGCCTACACACCCCAACAAAATGGGGTGGTAGAGAGAAAACACAGGCATATCTTGAACACTGCAAGAGCATTGATATTCCAAGCAGAAGTTCTTGACAAGTATTGGGGAGATTGTGTTCAGACTGCATTATACACAATGAATATGACACCTAGCAGAATTCGTGAAGACAAAAGTCCTTATGAGTTGTTGTATGGAAGAACGCCATACTTAGAGCACATGAGAGTTTTTGGGTGCTTGTGTTATGCAATCAACCTGGTGAGGGGGGACAAGTTCAGTCCTAGAGCAAGAAAGGCAGTGCTTATGGGGTACTCAACCACGCAGAAGGGATATAGGTTGTTGGATCTAGAAACTAATTGTTTCTTTATATGCAAGGATGTGTTATTCTTGGAAGACAAGTTCCCTTTTATTGCAGGCCCTAAAGAATTTGATGTCAACTCAGAAGAGTCAACTTTCCTATTTGAAAGTACCATAGAGTCAGTAGTTACAGAGACTGATCATGAAAGAAGACTAGCTCCAGACTCCACTGGTGGAACTAAAGAAGAAGCAGTTTCACCAACACAATATCCAGAAGAAGAAGTGATAGCACCAGTTGGTGAACCAATGGCACAACAAGATGCATCAACTTTAGAGGTGGTATAAACTCAAAATGTAGATGAAAGGGAACCTGAAGTAGTGCAAATGGAGAATGAAGCTCAGAAGAAGTCTGAGAGAATCAAGAAGACACCTGCTTGGCTGAAGGACTTTGTAACCTCATCTACAAACAAGTCAAGTAATTGTGCATACCCCCTAAGTGATCACCTATCCTATGCAAACATGTCACATCAGTACAAAGGCTATGTCACCATTTTCTCAGCAAAGAGAGAACCTTACACATTTAAAGAAGCAGCAAAGGAAAAAAGATGGATATATGCAATGCAGCAGGAAGTTAATGCTCTTGAAGAAAACAGAACTTGGCAAATAGTGGATTTACCTAGAGGGAAGAAAGCTATAGGATCAAAATGGGTTTACAAAATCAAATACAAGTCGAATGGTTAAGTGGACAGATTCAAAGAAAGTTTAGTAGCAAAGGGGTACAATAAAAAAAAGGTTTGGAGTAACATGAAACTTTTTCACCAGTAGCAAAAAAATAGTGACACTTAGGTCGGTGATTGCTCTGGCAGCTTCTTTGAATTGGGAGTTGTGCCAAATGGATGTATTCAATGCTTTTTTGCAAGAAGACCTTTATGAAGAAGTCTACATGGAGTTGCCTTAGGGTTTTCATAGACAGAGGGAGAGAAAGGTATGCAAGCTACTCAAGCCCTTTTATGGACTCAAGTAAGCTTTCAGGCAATGGAATATCAAACTCACAGATGCATTTATGAGAGTAGGCTTTGTTCAGAGTGCATGTGATTATTCTTTGTTTACCAAGAGGACAAGAGAGCATATTGTCATTTAGATGACTTGCTTATCACTGGGAGTTCAAAAGAGATGATAACAGCTGCAAAGGCAGTATTAAACAAGGAGTTCAAGATGAAAGACCTTGGTGAGTTGAGGTACTTTCTGGGAATTGAAGTGCTGAGGTCGAAGGAAGTGATTCTTCTTAATCAGAGAAAGTATGCACTAGAGCTGATTTCTGATCTTGGTCTTAGTGGAGCTAGACCTGCTTGTTCAACTATGAACCAGAAGTTGATAACTGTTGAATATGACAAATTTCTTGGACTTAAAAATGATCCACCACTTCAGGACATCACACGTTATCAAAGGCTGATAGGTAAGTTTTTGTACTTCACCTTACAAGGCTAGATATTAGCTATACAGTTCAGACCTTGAGTCAGTTCTTATAAGCCCCGAAAAAGGTCTCACACGGATGCTTCTGTGAGAGTGGTGAGGTACATTAAGGCATCACTTGGAATGGGAGTTCTGTTGAAGAGAAATCAGAGGTTTAAGCTAGTTGGGTACTGTGACTCAGGCTGGGCAGCTTGTCCAGCCACCAGGAGATCTGTCAGTGGTTATATGGTTAAACTTGGGGACTCATTGGAGTCTTGGAAGTCAAAGAAGCAGAAAACGGTTTTAAGGAGCAGTGCTGAAGCTGAATACAGAAGCATGGCATCCACATCAGCTAAAATAACATGGTCGATTGGTTTGTTTACTGATTTAGGAGTTAGACTTGAAGCACCAGCAGTGTTGTATTGTGATAATAAGGCTGCATTACTTATTACAGCCAACCCCATTTTTCATGAGAAAACAAAGCATATCGAAATCGATTAATATTTCCATTTTGTCCGAGAAAAAAATAGAGAAGGAAGCTTGGTAACAGGATATGCGAGCTCAAGTAATTAGCAGGCAGATCTGTTCACTAAGGGGTTGAGCTCAATCCAACATAACTATGTGCTTGGCAAGCTGGGAGTGTTCAACGTGCTTCACCCTCCAGCTTGAGGAGGAGTATTGAACATGTAGTTAGTATTAGTCCAGTTGGATACGTAGTTAGTCCAGCTGGCTAGTAGTAATTAGTTATAGTGTACATGAGTAGGTGTCAAGGTGTATAGTTGAAGAAACTAGTTAGGTGTTTATTGTATTTTACAAATTAGGAAGTTATAGTCGTGGAGTGGTTATATGTATTGTGTACAGTGCATTGGCAGTTAATGAGATTAGATATTTTCCCAAATCAGTTTCTCTCTCTAAAGTTCACTTTCTCTCTCTAAAACATCTTAGCTCAAACCCTAATTTCTTCAGCTAGCCATTCGAGGCTCATTACTTCAATACATCAATTTAATCAGAGACAAAATCCAACTGATGAGAGGAATAGACAACAATCAAACATTCTTAGTTTATTGACTTGAATTCGCACCTCAGAGAGAGGAAAAAGTCATTGTTGATCTGGGTTAGGATGAGAAGCGAAAAAGAAAGTTATAACTTGGAATTAGTTGCTTAAGTTTTATAAGAAGTATAGTTTAGTGACCTTCTTGTTATGATAAATAGTTTTGTGACAGTAGCGTTATAAATAATAAAGTTTAATGATTTTCTTGTTACAAAAATAGTTATGTGAATTTTAGTCACATAGAGTAAAGTTTAGTGAACGGTATATGAAATTAACCCAATTATTGTGGCACAGTTTGGATTTTAAGAGTCAAACGAGTTTTTTTTTATCGTGGCTTTTATATGTGTTTTGAAATATTATAAAAATTTAATGCTTATGACTTGTAGTACTTTTTGTATAAATATATATATATATATATATATATATATATATATTTTCAAATACTTAGAGATTATATGTTCGAATACACAATAAAAATTACGAAGTCAGACAATCTAAATCTGAACCCCGCCAAAGAGAATTTGACAGATGTGGTGTGACAAACGCTCAACACACACCTCGGCTTGAGGTATAACGGTCATCGCAATACAATTTACTCAACTAGGAGTCGGGGTCAAATCCACAAGGAACAAAGTGATGCGATCAAAGTAGTGGAGGAACTAAACCTATTTGACAAAGCCAAACTAGGATAACGAGGTGATGGAACGATATTAACAACTACAACTACACTAGCAAAGCAAGTAAATGTGATCTATGGCCTTCTCACAACCAAGGAAAACAAGTTTTGAGCCTAGGATGCAATTGTAGCACGGAGTTTATATATTATGGCCGAGTCGTTCTAATGTAATCCCTAGAATCCTTCCGGTCTAGAAGGGATTTACCTCAACGGCGCTCGTCAAAGCCATGGTTGAGCTTATAAAGCACTACCCATTACCTGAGGAAAGAAGACCTCTTCCGAGCGTAACTTCTTTTAGATGAGTTAGTCTATGAAATAGCCTATCAACCCAAATCCTCGCTAGCTTCACTATTCTACTAACTAATCTCTCCCGAGTCTTTAATTAGCAAAGTAGACGAGCAACTTAAGTGTCGCGAGCACAAAAGTCGAGCAATCAAAACAATGGAAGCTAGATAATCAAAACCCAACAATATAAATTCCTAGTCATGACTCATTCAAAAATTCATGTCCAAAATCATACCAATCAAGAATACAAATAGCCATGAAATATATTCACAAAATCAATTCTTCAATAACATCAACAACACCAAATATATTCAATACAAAGCATGAAAGTAAAGAAAGGAGTACTAAAGGTTGAGAATTTCTCAATGGGTTGCCCCAAATCTTCACCTTCTTGGTGTTTTTGTTGATGGATCCTTGCTCCAAGATTGGAAAAATGGCCAAAAGATGAGCCCTAGGTGCAAAGGGCTGAATATATATTCCCAATTAGGCTGATGTAAAATTACAGAACTGTCCAGCGCAGTCCAGACGCGCAACCTTCGCGATCGCGTTAGCCTTGGCGCCATCGCGCTTCATCTCTTTTTCCTTTCTGCGCGATCGCGTCCTTCTTAGCGCTTTCACGCTGCATTGCTTTTTACACTTGCGCAATCGCGTGAAAGCCTGCGCGATCGCGATTCGCAGCTTCCCAGTCCAGAAACAGAAACTTCACAATTCAGCTTGTTTTTGGCTTGTTTTCCATCTGCTCATCACCGCAGCGTCAATATCCTGTAATATGCAACTAAAACACGATAAGTGCGCGCATTTAATCAATAATTCACAACAAAAGCTCAAGTAAATAGAAGATACCGTGTGGCATTTTGCGCACACATCACACCCCCAAACTTAAATTATTGCTTGTCCTCAAGCAAAGCACACTTCATTGGAACCCAAGTTGCAATTCATCTATTAATGCATTTTTCATTAAAGCCACAACAAGCCAAAACTCGATTCAAGTTCAACAACTAATGACATTAGTTGGTGCCAACAATTAAGCCAAGCCATGTGAGCATAACTTTCATATACAAAACACCAAAGAAGGCATACATGCCATGACACAAGATTTTCAAAGTTTGCCTCTTCGTCACAAGAGTTCACCTCTTTGCTTGCTCACCTCAATTGAAAAGTGAAACACAAGTCCTCAACTCAACTTCACAAGTGCCCTCACCACTCAAGAGAATATCCCAACCACAAAAATGCAATGACAACACAAATGGGATTAATGATGGGAAGAATTTGCTCACTCTCTCAAAAGAAGTTCATCATGCACACTAAAGACCCATAAGCTTGCCCTTCGTGTACCTCTCCACTAATGTAGGAATGCTCGAATCGAAATCAATTAGGACTTTGCTAGGGTTGTAATGTAGGCTTTTGGTCAAAGGTGGGGTAAAATATGGGTAAATAGTGACTACACACCTCCTTGAGCACTACACCGTACAAAAATTAAGGCACACTTTATTTTTCTTGCACTTACACCTTGCTAGACCGAGGATTATATACTAATCTTTCTCCTCTTTATTCATCAATTCTCTTTTTCTTCTTTTTCTTTCTTTTCTTTCACTTGCTTCTTTTTTTTTTTTCTTTTCTCTTCCCTTTTTTTTTATTCAACTCACTTTTGTTGCTCTTTTCTTTTCTTTTCTTTTCTTTTGATTTTCATTAACTTCCACACTTTCACCATAACTCATGCCACCCCCAAACTTAGGCTTTTGCCTAAGTTGCACGTCTTTCAATGCACTCAAGGAGGTAGGGCCAAAAAGAGGGTTAGTGCTTTAAGCACTTAGAATTTGTCCGGGTTAATAATGTGGTTGCCAAAAGAAAGGATATTAAGCTCAAAGGGGTTGACTAAGGATAAAATGCAAGGGTAGGCTTTTTAGATTACTGAGCGGGCCAAAGAAAGCCTAAAATCATTTTTCAAGTCAAGCATCACCAAGGATTTCGCCTCGAAGCACACTTAGGGCAAGTTCTAGATCAAGAAGCACACACATAAACACACCAAAACCTCACCACACATGACACAAGTAAAGCAAGGAAGACGAGTATATTCAAGTCCCAATCAAAGGCAATTAAGCATCCAAAGTTTACTCTTAGCCTAATGAGAGCTAATTAGCAACAGAAGAGCTAAAAGTTGAACTTAAAGATCATAGCACAATTCACCAACTACATTTTTCTATCCATTTTTCAAAACAAGCTCACATGACAAGGATTAAATAATGGTGGAACCAAACATGCCAAAAATTTGGTCAAGGAGCAAAAATCCACAACTAGTCATCATTATTTACGACTAACTATTAAACTAGTCCTAAAGAGGCCCGGTTCAACACAATTACTTCCTTGGAAAAGAACCATGGCAAAGAAAAACCAAGGAGGTTATTTCAAAATTTTTATACAACATGGTATTTACAATGAAAATGGTTGTTCGGACCAAATGAGGCTTTCGCACCCAAGTGGGATACCAACGTATCACACAAAGGTGAATCAGATAAAAAGAAGCAACATCCCAAGCGTAGTTCATGGGAATACTTTTTTTTATATATGTAAATATATAATTCTAACTAACTACTAAATATGAACAAGATATTAATACAATAATATAATAACTACTAATACTAAATATGCACAAGCTATTAACAAAATACTTATACTAATATCAAAGAAAATGATCATCCACAAGGTTTTCCACAATTTGCTCAAAAACAAGGGCAAGACGAGGTAGACATGTCATAAACATCAAGTACACGAGCAACATCAATACTACATCCAAAACACAAATACACCCCCAAACTTAAACTAGGCATTGTCCTCAGTGCAACTAACAATGTAATACAAAGGGTGTAAGGAACTCCCTGACTAGAAGATCACTCATCACTGTCAGTATTGGGGTAGCGAAGCTCATCCTCGGACTCCTTATTGACACCCAATTTAGTCCCGAAAATTTTAATTAAATGTCTAATTATCTAATTAATGGACAATTTTGAGAATTAAATGTAATCAATTAATTTCTGAGGAAAAGGCCAAATTTTGCAAAGCGTAGCCTAATTTCTATCCTACCCCGCGCAACCCCTTCAATTTCCAATTATTCTTAAAGCATGTCTAGATTTGTTCCCTAGCCTCGATTTCAGCCTACCCGTACAATCACCTATTTCACTTAACTTATCCCAAAATAGGCTAAATTCGCAATGGTGGCCTCAAATCTGTCTTACTTGCGCAACATTACACACTAATACACACAACACCCTTTCACGCGTATCAACTCCCCATTTCAGAAAAAAAAAACCATACCCGATTTCCCCTCCCTTGACCCGCGAAAACACCAATTCGACTCGCGACCCCCCAAAATCAGAGTCGTCTTCTCCGTACAAGTTATTTGCTGGACGAATAGCACTGTTCCAGGCATCATTTTGAAGCTTCATTAACAAAATTCAAGCCGTGTCAAATATCAGCCGCATATTTCAAACGAGAATCAATCCGAGCCGTGAGATGTCATAACGTCCATATTTTCCTTTGGAATCAGAGTTAAACTAGTACGATCCGAAGGATTATACAATTTTATCCCTAGTTTCAAAAGGGAAAAGAAAATGAGCAAGGATTATTTGGGGTATTCAAAGGGATCCGAAACCCTAGCCTAGAGGTATTTAATCTTTATTTCTCTCATTTTTCGGGGTTCTAGGTTTTGATAGGATAAAAAAAAAGGGCACAGCATAGTACATAAGGTTTTTTTTAGTTTAAAGTTTTAAGTTCATAGCACTACTGTGACTAGTTTTTCTGGGATTTATTTGTGTTGTCGCTTTATCGTTCGAGTCGTCAACCTCGCTCGAGTCGCTTTAGTTCGAGTCGCTTTCTTCAGATTCAATGCCCTAGCTCACTGCGTTGCAAAAGGTAATAAACCTATTCTCTTGACGTTTTAGCTTCGTTCTTATGTTATTCATAAACAGTAAAATCTGCTATGCAATGGAATAGTTTGAGTTTGATATTTAGAGTCGATAAATGTCTAAGGTTAATCAATCTAGCTAGAATGTCAACCTTTTAGTTCAATTCCAGTTTCTTTATAATATATTCGTGACTGTCAAAGTTGATAACTTTGTGAACTTAGTCATTTCTTTTATTGTTTGTAAATCTGGAAATGATGATGCTTTGAGTTTTAAATCATTAATAAGTTATAGTAAGTTTGTTTGGTTTTAAAGTTTATGACTTTATGAAGAAAATCATTAATAAGTTTAAAACTGGTTCTTTGTTAGTCTAAAAAGAATAATGAATGAATAAATAATGATGAGTGAATAAAATGAAAAATGAATGAAGTTTAGACCAGATATAGACTGGTATTTTTTAGTTCCGTTTCATGTTCTTGTTCTTCCATTAATTTCGAGTATTAGAGCTTGTTTCCTTCAGCCTTAGATCTTATCTTTTCCAGTAGGTAAAAGCTCCAGGCTTTCCTGTTTTCTTTGCTCATTTTCTTAGAGCAGTCTACTAAGGGTTTCTGGGCTGTTGAGTGGGTTGGTTTTAGGTCTCTGTATAATGCTGCAGGTTCAGAGGCTTGTCCAAGAGGGTGTCCTAGGATGCTATGCTAGTGTGTGCAAGGTGGTGCAGGATGTTAGCTGTTTTAGGGATGTATGCAGCTAGGAGTTCAGGTTAGATGAGCTGGTGCAGGAGCGGGTAGTAGGGAGCCTGTTCTCGTCCTGTTGTATGGTAGTTCTAGGGTCTTTTGAAGGCCCTGGGCGGTGTTTGAAAGAGGCCCAGGCCTTGTGTGATTGCTGCAGCTTTTGGATGAGAGTTTAGTGGAAATCTTGCTATGGTGTTTTGATGGTTCTAGCTGGTTTCTAGTTTCAACAAGTAGTGTAGGGAGTTGCTTGGTTGTGCAGGTGAATTAGAAGAGTGCAGGTGTGCTGTGTTGATCCAGTTTAGTATGAGGGCTGTTGCCTGGTTGTTTCAGGTCTGAGGAGAAGAAGTTGCAGCTGCTGTTTCTATTTCAGGTTAGTTATGTGAGCTAGATGGAGGTGTGAGTTGAGATTGGAGGAGCTGAAGGGGTTGGTGTTAGTTCATAGGTGTTGCAGCTTGTTGTTGGTTATTCAGGAAGAGTGTGTGAGAGGCTAGTAGGCAGGTCTGGATTAGTAGAAAGAAAGTGAAGAGGATCAGGGAGTTGTTTCTGCTTTGCTTCTGTTGCCCTAGTTTTGGTTAGCAGGTGCAGGAAGTTTCAGGGAGCTGGTGATGTCTTAAGGGTGCTATGGGTAAATCTGCAGATGCCAAGATGTTTGCAGGTGATGTTTATGTGTGTTAGAAAGTATGAGGTTTGGTTCCTGTTTAGTCTTTGTTCATGATTTCCGAAATTGCATAGAGGTAAGGAGAGGAGTGTATGCTGGTTAGCTTGTCTTCTGAGGGAGTATGGTGGCTGTAGTTCAGTTTGTTTCTATTTTGAAGATGTTCCCTGAAGTGTAGAGTTTCGGTTAGGTTGCAGGTTTGATGCTGGCCTATTGAAAAAGTGTTCTGGCTGTCTAAGTATTTGCGGAGGATGTTCTCAGGTGGTTTGTAAGCTTGGTATGTAGGTTTGTGGGTTGTTTTCTAGTTCATTTTCAGGGGATGCTGCAGTAGTAGGGGTCTGTCATGGTGGTGTTGTGTGATTAATGAAAGGGCTTGGCCTCAGTTCTATTTTTAAGAATGCAAGTCAATAGCTAATTCTGCCCTGAGTCAGCTTTCTTTCCATGTTTTTCCTCGGCTGATGTGTGAATTTACATCTGATGTATTAAGATTGTCTTGAGAATCGTTCCAGTTTCTAGTGGGTTGTTCTTTTACTGTTTTGCCTTCATGTAGAGAGTGTAATTGAAAGCCCGAGTCTGGTTTACTGTATTGAGAATGCGAATCTCAGTTGAGAGTGTTCATTTAAAATTAGAAGCCTAATTAGCCTAAAATGTTTCTGGTATAATATTGAAAAGGAGCTGTTAGCAAAGTATGATTAGCCTAAAATCTTTCCTGTTAGCATGATATGCACCTGATGCCTGATCATGAATCTGTACACCTACTGCCTCCCTTTTGGTTTCTACACAAGTGGCATATATTTTTTTGTGTAAGTTCCTGTCTAATCAAGTAATAAGCATGTCAAATCAACTTGTGTGGTTTAAATGTCATGAGTTAGCAAGTGAAAATCATTAAATTTTGGTACTTTTACCTGTGTAGTTTAAACTTGGCTAGTCGCCTCAGGTAGGGCTGAATAGTTTAGCATCTTGGATCCATTTGTTCTTTGTATGACTCATGTCCTTTGTTGTTTATTTGATCCGCTTCGCATTTTCGGGACTTGAGATCCCCGAAAAATGCAAAAAGAAAAAATGAAAACTTATAAATTCAAGGCTCAAGGATTGAGTTTTCTAAATCCGGGTTCTACCTTCTAAACTTCCTCTCTCCCGCCCCCTTTAGAAAAGCATGTTATAGGAGCCCTGAAACCGGACTAGGACTTTGCATGTTAGAAGCTTGGTAGGATAGTCGCTTTATTTAAAACTATTATCTTATCGCATGTTTAGAACTGTTTAAATAATCGCTCATCCCGTTTCTTTGGGACGCGCCAATTAATTTAAGGCGATAGAAACCTCTCGTCAATTATTGAGTGCAAAAAATCAAAATTTATTTAAAATTATACAATCTTCATTTATTATTTACATTTAAATTAATTATTTGTCTATCTATCATTTATTATTTGCTTATTTATTCATTAGTTAAATTAATTAAGTGGTATTTATTATTAATTTATTTAATTAATCAATTTTGTTTTTTAATTTTAACTAATCATTTTGTTTAATCAATTATAATTATGTAGTTAATTAATCAATTAGTTATTATCCATTATTCTTTATCTAACTGAATTTATATAAGTATTTATTTGTTTGATTAAGTTATTATCTTTTCATTATTTATCTATCCAATTAATTAATTAATCAATTATTATTATTTGTCTAATCATTTATTTTATTTATTTACTTAAATTTTATTTAGCCTTTGTTTATTTAATCAACTAGTCAATCAATCAACTATTTTTAATTATCCATTTAATTAATTTTAAATTTGGTTATTTGTTTATCTAAGTATCGGCATAACCGAAAACTTATCTTATTTATATTATCCTCATTTAAAATTATCCTTAACAAAATTCGTGAAAACCGCTGGATTAACCGCTTTTAGTGGATTTTCGAAAGTGCTCCCGCAAGGGACCTTCTTTCGAATCTAATAGAACCACTTACCTAAGAATCTCTGATTTTAATAATTTTTTTTAAGTAAAGGGAATAATTGCACTCTTTAATTAACGTTAGGTTCCTAATAATCCATAAATTAGGTGGCGACTCCAAAGAAACCCTTTGGAGTCCCATTTTGTTGAAATCAAATCCCGATGCATACTTGTGTACATTTTTTGGGAGGGTTCAACAGCGTGGCGACTCCGTTGGGGACACGCAAATGGTTCTAACCAAAAGATTTTCACGAATTTGCTTTATTTATATATGTGTTGATTGTATGTATGCGTAGCTTAACTCATTATTGTTTGCATGCCTAAACTAGTATGTGTAGAATTTATTGTTGTGAATGAATGTATTGAAGAATGTTTTATTTGTGCATAGTCAGCATTCCGTTCATATTTCCTCCCTCATGGAGCCTGTCAATTCTCTCTCATCTCCTCGATTTCATCACGGGGGGGGGGGGGGCCACTTGACGGGCAATTATATAGGAAGGGAATTGTCCTTCCTAACTCTTTGAATTTCTTTCGTGTCACCAAAGTTAGTTGGGGTATGGTTTGCCTGGTTTGTCATGGCCGGTTTTACTGGTTTATGAGGCCAGGTTTATCCCGCATAGGTCGAATCAGCCTCAACCGTTAGCCCACTCTTAGAAGGATATTAGGTCATGCATACATTACGCCTTAGTTTGGACCCGGTTCTTGGTACCGCCTCCGGGAATTATGAAACAGCCCTTTTGTCGACGGGTTATCCAAACCCAACGACGCTGCATACTATGTGATCGTGTGGGTATTATAACGAATTCAAAGCCCTTTGCCATGTCAAATTTGGGAAAACTTCATGTTGACTTTTATTGTTTTGTAGATATGGATTAAGACCCACCTTTTTCCTAAGCATCGAGATATCCAAATGATCACCACTCCGCCAAAAATTCTACAAGATTGCTGGAATAACATCAAAGGGGGGTACGGTGCTCAGATTATAAGAAAACTGGAAATTTGGTTTCGTTAATGAATATCCAGGGTGACAAGGGCCTTATTAAAGCCTTAGTGGAATTATGGGATGGCGAAGCGGGTGTTTTCCGCTTCCCTGACTTTGAGTTGTGCCCGACTTTAGAAGAGATCGTGGGCTTTACAGGTTTGACCATGGAAGATCGTGAGATCGTTGTGCCTAAGGCCAAATGCCCGAAGAAATTTTGCAAGCTGTTCGAATTGAAATATGTTCCATCATTAGTAGCAAAGAGTCATGACACAATCTCTCTAGAATATATGTTTCAGCGCTTTGGAAGAGGGAGCTCTTTTAGCGCACATAAAAAAGAATCTGATTGCAATAAGGCAAAATGGGAGAAACTTAGACCTAAGGTTTTTGTGTTAGCACTACTCGGTACTTTGGTATTCCCGTGTGGTTATGATGCAATTGATATCCGACTTAGTACTGTGGTGAAATCGGTATTCGATGGAATAAACGGGAGGCAAACGACTCTAGTGCCCATGATCCTCGCTGATATGTTGTACTCTTTGACTGAGTGCTCTGTCTTTAGAAAGGGACGCTTCTTTGGTTGCAATCTTACTTTGCAACTATGCGTTGTTGAGCATCTACACCGTCGAGCCCATTGGATAATTTGATTCCTCAAAATAAAAACCAAATCGCCACACACTATGCAAGAATGGAAAGTTTCAACAGTCATCAGACTGCTCAAGATTGGTATGATGATCTAAAGGGTTTAAGTGGCGCGGACATTCATTGGAATTATTCATGGATTGGTAATCATGAGGTTCGCTTAAGGAGTCCCGACCGGTATTATATCAAGTTGATCGGGTTCAGGAGCATCCAGCCTTACGCTCCGATCCGTGTAATGAGGCAATTCGGGTTATTACAGTCCATCCCACTTATTGCCGGTATTTGGGAGTCTGAAATCGAATATGAAGCACCTGATTACACAGTTCTTGAAGCAATGAGCATCTATAATGACTGGGCTCGCTTGGAAAGAGAGTTGATTCGTCAAGATCAAAACCCACCATGTTCTCCCGAGTATTATGCATGGGCAAGGCATATCCACGGCATTAGGGAGATAGAAACGAGCCCTTGGGAGCAGACTGGTTTTGTTGACAAAGAAGCTGAAAGGCATTCTCGCCTTCACCTCCTACCCATAACAACATTGGATGATCTGATGTTTGACCAAGTTAGCCATTACCCAGGATATTCAGGATATCTTCATGCCACAAATCGGTTGTATCGTGAAAGGCCACCTGCCTGATGATGTTGCTGAATGCTGATGATTATTGTTGATTCCTAAAGAAGTTGCAGAATTTATCTCTTATGTTTTATGACCCCTTTTATCCCAATGTAAAAGCTTGAAGCTTTTCCCCATAGTACTTTGATATTTTGTTATTATCATGACTTTATATTTTGAGACTCGGTTTATTCCTAACAGTTATGAGTATTTACTCACTTCTCGAATGTTGTATTGGCAAACGGTTTGTATCATTATAATATCTACATGTGTGTGAAATTTGACGATTAGGCTTACCTCTGGCACAAAGAGGCCCCCTTACAAGGTAGGACGTGTTCGCATTTTATTTACGCTCGACTACGTGTGATTGCCACATGCCAATTTATTGTTATATCTTCCATGTTTAAACTGCCAAAGCATTACTTGACGCGCACTATGTGCAACCTTGTAAATAACATGCAAACTAACATAGTTACCTTTGAACTTTTCGTTTTGTTGTGTTTACTCCCTTCCCCGCAGAAGTTTGATTTGTGTTGACTTTGAAATGGCTGACTTCACAAAATCCAAAGCAAGAAAAGGAGATTCTCTTTCAATTGTGATCATAAAAAAGAATAAGACAGTATCTGACCCATCTTTGGAACAAAATGCAAAGAATGATGAAAAGGTTCTCTTTGATCTTATAAAGGAAAAGGGACAATCAGAAGTGGAACATGTATCTAGTCCGAATGAGTGGTATCAATTGCAAACACAGGAGAAGTCTAGTCGATACCATGTGTCGAATTTGAAAAAGAATCCAACGAAAACTTTCCGTGAATATGCTATCCGTTGGACAAGTGAAGCCACTAAGGTCCAACCACCTTATACAGAGAATGAAGCAATTGCATGTTTCATATCATCTCTGGACAGTGAGCTCTACCACCAAATTCTTCGCCAAATGTCGGATATATTGGAAATAACATTTGCCAATATTGTTAAGATAGGAGAAACTATGGAAATCAAAATGATGCTTGAATCAGTCACTCCAAAAAATGCAAATGCAATGGCCCAGTTTGCCAATGATAAGAAGAAAGGAAAGGGGGTACAAGTTCCAAGTTTTCCAAACCCACTTTACAATTTATCTTTCCAAAACAAATCTACTTTTAATCATCATAGTCAATGCAAAGCTCCTTTTGCACCAATGCTTGATTTCAACCCTCCATTCCCCCCATTAAAATATCATCAATGCAACTTGTTTGTTTATCAGCCTTACCCACAACTTTCAAATAACCAAGCGCTTTCAAATAACCAAGCGCTCCCAAATTATCAACCATTTCTGAAGCACTAGCCTTCATCTAGTCACCAACCTATAGCTTCTGTTCGCCAAGGTCGCCTAGCCATGGAAAAACCCTGCACAAAGGTCTTCAAAACTTTCACACCTATAGCCGAACCTTACAATCAATTTTATGAAAGGCTAAGGGAAGCTGGAATGATTCACCCTATCGCTGATGCAACACCTAGTCCACTTCCAAAATGGTTCGATGAAACCAAACATTGTGCCTATCATTCTGGGGCGCCAGGGCATGACATCGAAAATTTTTACGCACTCAAAAATAAGATTGAAACAATGATAAGATCAGGAGAAATACAATTGGTGACGGCTCCTCCAAGTTCCCAATACTCATTATCTAGCCTAGCGTCTGGATCTAATTCCAACTTTGAAAAGAGGGCTCGCCAAAAGTTTACATTTCCAACAGAATCTCAAGAGCATTTGTTTGAAAGGTTAAACGGTGCAAAAGTTTTAAAGCCTTTGGTAGGAGATGAGACATCTAATCCTCCTCCAAGATTGACTCATGGGGTCAAATATTGTGCTTACCATGGAGAATATTGTCAACATGACACTAAGAACTGCATTACTCTAAGGCACAAAATTCAAGATTTGATTGATGATGGAGTACTCCAGCTTGCTTATGACGATGCAACTCAAAAATGAAGATAATGATCTCTGAGTTCATGCCCTTCTGAAAGGAACTTGGCGATTGAGCTCAAGAGTTTCTTTTTGCATCACAATTCAAATTGAGGCCCTGAATTGTGTTTTTGCCTTTAAAGTATGTCTATGTCTTTTGAAAATGACTTTTAATTTCTGTCTTCGCATGTCTATCGCGTTATGCCTCCTTAAGTTAATATTTGAATAAATTATACATTGCATTCTCATTGTGTTATTATGCTTTATTTACTTTATAGTATGCTTTTGATTAAATATTCATTTCTATTTCAATTTTATAATTATCAAACCTGCCTAAGCATTGCTTGTGACTAACAACAAAACAACTGAACAATTTGAGAATGATGCGCTGAAAAGCAATATTTTGCGCCCTTGAGGTGTCACACTATCGTTAGAACTTCAACTGGGGCAGATTTTATTTGTTGGCATACGACGTGGAAGTAGTTTTATCTACATTCTTTCTTTGAGGATTGCTTAAAATGATGAGTTGAAGATGCAAAATTCGTGAAGTTGACAAAGTCTTTACGTGGTTCATCGTGTCCTATTTGGAGGAACACCGGTGTTTACAAAGTGGATGTTCAAGTTTGGCTGAAAATTGAACACAGATGTCTTCACAAGACACTATATTTGAAGCAGCCGCAAGTTAGTATTGTTGAATGTAATCTTTATTGTAATGTGAACTACGCGTAACCTGATTTCCAGGGCTGGGATACGTAAGCAACTCATATAGAGCTCGGTTACACTAGCATAGGGATCCCCTATTTTCCTCTTTTATGTATTTTGAACTACTTCTGACCTGATTCCTGTAATGGAAACAGGATAAGTAGGCAATCCCCATCGGATTCGGTCAAAATATTGCAACACATTAGGCTTGTTTATCTTTTATGATATATTTCCAAACTATGCATCTGGGCAGATGTGTAGGTTTTCCAACTCGGATGCGGTTTCGTACTTAGATTGCCATATATTCCCCAAAATCTTTATGTAAGTAGAACTACGCACAGTCTGATTCCCATAGAGGGATACGTAGGCGCTCTTAACGGGCTTGATTCCAATATATCAAATTTTTTAGTTTCCCCAAAAGTAAGGAACTGAGGCAAATTTTGCAAGGCGAATTGAAGATATAGAAGATAGAAACTGGGGCAATTTTTTGCAGGACGAATTGAAAATATAGAAAATAGGAACTAGGGCAAATTTTGCAAAATAAGTTGAAGATTCAGAAAATTATAATTGAGGCAAATTTTGCGAGGCAAGTTGAAGATTTAGATGGTCATAACTGGGGCAGAATTTTGCAAAAAATCAATGTTGACTATCAAAAGACGAGTTGGGAAGATCTCGGGAATTGGCTAAAGTGAATTGTGCCAACTCTAAGGAAAGGATGTTCAGTTTGTTTTAAGATATGTCACAAGCTTAAGTCAAGGCAGAAATTTCATAAAATGCATCTTACTTTCATGAAATATTTGCATGGTTACTTTATTTACTTTATTACCAAACTACTTTTACGCTGCCTCTATTTTCAAAACATCTATGCTTTTGAGTTCATGAGCCAAGTTTCTGACCATGATTCACAAATCCAAGTCCGAGGAAGACATGGGAGCAGAAGCGACATCAAGAAGATCAAGATCAAGTCAGCACAAATCAAACGCTCCCCCCTCCCTCCCAAAACTAATAATTTTTCTTTGAGGGAAGGACATTAACGCCCGCATCAGAAGATAAACGTCTTACCAAGACAATCTTGAAGATTCTCATCGCTTGGATTGAAATGACATTTGGGATAAAGCTCGATGCTTTCTCACTTTGCCAAAAAGGCGGCATTTCTATTTCCCATAACTTTTGCGAATTGTTAAGCATATCTGTTTCATTTCTCTTTCTTCATATGAGAACACTCACTAAAGTTCTGCTCTATAACTTACAGATATTGCCAAATCTGGGAGGTTCCCTTTGCATTGTAGCCAAGACCATTCCTTCGCAGAAGGATTCGGAGATATAAGCTTATTTGACAATAGGACTACTTTGGATGGGTTCCTACCTTTTGGTTGGGGTACAACCCAAGACTGCATTGAAAACGACCTTTTCGTGATTTGGAGCATTATGCTTTATCAGGGTTTATTGCCGAACAGCGGCATTTTTATTCCCTTTAACCTTTGCAAATTGTCAAACATATCGGCTTCATTCATTTTCCTTTCGCCTTATGAGAATGCTCACTAAATTTTATTTTGTGATTTGCAGGTATTAATAAATTTGGAGAATTACTTGCTTTAATGAGTTTTGTATCTTTTGCTTTACCTTATGGAAGGTTTATTTCATATTGCATTGGGATGCTGAAGGTTTCGTGACCAGACGCTTCATTGGTCTTATCAATAGAATGAAGCGCAGTCCAACATTGCATTGCAGACTACCTCTCCATGATCTAAAGCATTACGCTTTATCATGATTTATTACCGAAAGGCGGCATTTCTATTTCCTATAATTCTTGCAAATTGTTAAACATATCTGTTTCATCTCTATTTTGCTTTATGCGAACATTTACTGAAATTTTATTTTTCTGATTTGCAGATATTGATAAATTTGGAGAAGTACCCGCTTTAGTGAGCTTCATGTCTTTTGCTTTACTTTAATTTTGTTTGTTTAGTTCGTCTTGTAGAGGAACATCTCGGGTCCTTCCACACAAAAATAGGATGCAGGTTCCTTTCAAGTCGCATTAAAACATTGGATACTTCAAGACCGGATGTCTCATTTGTTTTGTCAAGTGATTGAAACATAATACAAGATTGCGTTGTAAACTACCTCTTGATGAATAAAAGTATTATGCTTATCATGGTTTGTTGCGGAATAGGCGGCATTTCTATCTTTATGACCCTTATTTCGAAAAATATTATTCTAAAACTTGCATAGATGATAGTCTAAGACAAGTCGGCTGAAGCACCACTTTCGGCTTGTTTCGCGATGTCGGTAGTCTTGCAATATTGGTATTTTATATATAAAGTAGATTGATAGTCTGAGACAAGTCGGCTGGAGCACCACTTTCGGCGTGTTTCGCTATGTCGGTTGTCTTGCAAATTGGCAGGTTATATTTAAAGCAGATTGATAGTCTGAGACAAGTCGGCTGAAGCACTACCTTCGGCGTTTTTCGCGATGTCAGTTGTCTTGCAAATCGGCATGTTATATTTAAAGTAGATTGATAGTCTAAGACAAGTCGGCTGAAGCACCACTTTCGTCGTGTTTCGCAATGTTGGTTGTCTTGCAAATCGGCATGTTATATTTAAAGTAGATGAATAGTCTAAGACAAGTCAGCTGAAGCACCACTTTTGGCGTATTTCGCGATGCCGGTTATCTTGCAAACTGGCATGTTATATTTAAAGTATATTGATAGTCTAAGTCAAGTCGGCTGGAGCACCACTTTCGGAGTGTTTCGCGATGTCGGTTGTCTTGCAATATTGACATGTTATATTTAAAGTAGATTGATAGTCTAAGACAAGTCGGCTGGAGCACCACTTTCGGAGTGTTTCGCGATGTTGGTTTTCTTGCAATATTGGCATATTATATTTGAAGTAGATGATAAAGATAGGCAATCCGACTTGAGACATCATGTCTCGTTAGTCAACTTACCTTATGAAAGCATTGCATTCTACAATTCAATTCTCACTTTACTTATTGTCTTACTTTACTGTTTCAGAATAATGATCAGCCGAGAGGTTCTCCGGGTGGAGCACCTCGTCAGCTGATTGAAGGAAGAACTTGTTGACGGCATTGCAACCAGCATTTACGATTCTATATTATCCCTTAATTCTCTTTCTTATCCCAATTGACAAAGTTTATTAGCAGTTGTTCGCTTACCATTTGTTAAGTCTTTACAGAATTTTAGCGGCACCGCAGCAGCATTTGGAGCATAATGTGGAACTTTTTCTTAGCAGTGAACTGGGGCAATTGTTGATATGAGCCAGACTCGTCAACAAGGATCTGAAGAATCGCACTCGAACAAGCAAGTCTTACCTAGGGGCAATTTGAATTCCTTCCTATTCGTGCATCCTTTTCTGTCAATCGTGCGAGTCTTCGTATCTAAGTGTCATTAAACTACATATGGCCTGATTCTCTTTCAGCCCGAGATATGTAGGCAACTCGGACACCGGAGCTCGGCCATATCCATAAGCCTCGCCTTTTGGTCCATGGAAATCAAAAGTCTTGGTTTTATTGAGACAAAATTGGTTTCTCGTCAACTTCTTTACCCTAAAAACTATTTCATCCTTTTTCGGGTAAAGAGGGGCAGCTGTTGACACCCAATTTTGTCCAAAAAATTTAATTAAATGTCTAATTATCTAATTAATGGACAATTTTGAGAATTAAATGTAATCGATTATTTTCTGAGGAAAAGGCCAAATTTTGCAAAGCGTAGCCTAATTTCTATCCAACCCCGCGCAACCCCTTCAATTTCCAATTAATCTTAAAGCATGTCTAGATTTGTTCCCTAGCCTCAATTTCAGCCTACCCGTACAATCACCTATTTCACTTAACTTATCCTAAAATAGGCTAAATTCGCAATGCCGGCCTCAAATCTGTCTTACTTGCGCAACATTACATACTAATACACACAACACCCTTTCACGCGTATCAACTCCCCATTTCAGAAAAAAAAAAACCATACCCGATTTCCCCTCCCTTGACCCGCGAAAACCCCAATTCGACCCGCGACCCCCCAAAATCAGAGTCGTCTTCTCCGTACAAGTGATTTGCTGGACGAATAGCACTGTTCCAGGCATCATTTTGAAGCTTCATTAACAAAAATCCAGCTGTGTCAAATCTCAGCCGCATATTTCAAACGAGAATCAATCCGAGCCGTGAGATGTCATAACGTCCATATATCCCTTTGGAATCAGAGTTAAACTAGTACGATCCGAAGGATTATACGATTTTAACCCTGGTTTCAAAAGGGAAAAGAAAATGAGCAAGGATTATATGGGGTATTCAAAGGGATCCGAAACCCTAGCCTAGAGGTATTTAATCTTTATTTCTCTCATTTTTCGGGGTTCTAGGTTTTGATAAGATAAAAAAAAAAGGGCACGGCATAATACATAAGGTTTTTTTTAGTTTAAAGTTTTAAGTTCATAGCACTACTGTGACTGGTCTTTCTGGGATTTATTTGTGTTGTCGCTTTATCGTTCGAGTCGTCAACCTCGCTCGAGTCGCTTTAGTTCGAGTCGCTTTCTTCAGATTCAACGCCCTAGCTCGCTGCGTTGCAAAAGGTAAAAGCTCCAGGCTTTCCTGTTTTCTTTGCTCATTTTCTTAGAGCAGTCTGCTAAGGGTTTCTGGGCAGTTGAGTGGGTTGGTTTTAGGTCTCTGTATAATGTTGCAGGATCAGAGGCTTGTCCAAGAGGGTGTCCTAGGATGCTATGCTAGTGTGTGCAAGGTGGTGCAGGATGTTTAGCTGTTTTAGGGATGTGTATGCAGCTAGGAGTTCAGGTTAGATGAGCTGGTGCAGGAGCAGGTAGTAGGGAGCCTGTTCTGGTCCTGTTGTATGGTAGTTCTAGGGTCTTTTGAAGGCCCTGGGTGGTGTTTGAAAGAGGCCCATGCCTTGTGTGATTGCTGCAGCTTTTGGATGAGAGTTTAGAGGAAATCTTGCTATGGTGTTTTGATGGTTCTAGCTGGTTTCTAGTTGCAACAAGTAGTGTAGGGAGTTGCTTGGTTGTGCTGGTGAATGAGAAGAGTGCAGGTGTGCTGTGTTGATCCAGTTTAGTATGAGGGCTGTTGCCTGGTTATTTCAGGTCTGAGGAGAAGAAGCTGCAGCTGCTGTTTCTGTTTCAGGTTAGTTATGTGAGCTAGATGGAGGTGTGAGTTGAGATTGGAGGAGCTGAAGGGGTTGGTGTTAGTTCATAGGTGTTGCAGTTTGTTGTTGGTTATTCAGGAAGAGTGTGTGAGAGGCTAGTAGGCAGGTCTGGAGGTCTGGATTAGCAGAAAGAAGGTGAAGAGGATCAGGGAGTTGTTTCTGCTTTGCTTCTGTTGCCCTAGTTTTGGTTAGCAGGTGCAGGAAGTTTCAGGGAGCTGGTGATGTCTTAAGGGTGCTATGGGTAAATCTGCAGATGCCAAGATGTTTGCAGGTGATGTTTATGTGTGTTAGAAAGTATGAGGTTTGGTTCCTGTTTAGTCTTTGTTCACGATTTCCGAAATTGCATAGAGGTAAGGAGAGGAGTGTATGCTGGTTAGCTTGTCTTCTGAGGGAGTATGGTGGCTGTAGTTCAGTTTGTTTCTATTTTGAAGATGTTCCCTGAAGTGTAGAGTTTCGGTTAGGTTGCAGGTTTGATGCTGGCCTATTGAAAAAGTGTTCTGGCTGTCTAAGTATTTGCGGAGGCTGTTCTCAGGTGGTTTGTAAGCTTGGTATGTAGGTTTGTGGGCTGTTTTCTAGTTCATTTTCAGGGGATGCTGCAGTAGTAGGGGTCTGTCATGGTGGTGTTGTTTGATTAATGAAAGGGCTTGGCCTCAGTTCTATTTTTAAGAATGCAAGTCAATAGCTAATTCTGCCCTGAGTCAGCTTTCTTTCCATGTTTTTCCTCGGCTGATGTGTGAATTTACATCTGATGTATTAAGATTGTCTTGAGAATCGTTCCAGTTTCTAGTGGGTTGTTCTTTTACTGTTTTGCCTTCATGTAGAGAGTGTAATTGAAAGCCCGAGTCTGGTTTACTGTATTGAGAATGCGAATCTCAGTTGAGAGTGTTCATTTAAAATTAGAAGCCTAATTAGCCTAAAATGTTTCTGGTATAATATTGAAAAGGAGCTGTTAGCAAAGTATGATTAGCCTAAAATCTTTCCTGTTAGCATGATATGCACCTGATGCCTGATCATGAATCTGTACACCTACTGCCTCCCTTTTGGTTTCTACACAAGTGGCATATATTTTTTTGTGTAAGTTCCTGTCTAATCAAGTAATAAGCATGTCAAATCAACTTGTGTGGTTTAAATGTCATGAGTTAGCAAGTGAAATCATTAAATTTTGGTACTTTTACCTGTGTAGTTTAAACTTGGCTAGTCGCCTCAGGTAGGGCTGAATAGTTTAGCATCTTGGATCCATTTGTGTTTGTATGACTCATGTCCTTTGTTGTTTTTATATATATACTTGATTTAAGTTGCTATATTTTATATGGTAATTTCTATCCCTCCTTATTTTGGCATGTACACTGCTTGGGATCGAGTTGAATAAAACTCACAAACTGGGATGACATGCATTTGGAGTTATTTGATCTGCTTCGCATTTTCGGGACTTGAGATCTCCGAAAAATGAAAAAAGAAAAAATGAAAACTTATAAATTCAAGGCTCAAGGATTGAGTTTGCTAGATCCGGGTTCTACCTTCTAAACTCCCTCTCTCCCGCCCCCTTTAGAAAAGCATGTTATAGGAGCCTGAAACCGGACTAGGACTATGCAGGTTAGAAGCTTGGTAGGATAGTTGCTTTATTTAAAACTATTATCTTTTCGCATATTTAGAACTGTTTAAATAATCGCTCATCCCGTTTCTTTGGGAAGCGCCAATTAATATAAGGCGATAGAAACCTCTCGTCAATTATTGAGTGCAAAAAATCAAAATTTATTTAAAATTATACAATCTTCATTTATTATTTACATTTAAATTAATTATTTATCTATCTATCATTTATTATTTTCTTATTTATTCATTAGTTAAATTAATTAAGTGGTATTTATTATTAATTTGTTTAATTAATCAATTTGATTATTTAATTTCAACTAATTATTTTGTTTAATCAATTATAATTATGTAGTTAATTAATCAATTAGTTATTATCCATTATTCTTTATTTAACTGAATTTATATAAGTATTTATTTATTTGATTAAGTTATTATCTTTTCATTATTTATCTATCCAATTAATCAATTATTATTATTTGTCTAATCATTTATTTTATTTATTTACTTAAATTTTATTTAGCCTTTGTTTATTTAATCAACTAGTCAATCAATCAACTATTTTTAATTATCCATTTAATTAATTTTAAATTTGGTTATTTGTTTATCTAAGTATCGGCATAACCGAAATCTTATCTTATATATATAATCCTCATTTAAAATTATCCTTAACAAAATTCGTGAAAACCGTTGGATTAACCGCTTTTAGCGGATTTTCGAAAGTGCTCCCGCAAGGGACCTTTCGAATCTAATAGAACCACTTACCTAAGAATCTCTGATTTTAATAATTCCTTTTAAGTAAAGGGAATAATTGCACTCTTTAATTAACGTTAGGTTCCTAATAATCCTTAAATTAGGTGGCGACTCCAAAGAAACCCTTTGGAGTCCCATTTTGTTGAAATCAAATCCCGATGCATACTTGTGTGCATTTTTTGGGATGGTTCAACACTCCTTATCTGAGCTAGTGGAGTGACATAGTGAATTCAGCTTGCTCATCATCTTGTTGAGGAAGTTGCTTGTTCTCTTGCCAAAAATTTTCTGCTTCCTCTCCATTTTGTCCCGCAGGATCTTAATCCGCTCTTGCTCAGCTGCTACTGCCTCCAGTGATAACGTGCTCGAAGGCCTGGAGGAAGAGCCCTCTCCATGTGGGCCTAAAGGAAGCCCTGCTACTAGCTGTCTAATGTGAGCGTCTACGGAAGAAATTTGAGGGGAAATGTACCTCATGTTAGACGCTCCAGATGCAAGTGGTGGAACTGGAGTGTAAGAACTCCCTGGTGCAGCAGTAGTTGCAGGTGTAGAGAATTGCCCAAAAGTTGGGTCCTCGATATCAATCTGGGAAGGCATCTCAACTTTTCTTTTCTTGCTCTGTGTTACCCCTCCCTGTCCTTTCTTCAGTAGTGGATAAATAGGCTTTTCAAAATCCACACTTTTATCAGTATTGTGTATCTCCACTTCCGGCATCCATGCATAGCCGGTGAATCAAGCTTGGGAAGAATAAGCTTTTTGTTCTCTCTAGCACCACTTCTTCAATCTCCCAAACAATTTTTTCACCAACATTAACCTTGAGCCCGTCAATCAGTGCCGCGACCAGGCGAGCTTTTTCAGGAGAGAGATCACTCTCATTGCTCGAAGGCATCACCCTAGTGCACACAATGGATAACCAGATGCGGGCCTCAGCTGTGAAGTCAGTAGATACAATCTTGTGTCCGAATGTGGACCAACCTGAGTGGTTACCCCCTTGAAGCATATCAACCATCCATTGCATACCTCCTTCTGAAGCACGATCCTTTTATAAAGCATTGTCAACATTATCGAGCTTGTAAACCACATTGATAGCAGCTGCATCAAATCGCACTAACTTGCCCCTCACAGTAGTCACCAACTCCCCACTAAAATCTGTTCGAGTGACGTTTGCATAAAACTCCCGTGCTATGGTAGCATTTGCCTTCTCAGGTGTCTTGGCAAAACAGCTCCATCCGTTATTTTCGAGCTTTTGAAAGAATTTGGGGAGTTTCTCTTCCACTTTATCCATATGGATCCCTCTTTCCTTAATGAAGCTCTTTTCAAGGTCCCTCGGGAATTTTTCATAGCACGATCTGGATAAGAACCTCGTTCTGTCATATGCTGCTTCTCCATCTCCTGTTACGTTCCGTTGGTTGTTTCCTTCGGCCATTGTAAGGAAAAAGTACCTTGATAATGGAGATAGGATGCTTGAGAGGATGAAATATAGCACTTGGATCTGCCTGAAGAGTTGTTCATCGCGATCGCGTGCCACAATCGCGATCGCGCTTTACTGAAAAGGTAACCTACGCGATCGTGTGTGGCCAACACGATCGCGCAGGTTTGGCTCACAGTGAAGCGCGATCGCCCAGAGAGTGACGCGATCGCGATGTAGACTTTTTAATCCAACTTCCAGTGAGCAGAATTTCAGTGAGGCGGTCCGCCCCAAACCTTAGGCGCTCCGCCTACTGGGATGCAGATTTTCAAATTTCATTGGGCGGTCCGCCTCATCTCATTGGTTGGTCCGCCCTACACCCCTGTGCAATCCATTTTTTCCATGTTTAAGCCTTAGATTATGCATCCTAACAACTAACAAATGTGGGATTCATGTGAGATGATCAAAAACAACAATAAAAACTAATCTAACCTAACATGCAATCAATAAACAACTAAAACTTTAAAGAGATTCTGGTTGCCTCCCGAAAAGTGCTTTATTTAACGTCTTGGCTAGACGGTACCCATGATGCTTTTCTCTCCACTTGGTGAAGGTGAATTTTCTCCCCAATATGGCTTCATGCTCTTTGTCATTCTCTTTAGGCGGGGGTACATATTTCCGAGCTTGCCAAGCCGGATTCTTCATCTTACACTTCTTCGCCTTCAAGTGAGAAATGTCATTTTTCCTTCTTGGCGTGGCAAATTCAACAATGTACCCATTTTGCTCATCAACGCCAAAATCATTCGAAGGTGCTTGTTCTTCCACTTCTATTGCCTCATCCACACATAGTGTTGAAAAATAAAGTGAATCAGGTCCCAATTGTTTTAACACCAATAGAGCACCAACCATGACATACTCCTCTTCAACTATGCTAGAGTCTTCATCACAAAAGTTCTTCATTTCCGCTCTAGACTCCAACACAAATTTCTTGTTCACGGCATCATCACCAAATATCTTGAAGATGTGATCACTTCCATGAGTTCCCATGATTTGACTTGTGCTCTCTTCCACAAATTCGTTCATTTCTAGCATATCATTCACTATTTCTTCATGTTGAGCCTTGGAAGCTTCAACCACTTCATGCGCTAGAATGTTCAAGACAGGAGCTTCACGATCAAATTGGTTAACTCTTTGTCTTAGTTCTTTTTTTTCATGTTCGAGATCCCAACCATCTACATTTAAGTCATGAAGGCATGCTTCATGGACTTTCATTTTTCGAGCTTGATCTCGGAGCCAAGCTCGGCTCACAATTTCTTCTTCATCCCAATTGTGCTTTTCTTCAATAATTCTTTCTTGATATTCAAGCACATCTTCCATGGAGGATTCTTCTTGGAACTCAACCTCATCTTCCATGTAAAACCTTTGTTGAGATTTGGCAACACCCTTAGCTTGTTGATCATTGAAAGTGTCAACCAATTGGCTCAGTTGAGTCTCCAAGTTGTGAATTGCTAAGCCATTTTGATGGATCGTTTCTTTTATCTCATCGAAGGCTTCAGAATTCTCATAATTTTTTTTAAGTATTCGCTCCATCAAATGTTCCAATCTTTCATTTTCATTGCATTCATCTTGTGAAGTCGATAGGTCCATCTCTTCTTGAAACTTCTCTTGGATGCCTTGCCACTCGGGTTCAAGCTCCATGTTCATGTTTGCATTTGTCCTATCAAACTCATAAGAATCATTAGCATCATTATAAAAATCATTGGAAGAAGATTAAGGAATATTAGGACAACCGTCCCAATGGCTATTTTGACCCCCACACTCATGACATATGTCCCACTCAAAGGGTTGAGAAGGTGCACACAACTCGCCCCCAGAAACAATTTGACAATCTTGCCAATGGTGAGGTCCGCCACAATAAGGACAAGGATCACTCATGTATGGATTTTCAATATGGGACCAATTTTGGTTCCATGATGCCATTTCAAGATAGTTATCACTAATCCAAACTAACTAACTAATGCAAGTAACCACTACACACAAACAAATATTTACAATTTACAAAGAACATTACTACTATTCACAATTTTAACAAGAACAGTTCGCAAAGTTTGGAACTAAGCCAACTAGCTCAACTCCTCAGACTACTCTAATACGCTAATTGTTCCCCGGCAACAGCGCCAATTTTGACAAACGCTCAACACACACCTTGGCTTGAGGTATGAACGGTCATCGCAATACAATTTACCCAGCTATGAGTCGGGTCGAATCCACAAGGAACAAAGTGATGCGATCAAAGTAGTGGAGGAACTAAACCTATTTGACAAAGCCAAACTAGGATAACGAGGTGATGGAACGATATTAACAACTGCAACTACACTAGGAAAGCAAGTAAATGTGATCTATTGCCTTCTCACAAGCAAGGAAAACAAGTTTTGAGCGTAGGATGCAATTGTAGCACGGGGTTTATATATTATGGCCGAGTCGTTCTAATGTAATCCCTAGAATCCTTCCGGCCTAGAAGGGATTTTCTTCAACGGCGCTCGTCAAAGCCATGGTTGAGCTTATAAAGCACTACCCATTACCCGAGGAAAGAAGACCTCTTCCGAGTGTAACTTCTTTTAGATGGGTTAGTCTATGAAATAGCCTATCAACCCAAATCCTCGCTAGCTTCACTATTCTATGCTAACTAATCTCTCCCGAGTCTTTAATTAGCAAAGTAGACGGGCAACTTAAGTGTCGCGAGCACAAAAGTCGAGCAATCAAAACAATGGAAGATAGATAATCAAAACCCAACAATATAAATTCCTAGTCATGACTCATTCATATATTCATGTCCAAAATCATACCAATCAAGAATACAAATAGCCATGAAATATATTCACAAAATCAATTCTTCAAAAACATCAACAACACCAAATATATTCAATACAAAGCATGAAAGTAAAGAAAGGAGTACTAAAGGTTGAGAATTTCTCAATGGGTTGCTCCAAATCTTCATCATCTTGGTGTTTTTGTTGATGGATCCTTGCTCCAAGATTAGAAAAATGGACAAAAGATGAGCCCTAGGTCTGCAAAGGGCTGAATATATGTTCCCAATTAGGCTGATGTGAAATTACAGAACTGTCCAGCACAGTCCAAACGCACAACCTTTGCGATCGCGTTAGCCTGAGCGCTATCGCGCTTCATCTCTTTTTCCTTTCTGCGCGATCGCGTCCTTCTTAGCGCTTTCTGATCCACGCTCAATCTTACACCATTAATGGTGAAGGGCGGTCGTCAAAGTATAATACCCGATGTGAGTCGGGGTCGATTTCCCAAGGGAACTAGCACGTCAAGTGAGAGAATTGTAATTAGATATTCAAATGAGGTTTAGTATTGAGTCCTAGAAGTATGATTTGTTCTATAAAAACTATGATTAATTCTAAAGTGTAAGCAATTAAACGAGTAAGTTGTTCAATATTACTAGACTAGGGGTGTAAAAGACTATTAGTGACTTCCTATCAACGGGTGTTCCCACTTCACTTTCTCAACACAAGTATAATTATGGTCGAGCATTCCGATCGTGATCTCTAGAATCCTTCCGGCCTAGAAGAGATCTTTCACAACCCACTCGTCAAAGCCTTAGTTGAATGCATAAAGCACTACTCAATGACCCAAGGAAAGGAGACCTCTTCCGAGCGTAACCCCTTTTAGATGAGTTAGTCTATAAAGATAGCCTATCAACTCAAATCCTTGCCAACTCCACTATTCTACACTAGTTAATCTCTTCTGAGTCTTTAACTAGCAATGTAGACAAGAAATCCCAAATATCATAGATTTTGGGATTTTGATGTTATTGTAATGAGGAGTTGGATAATTGTTGCTTGTGTTATGTTGAGTGAAATGAAACAACACCCATTGATTTTCTATCACCATAGCATATTTAGACCCCTAGTTATGAGTTCAGCTACTCATAACTAGGGTTTGAATCATAGCAATAAAGATGTAATGAAAAGATGAAATCATGTTGGACATAAGTTTGAATTGATACATGGAATCAAGATTCAAAGTTACAAGATTAGAAGCTTACAAATCGGTATTAAAACGTCTTCTTAGCTCCCAAAGTCGCCCAAAATATAGAGTAAAATGTAATGTAAAAGTTGATGTAATAAAACCCTAACTTTCCTATTTATACTCCTAAGAAAAATTACACAAAAAATCTTCTTCCGTCCCAATTGTGCGATCGCACAATATTGTGCTGACCGCACAAGTGGGTCTTTCTCAGCATTGTGCTGACTTCAATTCCCTCAGCTAGGGTAATTGTGTGGCCGCACAATATTGTGCTGAGCCGCACAAATTCTTGAAAACTTGAAGTAGTTACTGCTTCGTTTTGCATTTTTGTGCGGACAATTGTGCGGAGCATTATGCGCACCACACAATATTGTGCGGTCGCACAATGCTCTTTTGAGCTGTGCATTCTCTTCCTCTTCATTTGTTTCATGTTGTGCGGAGCATTGTGCTGTGTTGCAAAAATTTGTGCGGTCCGCACAATATTGTGCGGCCCAGCACTTTGGCTTGACACTTGCTCCATTTCGTACGACTCCAACTTCGACTCGACTCGGCCTTCTTTTGTGTTCTTTCCACTCAGTTTCTGGCCTCGAGCGTTTAAACTAAGTAGTACCTGGAATCACGCAACATTACATAAGAATTGGTCGTGAAATTAGCTTAAGAACAGATAAAGTTCCTATAAAGGAAGGCTCAAAGTCGGTAAAATGCCGACTTATCAACACCCCCAAACTAGAACTTTTGCTTGTCCTCAAGCAATAAAGCACAACCATGTCGACAATTCCAACACAATCATGATTCTACACTATCCATGCAATGCACTATTTTCAAAATTCGCCTGCATTCCTAGACTTCGTTTGATGCCAACAATTAGTTTCATATATGGGAATCCAACCATTTAACTACCAACCGCAAACCAAAATCAATCTAGTTATGCATCAACTTAGCCTCAAGTGATGATTCATGCATGCCAATGTTCCTAGTGGTTACTTCACCTTGTCATCTTCGCTCTTTTTTATTCCAAGTGCCCTTACCATTCAAGAGAAAATCCCAAATATAAGAATACAATTATCAACACACATTGGGATCAATTTCAACAAAAACTCTCTCACTCTCCAAAGAATGTTCACGAGTTGAGTCAAAGTACCATAAGCTTGCCCATATTGTGACTCTCTACTAATGGAGAAGCACCAAACATTGGATCAATTATAACTTGATTAGGCTTATAATGAAGGCTCGGGTTTAGGTGTGGTAATTTAGGATATAGTGACTACTACCCACCGTACCATCATATGTACATCATGTTTCCTCCTTTTTCACTTCTTTTCACCCTTTTGGACTCCACTCCCTTTATTTTATTCTTTTGTTTCTTTTTGTACTTTTCAATGTATAAGAAGCCTAATGTGTGTGTGTGTGTGTGTCTATATATATATGTATTTTTTTTTTTTTTTTTTTTTTTTTATTTTTTTTATTTTATTTTTTTTTAACAAAGTCTAACCTCAATATTTACAAGGTTAAGGTAGACTAGTTATTGCATATTGCTTCTCTTTTTGCATTTTTCTCAATTTTCTTCTTTTTTTTTTTTTTTGTACATAGCAATTTCACTAGGCTTCTTAGCATATGACTTTTCCAATGGACTCCCCCAAACTTACGCATTTCATTACATATCAACTCGAGGGATTTCAACTCACTTTTGACCACCAATGGATTAATCATACGCTTGGTTACCAAATAAAAGGCTAATAGGCTCAAAGGGGATAACTAGTGATATTTGAAGTAAGGGTATATGAAGAAGTTCAACGAAGGTTCCAAAGAAAGCCTAAAATCATTTCCAAGTTCGGTACGACTCAAATTTCGTCTTGAGCACAAACAGGGCAAGTTCTAGACCACAACTCAACATGTGAACCCACCATCTAATCTCACACACTCATGGCACAAGGAACAAGTCAAACAAAACATGATTCAATGAGGTTATTTTCAACAAAATCATACACTAGACATAGCATGAAACATCAAAAGAATCTAAGGTTCACAACTACTTGACTTCCACTTATCACACCAAACTTGACTTTCCCATATATGCTCCTAAGTATGTTGATATCAAACAAGTCAAAGATTTCTACCAAAAATGCTTGGTTCACTACTTTCTTCCTCGGAAAAGAATCAAAGCAAAGAAAAACCGAGAAGGTTATTGCTATCCTAAAATGGTATTTACAATGAAAAGAGGTTGTTTCGGACCCGAATGGGGCTCTCGCGCCCACATGGGATGCCTACGTATCACCCGGGAGTGAATCAGATAAAGAAAAGGTAGCATCCCAAGCGTAGTTCATGGGAGTACCATGTGTGTTTTTTTTTTTTTTTTTTTGGATGCTAAACATATATGTAATAACAACTTAACATAAACACATTTGTACATACATCAAACATAACACCATGTCATAGATAAAACAAATATATACAATACTTAGTTCATGACAAACAAAGGTACTAAAAGCATCCTATACACAAGATATGGTGACATGACATTCTTTAAGTACCCACCCCCAAACTAAAAGTATGCATTGTCCCCAATGCAACTAAAAGTTATGAAAGCATCTAAGAGAATGAGTAAAAGAATGTTCCCTGTCATAGCTAGCCCTCAGTGGCTGGTGGAGAACTGGATGTAGCAGCAGCGGTGGACAAGGGACCCTCAAGGGTCGGTGGAGAGATAGATGCCTCAGCAGCAGTGGGACCCTCAAGGGTCGGCTGAGTATCGGCAGGCTCTGTCTGGAGTGGAGTGGTAGTGGCAGCGGCAGGCAATGGCTCATGTGTCTCTGTCTCTGTCTGCTCAACCCTAGCCATAGAAGTGGCCTGCCTATCCAAGATGTCAAGCTCCCGATGCCTGATAAGCTCCTCGCGCTCGGGATCCTCCTCCTCCTCGTCATCCTCATCATCTACATCCTCAGCCGCAGATGTCCTCCCTGTCTCCTCCAAGAACGAGACATTGTGCGGTGGCTCCAATTGGATTGTGCGGCCGCACAACATTTTGCTGACCCGCACAATTTTTCATTTTCGTGCAGTGGCCTCATAACAATTGTGCTAGGTAGCACAATGTTGTGCCTTCTCACTTTTTATCATTCTCGGCCCGTACTTTTGATCACGACTCCGCACAATCCCATTCCTTAAGCCACAATTGGACTCCTTTCTTCACTTTTGATCAACTTCACACCTACAAACACCATCCACTCAAGAACAAGTGAGGAGCATCACAATATATCTACAAAACGTGCATGAATTTAAACATGGGTTGCCTCCCAAGAAGCGCCTAATTTAACGTCATGGCAAGACGAGTACCAAAATCACACTTTTCTCTCCATTTTGTAAATGTGAATTGTCTCCCTAATTTTGAATCAAGTTTTTCATTGTGCTTCCGGGGTGGTGGTACAAATTTCAAGGTTCCAAAGGCCGAATAATTCATTTTGCACTTCTTGGCCTTTAAGTGAGGAATGTCATTTTGTTTTTTTGGCATGGCGAACTCAACAATGTACCCATTTTGCTCATCAATGCCAAAGTCATCACAAGGTGCTTGTTCTTCCATTTCCATTGCCTCATGCACACATAGGGTTGAAAAATAAAGTGAATCAGGTCCCAATTGTTTTAACACCAATAGAGCACCAACCATGACATACTCCTCTTCAACTATGCTAGAGTCTTCATCACAAAAGTTCTTCATTTCCGCTCTAGACTCCAACACAAATTTCTTGTTCACGGCATCATCACCAAATATCTTGAAGATGTGATCACTTCCATGAGTTCCCATGATTTGACTTGTGCTCTCTTCCACAAATTCGTTCATTTCTAGCATATCATTCACTATTTCTTCATGTTGAGCCTTGGAAGCTTCAACCACTTCATGCGCTAGAATGTTCAAGACAGGAGCTTCAAGATAAAATTGGTTCGCTCTTTGTCCTAGTTCTTCCTTTTCATGTTTGAGATCCCAACCTTCGATATTTAAGTGGTGAAGGCATGCTTCATGGACTTTCATTTTTCGAGCTTGATCTCGGAGCCAAGCTCGGCTCACAATTTCTTCTTCATCCCAATTGTTCTTTTCTTCAATAATTCTTTCTTGATATTCAAGCACATCTTCAATGGAGGATTCTCCTTGGAACTCAACCTCATCTTCCATATAACGTCTTTGTTGAAATTTGGCAACACCCTTAGCTTGTTGATCATTGAAGGTGTCAAATAATTAGCTCAATTGAGTTTCCAAGTTGTGAATTGCTAAGCCATTTTGATGGATCGTTTCTTTTATCTCATTGAAGGCTTCGGCATTTTCACAATTATTTTTAAGTATTTGCTCCATCAAATGTTCCAATCTTTCATTTTCATTGCATTCATCTTGTGAAGTCGATAGGTCCATCTCTTCTTGAAACCTCTCTTGGATGCCTTTCCACTCGAGTTCAAGCTCCATGTTCATGTTTGCATTTGCCCAATCAAACTCATAAGAATCATTAGCATCATTATAAAAATCATTGGAAGAAGAATAAGGAATATTAGGACAACCGTCCCAATGGCCATTTTGACCCCCACACTCATGACACATGTCCCACTCAAAGGGTTGAGAAGGTGCGCACAACTCGCCCCCGGAAACAATTTGACAATCTTGCCAATGGTGAGGTCCGCCACAATAAGGACAAGAGTCACTCATGTATGGATTTTCAATATGGGACCAATTTTTGGTTCCATGATGCCATTTCAAGATGACTACCACTAATCTAAACTAACTAACTAATGCAAGTAAACACTACACACAAACAAATATTTACAATTTACAAAGAACATTACTACTATTCACAATTTTAACAAGAACGGTTCACAAAGTTTGGAACTAAGCCAACTAGCTCAACTCCTCAAACTACTCTAATACGCCAATTGTTGGTTGTAATTGGGGTTCCACAAGTTCCGATTAGGATTTTTCCTATAAGCAATGTTTCACCTACACAAGGTAAAACCAAAACCAAAAGTAAAATGCTAGGACTTGCGAACTAAACAACTTTGATTAACTAATGCAACTCAATATTGAAACTGTAGTTCCCCGGCAACGGCGCCAAAATTTGATCCACGCTAAATCTTACACCATTAATGGTGAAGGGCGGTCGTCAAAGTATAATACCCGATGTGAGTCGGGGTCGATTTCCCAAGGGAACTAGCACGTCAAGTGAGAGAATTTCAATTAGATATTCAAATGAGGTTTAGTATTGAGTCCTAGAAGTATGATTTGTTCTATGAAAACTACGATTAATTCTAAAGTGTAGGCAATTAAACGAGTAAGTTGTTCAATATTACTAGACTAGGGGTGTAAACGACTATTAGTGAATTCCTATCAACGGGTGTTCCCACTTCACTTTCTCAACACAGATATAATTATGGTCGAGCATTCCGATCGTGATCTCTAGAATCCTTCCGGCCTAGAAGAGATCTGTTAGCTTGAATAAGCTTGGAAGTTTTGACTGATGACGAAGGAACAGATCCAAGGACCTGTTCCTTAGGATCGCTGCAGCTGAATAAATAATTATGCAAAATCAATTAAGCGGGAAATTAATTATTATCCTATTGTCTAATGTTTATCTTGATAATTATGCAGAGTTGTACGTGATCAGAAAAGATTGCATAAGATTAGGATAAGGCTTGAAGATAAGCAAGGAGTTCAATTAGGACTCAAACTCTTGGAGGCTTTGGAGTTCTAATTGGTCAAGACTCCTCAGATTTCAAAGCTATAAGAAGAGGAGCATTTCTGCTGTTGAAGTGACGCACAAATAAAAAGAGAAAAGATCTATAACATTGTTGAGTCGAAATTGTATTTGTGTAGTCATTAAGCTACCGGGAACTAAGTGAAGAACCTGTTCCTTAGATTGATTCTTGGTAAAGTTCAGACTTAGTTCATCTGTAGTAGGGTATATCAAATTGTACTATTTGCTTTCATAGAAGCTCTGTAAGAGTACGCGTCATTCAAGTCTTGCTACTTGGACGAACTTCACTGATCGTGAGAAAGATCACTAAATGATTAGAGTTAGTCCTAGGTTAGTAAGAAGGAGTTTTGTAACCAAGTGGGTCTTTTTACATAGTGAAGTTGAAATCCTACTTGAGAAGTAGGTCGTGGTTTTTTGATCCCGAGTCAAGGGGTTTTTCCACGCTAATATCTGGTGTTCAATTACTTACAGTTTTAATTCCGCATATCGTAGAGTAAAGGAACACATTTTAAGGAACTGGTCCTTAAAACAGTAAAGTGGTGTAATCGTGGAAAATAATAATTGGTATCAGAGCAGGTTATCCTTGAAGAGGCTAACACCTTAGGATTAGAATGAGTGCACCACAAGAAAACTCCGAGGGTCAGTCCACTGTTAGGCCACCATTGTTCAATGATGTTGCAGGTAAGGAAATTTGGGATACATTGCAGGTTGCTCATGAAGTAACCAATCAGGTTAAAAGATCTAGAGGTACACTTCTCTTTGCTAAATATGAAAATTTTAAAATGAGAGAAGGAGAAACAATTTCTAAAATATACACTAGGTTTAATGCTTTTGTAACTGAACTTATCTCTCTTGGAAGAATCTTAACTGTAGAAGAAAGAGTTGAAAAGATCTTGACTAGAGTACTTCCAGATTCTTGGAAAATTAAAGCATGCGCTATCATTGAAAGCAAGGATTTTAGTACTCTCTCCTTAGATGAACTTATAGATAATCTAAGAACATATGAACTGAGGAAGAAAGTCAAGAACATAGGAGAATCAGTTAAAACTGAACCTAATTCAGCTTTATCTGCTGCTAACAATTTTGTTGATGATGAGAAGGAACTGGTCCTTATAGCCAGAAATGTCCAAAGATTCCTGAATAAGAAGGGATCTAGTAGACAAGATAGATCTTCTAACATGAAACAGCGAGGAGAATGCTTCAAATGTGGAAGCATGGAGCACCACATTAGCAAATGCCCAGTCATGGAAGAAGAATGGAGAAAGAAGTATGTTGAAAAGAGAAGGAAGGCTAAGGAACAGTTCCGAAAGAAGAATGGAACTCTCAAAGCAATGGTTGCAGGATGGCAAGATAGTAAGGATGAAATATCTGATGATGATCTGGATGAGGATCTTGCTCTAATGGCTCTTGAAGACTCAGACAATGAAGAAGATGCTGAGGTATTTATTTCTAAACTTAGACAAGATGTGAAAAGCATGCCTAGAGAGAGATTAGTTAAAGTATTTCATACTGTGTTAAATGAATTTAAATCTCTAAGGGATGGCAATCATAGACTGCATGATGAAATTGATAGTTTAGGAGCAGAATACAAAGAGGCAGCAATTAAAAATGACTTTCTGAAAAGAAAGATTAGCATGCTTGAGGAACAGGTCCTCACACTTAAATCAACTGTTCAGGAACTAGAAAATGAAAAATCAAAAGTTAAAACAGTTGAAAATGGTAAAGGCATTGCTAATTCTCATCAGATCATTTCTGAAGAGAAATTGAAAGTGACAGTTGATGAACTATACAAGAAAAATGAAAAGATAAGGGCTTTGGAAGAAGACTTGATCAAAACCAAAGATGAACTGGACAAAACTGTTAAATGGAATAAATCCTCTAAAGCATTAGAATGGTTACATGAAAATCATAGTATTAATAGGAAGGGTATTGGGTTTATGAAATCTCAGTCATTGCCCAAATGGGGCTCAAAGAGTAAGTACCTAACTCTTTCTGAAAATTGGTTATGTACACACTGTGGAAACACAGGTCACTTGAAAAGAAAATGTCAATCTTTTGAAAAAACCACACAAAGGAACAGGTCCTACAAACCTGTCCAAAAATATGTGGCTAAGAAAAGTGTTCACACAAAGAAAGCATTGCCATTCTGGGCAAGGAGAGATTTAATTCACCCTTTTGTTAAAGGAAAGGGACCCAAACTAGTTTGGGTTCCTAAAATTAACCCATAGTTTTGTTTTTGTAGGCTGGAGTGAAAGTGAGGAGCCACAAAACGGTACATGAACAGTGGTTGCTCAAAGCACATGACAGGACACAAGGAACTGTTCCATTCACTCTCAGCTTTTCAAGGAGGAAGTGTTTCCTTCGGTAATGGTAAGAAAGGGAAATCATTAGCATTGGAAAGGTAGGTAGGTCTGATTCACATAGTATAGACAATGTGTTTCTAGTAGATGGGCTGAAGCATTGCTTATTAAGTATATCTCAACTGTGTGACAAAGGTAATAATGTTAATTTCTCATCTACTGGATGCACTGTGACTAACCAAACTTCTTGAGAGATTATTTTGCAGGAAAATAGACATGAAAACATCTACAAGGTAGATTTTTTGACACTATCTGATGGAAGCATGAGCTGCTTAAGTGTTGTGCAATATGATCCCCCCCTATGGCACAAAAAGACTTGACCATGCTAGTCTTTCACAATTGAACAAGCTTGTTTCCAAGGATTTGGTGATAGGACTCCCTAACATCAAATTCAAGGATGAAAAGGTGTGTGAAGCTTGTGCCAGGGGGAAGCAGGTAAAATCCTCCTTCAAACCAAAGAAACAGGTAAGTACCACCAAACCTTTGGAACCGGTCCATATGGACTTGTGCGGACCAATAAGAACAATGAGTCGTGGAGGTAAGAAGTATGTTATGGTGTTGGTTGATGATTACTCCAGATTTATATGAACTATATTTCTTGCACCTAAGGAAGAAGCTTTTAATGCATTTTGAATCTTTGCTAAGAAAGCTCAAAGGACTCTAGATAGTCACATTGTTGCCATTAGGTCTGATCATGAAATTGACTAGGAAAATTTGATCCTAGAAGTGATGATGAAGTCTTTGTTGATTATTCTTTAAATAGTAAATCTTATAGGGTGTTTAACAAGAAGAAATTGAAAATTGAAGAAAGCATGCATGTTAAATTTGATGAAACTGACAGTCTCACTCAAGAACGGGTACAGGAGGATGAAGAAATTGGAATGCTGAAAGCTTATGAACTTGATCCACAAATGCAGAATCTGGATATGAGAAGTGAACTGCAAGGAACTGTTCTTCAGGAAAGAGCTGAGAAGAGTGGAACAGAAACAGGGGGAACAAATGTTGGTTCCACCTCACAAACTGGTAGTGCTACTCTATCAGGAACTGTTCCTCAGCAGAGGACTTCTGACAATGGATTAACACCCAAGCCTTACAAGTATCAAGGGTCACATCCTGTGGATCAAATAATCTCAGATAAGACTGCTGGAATTCAAACTAGATCAGCAGTCAAAAATCACAATCTGTGTGCCTTTAGTGCTTTTCTATCTCTTGTTGAACCCAAAAATGTGAAAGAAGCACTGAAGGATGCAGATTGGATTAATGCTATGCAAAAGGAATTGAATCAATTCCAAAGGAGTCAAGTTTGGCATCTGGAACCCAAGCCAAGGAACAGGTCTATAATTGGAACAAAATGGGTTTTCAGAAACACACTTGATGAGGATGGCATGGTAACAAGAAACAAGGCCAGGCTAGTTGTTCAGGGATATAGTCAAGAGGAGGGCATCCACTATGATGAGACTTTTGCTCCAGTTGCAAGATTGGAAGCAATAAGGCTTCTTATAGCCTTTGCTACATACATGGAATTTAGTCTACATCAAATGGATATTAAGAGTGCATTTCTGAATGGTTACTTGAAAGAAGAAGTGTATGTCAAGCAACCTCCAGGTTTTGAAAATGAACAGTTCCCTGAACATGTGTACAAGTTGGACAAGGCTTTGTATGGGCTCAAGCAGGCACCAAGAGCATGGTATGAAAGGCTATCAAAATTTCTACTCCAGCATGGATACAAGAGAGGTAAAATTGATAGCACATTGTTTTTGAAAGAAAAAGGTAAGCATCTCTTAATTGTTCAAATCTATGTAGATGATATAATCCTTGGTGCTACTTGTGAAAAATTAAGTAAGGAATTTGCAAACTTGATGGGGAGTGAGTTTGAGATGAGCATGATGGGTGAATTCAATTTCTTTTTGGATTTACAAATTAAGCAAACCTCAAATGGAACTATGATCCATCAAGAAAAGTATGTTAAGGAATTACTTAAAAGATTTGATATGGATAATGCTAAGGAAATTGACACACCTATTGCCACTGCCACAAAATTGGATCTTGATGAACATGGAATATCAGTTGATCAAAAATTGTATAGAGGTATGATTGGCTCTCTACTTTATCTAACTGCTAGTAGACCTGATATTGTGTTCAGTGTTGGTTTGTGTGCTAGGTTTCAGTCAGATCCTAAGGAATCTCATTTGAAAGCTGTTAAAAGAATATTGAGGTATCTGAAGGGAACAGGTCCCTTGGGACTTTGGTATCCAAAAGGTGGTAGTTTTAATCTTGTTGGATATACTGATGCTGACTATGTAGGTTTCCTTGTTGATAGAAAAAGTACCTCAGGGATGGCACATTTTCTTGGTGAGTGTTTGGTTTCAGGGGGAAGTAAGAAACAAAATTCAGTGGCACTTTCCACTGCTGAGGCTGAATATGTGGCAGCTGCTTCATGTTGTTCACAGTTGTTATGGATCAAACAACAATTACAGGATTTTGGTGTTGATGTAAGAACTGTTCCTATCTTTTGTGACAACACTAGTGCTATTAACATGACAAAAATCCAGTACATCACAAGAGAACTAAACATATTGACATAAGACACCATTTCTTGAGGGATAATTATGAGAAGGGTTAGATCACTATAGCCTTTTGTCCTACTGATAAACAAATTGCTGATATTTTCACAAAGGCTTTAGGTAGAGATCATTTTGAAAGGAACAGGTTAGAATTAGGGATGATTAAATTCACCTAAGTCTACTCAGCTTTACTTCAAAAATTGGCTAGAAAATTTAGCTTAAAAATGAATTTTATTAAAGTCAATTTGAAGTTTTCAACTCAGTTCTATACTTAATTGTATACTCTATGCCATGATTTCTGCTTAAGTTTACTAAATTTTAATGATGTTACCCTTATGTTCTTAGAATTTCAGATTATGCAAATTGATTGAAATTGGGTAAGGAACTGTTCCCTGTCACATTCTCAGGTATGTACTACTTTATTATTCAGAAATTATTAGAGTTTGAAGAACACAGGTAATTAGACGAGTTTAAGTCCCACTCAAACTCTATCTCTCTGAAATCAGTCCCATCAAGGAACCGTTCCACACTCCATCTTCCACATGAACTCTTAATCCTAATGGCTCTATTTTGAAACGTTCAAGAAACCTAATCAGTCTGGAACTCTATTTAATCAAGGAAGCTGAAAGGTAATTCATTTTATACTCTATCTCTGTCACCATGCTTTACTTCTATATAATCTTTTAAGTTCCAATCTCATATTCTCATTCAAGAAAGAGTGATGCATTATCTTCTAAATCGAAAAATTGCAATGTCTCTCTCACTTGAAAACTCTTCATCCATGCCTACCAATGAACAACCACCAGTTACAAAGCCTACTTCACCCATGCAAATAAATTCATCACATCCAGAAAATCAAAACCCTAACTCTGAAATTCAGGGGGAAGGATCAGGTCCATCTGTTGCTGAGACATTGGAACATATGGATAATTTATCTAGGGCCATGATCCTGTATGAATTCAAGGTAAACTACGCTGAACCTTTGAAATGTTGTTGATGATAAGGGTGAAGAAGTAGAAGGTTTAGGTTTGTCTGTACCAGAAAATGAGGGGGAAAAGGAAACTGTGAAGTGTTTAGAGGCTCCCATGCATGAGTCTCTTGGGTCTCCAGAGGCTGCTTCTAGAGCACCCATGGATGATGTAGATATGTTGGATGTCAATGAGGAAATTAGTGACAGTGATAGACCAGTTGTTGATTTAATTAAATTGAGAGTAATGAAGAGTAAATTGGCAAAACAGGGGCCTGTTGATCCTGAAGAACTTGCTGAAATAAATGCTAGGCTTAAAAAGATCAGTGATAGCTATAAACCTGGAATTAAGAAGAAAAGTCAAAGGGAAAGTTCTGCTAAAGGTAAAGGAACTGTTCCTTCTTCCCAAACTCCAGCTAGTGGGGCTAGGAGAACCAGAAGTTCAATGAAAGCTGCTAATGAGATAATGTCTGAAGGTTTTGAGAGAAGCAGGAAAGGTAAACAGAAACAGGTTCCTGAGATTGTTGTGCCAGTTGAGAACCTTGGTAGATGAGAGTTGTGATTCTGAAGAAGGTGAAGCTGAAAGTGAAAGTAAAGGTGATGCAGCTGAACAAACTGTACACACTGATTTTGACAAAAGAAAGTTGTTGAAAGGCAGGGTGCTTGTTGATGTGGAAGAAGAGGGAATAGTTTGGTTATTACAAAAATTAAGAGGTTGGAGGAAGAAAGGGTATTCTGGAAGGCTGAGGCTGCTATGACAAAAGAAACAAATGAAGGGATGCTCAGTAAAATGTTTGAGCTGTTTCAGGAAAAAACTCAGGGACCTGATCCTTTCACCACCTGATACCCAAAACCAAAATGCCATCTTTTGTCCAGTGGGATTTAGATTTGTTCTAGTCTCCTAGTCTTCTTATCTTTAGTTTTTGACTAGTTTAGCAGTACTTGCTTAGTTTGTTTCCCCTAGTTGAAAATCTTTTTGCTTATGATGTCATATCTTCGATGGCTAATATCATTTCAATGCAGTTGCTTTTTGTTGGATTATGTTTGCATTTTGAGTTGCCTAAACGGCTATGAGTTGATTATTTTTATTGCTTATAATAATTCTGACTTATGCAACCTTTTCAATGATGCCAAAAGGGGGAAGAGTAAGTATGATTTTGCTTGTGATATTTATAACCTGCTTAAGAACCTGATCCTTATTGATGAAAATTGATTTCTGCTAATGTGGCTGTTTAAGTTGAAAATTGTGGTTCAGGATATTAAGGATATGAAGCAAAGTCTATGAGTTTGTCATCATCAAAAAGGGGGAATATGTTAGCTTGAATAAGCTTGGAAGTTTTGACTGATGACGAAGGAACAGATCCAAGGACCTGTTCCTTAGGATCGCTGCAGCTGAATAAATAATTATGCAAAATCAATTAAGCGGAAAATTAATTATTATCCTATTGTCTAATGTTTATCTTGATAATTATGCAGAGTTATACGTGATCAGAAAAGATTGCATAAGATTAGGATAAGGCTTGAAGATAAGCAAGGAGTTCAATTAGGACTCAAACTCTTGGAGGCTTTGGAGTTCTAATTGGTCAAGACTCCTCAGATTTCAAAGCTATAAGAAGAGGAGCATTTCAGCTGTTGAAGTGACGCACAAATACAGAGAGAAAAGATCTATAACATTGTTGAGTCGAAATTGTATTTGTGTAGTCATTAAGCTACAGGGAACTAAGTGAAGAACCTGTTCCTTAGATTGATTCTTGTTAAAGTTAAGTCTTAGTTCATCTGTAGTAGGGTATATCAAATTGTACTATTTGCTTTCATAGAAGCTCTGTAAGAGTACGCGTCATTCAAGTCTTGTTACTTGGAGGAACTTCACTGATCGTGAGAAAGATCACTAAAGGATTAGAGTTAGTCCTAGGTTAGTAAGAAGGAGTTTTGTAACCAAGTGGGTCTTTTTACATAGTGAAGTTGAAATCCTACTTGAGAAGTAGGTCGTGGTTTTTTGATCCCGAGTCAAGGGGTTTTTCCACGCTAATATCTGGTGTTCAGTTACTTACAGTTTTAATTCCGCATATCGTAGAGTAAAGGAACACATTTTAAGGAACTGGTCCTTAAAACAGTAAAGTGGTGTAATCGTGGAAAATAACAATTGGTATCAGAGCAGGTTATCCTTGAAGAGGCTAACACCTTAGGATTAGAATGAGTGCACCACAAGAAAACTCTGAGGGTCAGTCCACTGTTAGGCCACCATTGTTCAATGATGTTGCAGGTAAGGAAATTTGGGATACATTGCAGGTTGCTCATGAAGGAACCAATCAGGTTAAAAGATCTAGAGGTACACTTCTCTTTGTTAAATATGAAAATTTTAAAATGAGAGAAGGAGAAACAATTTCTAAAATATACACTAGGTTTAATGCTATTGCAACTGAACTTATCTCTCTTGGAAGAATCTTAACTGTAGAAGAAAGAGTTGAAAAGATCTTGACTAGAGTACTTCCAGATTCTTGGAAAATTAAAGCATGCGCTATCATTGAAAGCAAGGATTTTAGTACTCTCTCCTTAGATGAACTTATAGATAACCTAAGAACATATGAACTGAGGAAGAAAGTCAAGAACATAGGAGAATCAGTTAAAACTGAACCTAATTCAGCTTTATCTGCTGCTAACAATTTTGTTGATGATGAGAAGGAACTGGTCCTTATAGCCAGAAATGTCCAAAGATTCCTGAATAAGAAGGGATCTAGTAGACAAGATAGATCTTCTAACATGAAACAGCGAGGAGAATGCTTCAAATGTGGAAGCATGGAGCACCACATTAGCAAATGCCCAGTCATGGAAGAAGAATGGAGAAAGAAGTATGTTGAAAAGAGAAGGAAGGCTAAGGAACAGTTCCGAAAGAAGAATGGAACTCTCAAAGCAATGGTTGCAGGATGGCAAGATAGTAAGGATGAAATATCTGATGATGATCTGGATGAGGATCTTGCTCTAATGGCTCTTGAAGACTCAGACAATGAAGAAGATGCTGAGGTATTTATTTCTAAACTTAGACAAGATGTGAAAAGCATGCCTAGAGAGAGATTAGTTAAAGTATTTCATACTGTGTTAAATGAATTTAAATCTCTAAGGGATGGCAATCATAGACTGCATGATGAAATTGATAGTTTAGGAGCAGAATACAAAGAGGCAGCAATTAAAAATGACTTTCTGAAAAGAAAGATTAGCATGCTTGAGGAACAGGTCCTCACACTTAAATCAACTGTTCAGGAACTAGAAAATGAAAAATCAAAAGTTAAAACAGTTGAAAATGGTAAAGGCATTGCTAATTCTCATCAGATCATTTCTGAAGAGAAATTGAAAGTAACAGTTGATGAACTATACAAGAAAAATGAAAAGATAAGGGCTTTGGAAGAAGACTTGATCAAAACCAAAGATGAACTGGACAAAACTGTTAAATGGAATAAATCCTCTAAAGCATTAGAATGGTTACATGAAAATCATAGTATTAATAGGAAGGGTATTGGGTTTATGAAATCTCAGTCATTGCCCAAATGGGGCTCAAAGAGTAAGTACCTAACTCTTTCTGAAAATTGGTTATGTACACACTGTGGAAACACAGGTCACTTGAAAAGAAAATGTCAATCTTTTGAAAAGGCCACACAAAGGAACAGGTCCTACAAACCTGTCCAAAAATATGTGGCTAAGAAAAGTGTTCACACAAAGAAAGCATTGCCATTCTGGGCAAGGAGAGATTTAATTCACCCTTTTGTTAAAGGAAAGGGACCCAAACTAGTTTGGGTTCCTAAAATTAACCCATAGTTTTGTTTTTGTAGGCTGGAGTGAAAGTGAGGAGCCACAAAACGGTACATGAATAGTGGTTGCTCAAAGCACATGACAGGACACAAGGAACTGTTCCATTCACTCTCAGCTTTTCAAGGAGGAAGTGTTCCTTCGGTAATGGTAAGAAAGGGAAATCATTAGCATTGGAAAGGTAGGTAGGTCTGATTCACATAGTATAGACAATGTGTTTCTAGTAGATGGGCTGAAGCATTGCTTATTAAGTATATCTCAACTGTGTGACAAAGGTAATAATGTTAATTTCTCATCTACTGGATGCACTGTGACTAACCAAACTTCTTGAGAGATTATTTTGCAGGAAAATAGACATGAAAACATCTACAAGGTAGATTTTTTGACACTATCTGATGGAAGCATGAGCTGCTTAAGTGTTGTGCAAAATGATCCCCCCCTATGGCACAAAAAGACTTGACCATGCTAGTCTTTCACAATTGAACAAGCTTGTTTCCAAGGATTTGGTGATAGGACTCCCTAACATCAAATTCAAGGATAAAAAGGTGTGTGAAGCTTGTGCCAGGGGAAGCAGGTAAAATCCTCCTTCAAACCAAAGAAACAGGTAAGTACCACCAAACCTTTGGAACCGGTCCATATGGACTTGTGCGGACCAATAAGAACAATGAGTCGTGGAGGTAAGAAGTATGTTATGGTGTTGGTTGATGATTACTCCAGATTTATATGAACTATATTTCTTGCACCTAAGGAAGAAGCTTTTAATGCATTTTGAATCTTTGCTAAGAAAGCTCAAAGGACTCTAGATAGTCACATTGTTGCCATTAGGTCTGATCATGAAACTGACTAGGAAAATTTGATCCTAGAAGTGATGATGAAGTCTTTGTTGATTATTCTTTAAATAGTAAATCTTATAGGGTGTTTAACAAGAAGACATTGAAAATTGAAGAAAGCATGCATGTTAAATTTGATGAAACTGACAGTCTCACTCAAGAACAGGTACAGGAGGATGAAGAAATTGGAATGCTGAAAGCTTATGAACTTGATCCACAAATGCAGAATCTGGATATGAGAAGTGAACTGCAAGGAACTGTTCCTCAGGAAAGAGCTGAGAAGAGTGGAACAGAAACAGGGGGAACAAATGTTGGTTCCACCTCACAAACTGGTAGTGCTACTCTATCAGGAACTGTTCCTCAGCAGAGGACTTCTGACAATGGATTAACACCCAAGCCTTACAAGTATCAAGGGTCACATCCTGTGGATCAAATAATCTCAGATAAGACTGCTGGAATTCAAACTAGATCAGCAGTCAAAAATCACAATCTGTGTGCCTTTAGTGCTTTTCTATCTCTTGTTGAACCCAAAAATGTGAAAGAAGCACTGAAGGATGCAGATTGGATTAATGCTATGCAAAAGGAATTGAATCAATTCCAAAGGAGTCAAGTTTGGCATCTGGAACCCAAGCCAAGGAACAGGTCTATAATTGGAACAAAATGGGTTTTCAGAAACACACTTGATGAGGATGGCATGGTAACAAGAAACAAGGCCAGGCTAGTTGTTCAGGGATATAGTCAAGAGGAGGGCATCCACTATGATGAGACTTTTGCTCCAGTTGCAAGATTGGAAGCAATAAGGCTTCTTATAGCCTTTGCTACATACATGGAATTTAGTCTACATCAAATGGATATTAAGAGTGCATTTCTGAATGGTTACTTGAAAGAAGAAGTGTATGTCAAGCAACCTCCAGGTTTTGAAAATGAACAGTTCCCTGAACATGTGTACAAGTTGGACAAGGCTTTGTATGGGCTCAAGCAGGCACCAAGAGCATGGTATGAAAGGCTATCAAAATTTCTACTCCAGCATGGATACAAGAGAGGTAAAATTGATAGCACATTGTTTTTGAAAGAAAAAGGTAAGCATCTCTTAATTGTTCAAATCTATGTAGATGATATAATCCTTGGTGCTACTTGTGAAAAATTAAGTAAGGAATTTGCAAACTTGATGGGGAGTGAGTTTGAGATGAGCATGATGGGTGAATTCAATTTCTTTTTGGATTTACAAATTAAGCAAACCTCAAATGGAACTATGATCCATCAACAAAAGTATGTTAAGGAATTACTTAAAAGATTTGATATGGATAATGCTAAGGAAATTGACACACCTATTGCCACTGCCACAAAATTGGATCTTGATGAACATGGAATATCAGTTGATCAAAAATTGTATAGAGGTATGATTGGCTCTCTACTTTATCTAACTGCTAGTAGACCTGATATTGTGTTCAGTGTTGGTTTGTGTGCTAGGTTTCAGTCAGATCCTAAGGAATCTCATTGAAAGCTGTTAAAAGAATATTGAGGTATCTGAAGGGAACAGGTCCCTTGGGACTTTGGTATCCAAAAGGTGGTAGTTTTAATCTTGTTGGATATACTGATGCTGACTATGTAGGTTTCCTTGTTGATAGAAAAAGTACCTCAGGGATGGCACATTTTCTTGGTGAGTGTTTGGTTTCAGGGGGAAGTAAGAAACAAAATTCAGTGGCACTTTCCACTGCTGAGGCTGAATATGTGGCAGCTGCTTCATGTTGTTCACAGTTGTTATGGATCAAACAACAATTACAGGATTTTGGTGTTGATGTAAGAACTGTTCCTATCTTTTGTGACAACACTAGTGCTATTAACATGACAAAAATCCAGTACATCACAAGAGAACTAAACATATTGACATAAGACACCATTTCTTGAGGGATAATTATGAGAAGGGTTAGATCACTATAGCCTTTTGTCCTACTGATAAACAAATTGCTGATATTTTCACAAAGGCTTTAGGTAGAGATCATTTTGAAAGGAACAGGTTAGAATTAGGGATGATTAAATTCACCTAAGTCTACTCAGCTTTACTTCAAAAATTGGCTAGAAAATTTAGCTTAAAAATGAATTTTATTAAAGTCAATTTGAAGTTTTCAACTCAGTTCTATACTTAATTGTATACTCTATGCCATGATTTCTGCTTAAGTTTACTAAATTTTAATGATGTTACCCTTATGTTCTTAGAATTTCAGATTATGCAAATTGATTGAAATTGGGTAAGGAACTGTTCCCTGTCACATTCTCAGGTATGTACTACTTTATTATTCAGAAATTATTAGAGTTTGAAGAACACAGGTAATTAGACGAGTTTAAGTCCCACTCAAACTCTATCTCTCTGAAATCAGTCCCATCAAGGAACCGTTCCACACTCCATCTTCCACATGAACTCTTAATCCTAATGGCTCTATTTTGAAACGTTCAAGAAACCTAATCAGTCTGGAACTCTATTTAATCAAGGAAGCTGAAAGGTAATTCATTTTATACTCTATCTCTGTCACCATCCTTTACTTCTATATAATCTTTTAAGTTCCAATCTCATATTCTCATTCAAGAAAGAGTGATGCATTATCTTCTAAATCGAAAAATTACAATGTCTCTCTCACTTGAAAACTCTTCATCCATGCCTACCAATGAACAACCACCAGTTACAAAGCCTACTTCACCCATGCAAATAAATTCATCACATCCAGAAAATCAAAACCCTCAAAACCCTGACTCTGAAATTCAGGGAGAAGGATCAGGTCCATCTGTTGCTGAGACATTGGAACATATGGATAATTTATCTAGGGCCATGATCCTGTATGAATTCAAGGTAAACTACGCTGAACCTTTGAAATGTTGTTGATGATAAGGGTGAAGAAGTAGAAGGTTTAGGTTTGTCTGTACCAGAAAATGAGGGGGAAAAGGAAACTGTGAAGTGTTTAGAGGCTCCCATGCATGAGTCTCTTGGGTCTCCAGAGGCTGCTTCTAGAGCACCCATGGATGATGTAGATATGTTGGATGTCAATGAGGAAATTAGTGACAGTGATAGACCAGTTGTTGATTTAATTAAATTGAGAGTAATGAAGAGTAAATTGGCAAAACAGGGGCCTGTTGATCCTGAAGAACTTGCTGAAATAAATGCTAGGCTTAAAAAGATCAGTGATAGCTATAAACCTGGAATTAAGAAGAAAAGTCAAAGGGAAAGTTCTGCTAAAGGTAAAGGAACTGTTCCTTCTTCCCAAACTCCAGCTAGTGGGCTAGGAGAACCAGAAGTTCAATGAAAGCTGCTAATGAGATAATGTCTGAAGGTTTTGAGAGAAGCAGGAAAGGTAAACAGAAACAGGTTCCTGAGATTGTTGTGCCAGTTGAGAACCTTGGTAGATGAGAGTTGTGATTCTGAGGAAGGTGAAGCTGAAAGTGAAAGTAAAGGTGATGCAGCTGAACAAACTGTACACACTGATTTTGACAAAAGAAAGTTGTTGAAAGGCAGGGTGCTTGTTGATGTGGAAGAAGAGGGAATAGTTTGGTTATTACAAAAATTAAGAGGTTGGAGGAAGAAAGGGTATTCTGGAAGGCTGAGGCTGCTATGACAAAAGAAACAAATGAAGGGATGCTCAGTAAAATGTTTGAGCTGTTTCAGGAAAAAACTCAGGGACCTGATCCTTTCACCACCTGATACCCAAAACCAAAATGCCATCTTTTGTCCAGTGGGATTTAGATTTGTTCTAGTCTCCTAGTCTTCTTATCTTTAGTTTTTGACTAGTTTAGCAGTACTTGCTTAGTTTGTTTCCCCTAGTTGAAAATCTTTTTGCTTATGATGTCATATCTTCGATGGCTAATATCATTTCAATGCAGTTGCTTTTTGTTGGATTATGTTTGCATTTTGAGTTGCCTAAACGGCTATGAGTTGATTATTTTTATTGCTTATAATAATTCTGACTTATGCAACCTTTTCAATGATGCCAAAAGGGGGAAGAGTAAGTATGATTTTGCTTGTGATATTTATAACCTGCTTAAGAACCTGATCCTTATTGATGAAAATTGATTTCTGCTAATGTGGCTGTTTAAGTTGAAAATTGTGGTTCAGGATATTAAGGATATGAAGCAAAGTCTATGAGTTTGTCATCATCAAAAAGGGGGAATATGTTAGCTTGAATAAGCTTGGAAGTTTTGACTGATGACGAAGGAACAGATCCAAGGACCTGTTCCTTAGGATCGCTGCAGCTGAATAAATAATTATGCAAAATCAATTAAGCGGGAAATTAATTATTATCCTATTGTCTAATGTTTATCTTGATAATTATGCAGAGTTATACGTGATCAGAAAAGATTGCATAAGATTAGGATAAGGCTTGAAGATAAGCAAGGAGTTCAATTAGGACTCAAACTCTTGGAGGCTTTGGAGTTCTAATTGGTCAAGACTCCTCAGATTTCAAAGCTATAAGAAGAGGAGCATTTCAGCTGTTGAAGTGACGCACAAATACAGAGAGAAAAGATCTATAACATTGTTGAGTCGAAATTGTATTTGTGTAGTCATTAAGCTACAGGGAACTAAGTGAAGAACCTGTTCCTTAGATTGATTCTTGTTAAAGTTAAGTCTTAGTTCATCTGTAGTAGGGTATATCAAATTGTACTATTTGCTTTCATAGAAGCTCTGTAAGAGTACGCGTCATTCAAGTCTTGTTACTTGGAGGAACTTCACTGATCGTGAGAAAGATCACTAAAGGATTAGAGTTAGTCCTAGGTTAGTAAGAAGGAGTTTTGTAACCAAGTGGGTCTTTTTACATAGTGAAGTTGAAATCCTACTTGAGAAGTAGGTCGTGGTTTTTTGATCCCGAGTCAAGGGGTTTTTCCACGCTAATATCTGGTGTTCAATTACTTACAGTTTTAATTCCGCATATCGTAGAGTAAAGGAACACATTTTAAGGAACTGGTCCTTAAAACAGTAAAGTGGTGTAATCGTGGAAAATAACAATTGGTATCAGAGCAGGTTATCCTTGAAGAGGCTAACACCTTAGGATTAGAATGAGTGCACCACAAGAAAACTCCGAGGGTCAGTCCACTGTTAGGCCACCATTGTTCAATGATGTTGCAGGTAAGGAAATTTGGGATACATTGCAGGTTGCTCATGAAGGAACCAATCAGGTTAAAAGATCTAGAGGTACACTTCTCTTTGTTAAATATGAAAATTTTAAAATGAGAGAAGGAGAAACAATTTCTAAAATATACACTAGGTTTAATGCTATTGCAACTGAACTTATCTCTCTTGGAAGAATCTTAACTGTAGAAGAAAGAGTTGAAAAGATCTTGACTAGAGTACTTCCAGATTCTTGGAAAATTAAAGCATGCGCTATCATTGAAAGCAAGGATTTTAGTACTCTCTCCTTAGATGAACTTATAGATAACCTAAGAACATATGAACTGAGGAAGAAAGTCAAGAACATAGGAGAATCAGTTAAAACTGAACCTAATTCAGCTTTATCTGCTGCTAACAATTTTGTTGATGATGAGAAGGAACTGGTCCTTATAGCCAGAAATGTCCAAAGATTCCTGAATAAGAAGGGATCTAGTAGACAAGATAGATCTTCTAACATGAAACAGCAAGGAGAATGCTTCAAATGAGGAAGCATGGAGCACCACATTAGCAAATGCCCAGTCATGGAAGAAGAATGGAGAAAGAAGTATGTTGAAAAGAGAAGGAAGGCTAAGGAACAGTTCCGAAAGAAGAATGGAACTCTCAAAGCAATGGTTGCAGGATGGCAAGATAGTAAGGATGAAATATCTGATGATGATCTGGATGAGGATCTTGCTCTAATGGCTCTTGAAGACTCAGACAATGAAGAAGATGTTGAGGTATTTATTTCTAAACTTAGACAAGATGTGAAAAGCATGCCTAGAGAGAGATTAGTTAAAGTATTTCATACTGTGTTAAATGAATTTAAATCTCTAAGGGATGGCAATCATAGACTGCATGATGAAATTGATAGTTTAGGAGCAGAATACAAAGAGGCAGCAATTAAAAATGACTTTCTGAAAAGAAAGATTAGCATGCTTGAGGAACAGGTCCTCACACTTAAATCAATTGTTCAGGAACTAGAAAATGAAAAATCAAAAGTTAAAACAGTTGAAAATGGTAAAGGCATTGCTAATTCTCATCAGATCATTTCTGAAGAGAAATTAAAAGTGACAGTTGATGATTTATACAAGAAAAATGAAAAGATAAGGGCTTTGGAAGAAGACTTGATCAAAACCAAAGATGAACTGGGCAAAACTGTTAAATGGAATAAATCCTCTAAAGCATTAGAATGGTTACATGAAAATCATAGTATTAATAGGAAGGGTATTGGGTTTATGAAATCTCAGTCATTGCCCAAATGGGGCTCAAAGAGTAAGTACCTAACTCTTTCTGAAAATTGGTTATGTACACACTGTGGAAACACAGGTCACTTGAAAAGAAAATGTCAATCTTTTGAAAAGTATGTGGCTAAGAAAAGTGTTCACACAAAGAAAGCATTGCCATTCTGGGCTAGGAGAGATTTAATTCACCCTTTTGTTAAATGAAAGGGACCCAAACTAGTTTGGGTTCCTAAAATTAACCCATAGTTTTGTTTTTGTAGGCTGGAGTGAAAGTGAGGAGCCACAAAACGGTACATGAACAGTGGTTGCTCAAAGCACATGACAGGACACAAGGAACTGTTCCATTCACTCTCAGCTTTTCAAGGAGGAAGTGTTTCCTTCGGTAATGGTAAGAAAGGGAAATCATTAGCATTGGAAAGGTAGGTAGGTCTGATTCACATAGTATAGACAATGTGTTTCTAGTAGATGGGCTGAAGCATTGCTTATTAAGTATATCTCAACTGTGTGACAAAGGTAATAATGTTAATTTCTCATCTACTGGATGCACTGTGACTAACCAAACTTCTTGAGAGATTATTTTGCAGGAAAATAGACATGAAAACATCTACAAGGTAGATTTTTTGACACTATCTGATGGAAGCATGAGCTGCTTAAGTGTTGTGCAAAATGATCCCCCCCTATGGCACAAAAAGACTTGACCATGCTAGTCTTTCACAATTGAACAAGCTTGTTTCCAAGGATTTGGTGATAGGACTCCCTAACATCAAATTCAAGGATGAAAAGGTGTGTGAAGCTTGTGCCAGGGGGAAGCAGGTAAAATCCTCCTTCAAACCAAAGAAACAGGTAAGTACCACCAAACCTTTGGAACCGGTCCATATGGACTTGTGCGGACCAATAAGAACAATGAGTCGTGGAGGTAAGAAGTATGTTATGGTGTTGGTTGATGATTACTCTAGATTTATATGAACTATATTTCTTGCACCTAAGGAAGAAGCTTTTAATGCATTTTGAATCTTTGCTAAGAAAGCTCAAAGGACTCTAGATAGTCACATTGTTGCCATTAGGTCTGATCATGAAACTGACTAGGAAAATTTGATCCTAGAAGTGATGATGAAGTCTTTGATGATTATTCTTTAAATAGTAAATCTTATAGGGTGTTTAACAAGAAGACATTGAAAATTGAAGAAAGCATGCATGTTAAATTTGATGAAACTGACAGTCTCACTCAAGAACAGGTACAGGAGGATGAAGAAATTGGAATGTTGAAAGCTTATGAACTTGATCCACAAATGCAGAATCTGGATATGAGAAGTGAACTGCAAAGAACTGTTCCTCAGGAAAGAGCTGAGAAGAGTGGAACAGAAACAGGGGGAACAAATGTTGGTTCCACCTCACAAACTGGTAGTGCTACTCTATCAGGAACTGTTCCTCAGCAGAGGACTTCTGACAATGGATTAACACCCAAGCCTTACAAGTATCAAGGGTCACATCCTGTGGATCAAATAATCTCAGATAAGACTGCTGGAATTCAAACTAGATCAGCAGTCAAAAATCACAATCTGTGTGCCTTTAGTGCTTTTCTATCTCTTGTTGAACCCAAAAATGTGAAAGAAGCACTGAAGGATGCAGATTGGATTAATGCTATGCAGGAGGAATTGAATCAATTTCAAAGGAGTCAAGTTTGGCATCTGGAACCCAAGCCAAGGAACAGGTCTATAATTGGAACAAAATGGGTTTTCAGAAACACACTTGATGAGGATGGCATTGTAACAAGAAACAAGGCCAGGCTAGTTGTTCAGGGATATAGTCAAGAGGAGGGCATCGACTATGATGAGACTTTTGCTCCAGTTGCAAGATTGGAAGCAATAAGGCTTCTTATAGCCTTTGCTAGATACATGGAATTTACTCTACATCAAATGGATATTAAGAGTGCATTTCTGAATGGTTACTTGAAAGAAGAAGTGTATGTCAAGCAACCTCCAGGTTTTGAAAATGAACAGTTCCCTGAACATGTGTACAAGTTGGACAAGGCTTTGTATGGGCTCAAGCAGGCACCAAGAGCATGGTATGAAAGGCTATCAAAATTTCTACTCCAGCATGGATACAAGAGAGGTAAAATTGATAGCACATTGTTTTTGAAAGAAAAAGGTAAGCATCTCTTAATTGTTCAAATCTATGTAGATGATATAATCCTTGGTGCTACTTGTGAAAAATTAAGTAAGGAATTTGCAAACTTGATGGGGAGTGAGTTTGAGATGAGCATGATGGGTGAATTCAATTTCTTTTTGGGTTTACAAATTAAGCAAACCTCAAATGGAACTATGATCCATCAACAAAAGTATGTTAAGGAATTACTTAAAAGATTTGATATGGATAATGCTAAGGAAATTGACACACCTATTGCCACTGCCACAAAATTGGATCTTGATGAACATGGAATATCAGTTGATCAAAAATTGTATAGAGGTATGATTGGCTCTCTACTTTATCTAACTGCTAGTAGACCTGATATTGTGTTCAGTGTTGGTTTGTGTGCTAGGTTTCAGTCAGATCCTAAGGAATCTCATTTGAAAGCTGTTAAAAGAATATTGAGGTATCTGAAGGGAACAGGTCCCATGTGACTTTGGTATCCAAAAGGTCGTAGTTTTAATCTTGTTGGATATACTGATGCTGACTATGCAGGTTTCCTTGTTGATAGAAAAAGTACCTCAGGGATGGCACATTTTCTTGGTGAGTGTTTGGTTTCAGGGGGAAGCAAGAAACAAAATTCAGTGGCACTTTCCACTGCTGAGGCTGAATATGTGGCAGTTGCTTCATGTTGTTCACAGTTGTTATGGATCAAACAACAATTACAGGATTTCGGTGTTGATGTAGGAACTGTTCCTATCTTTTGTGACAACACTAGTGCTATTAACATGACAAAAATCCAGTACATCACAAGAGAACTAAACATATTGACATAAGACACCATTTCTTGAGGGATAATTATGAGAAGGGTTAGATCACTATAGCCTTTTGTCCTACTGATAAACAAATTGTTGATATTTTCACAAAGGCTTTAGGTAGAGATCATTTTGAAAGGAACAGGTTAGAATTAGGGATGATTAAATTCACCTAAGTCTACTCAGCTTTACTTCAAAAATTCGCTAGAAAATTTGGCTTAAAAATGAATTTTATTAAAGTCAATTTGAAGTTTTCAACTCAGTTCTATACTTAATTGTATACTCTATGCCATGATTTCTGCTTAAGTTTACTAAATTTTAATGATGTTACCCTTATGTTCTTAGAATTTCAGATTATGCAAATTGATTGAAATTGGGTAAGGAATTGTTCCCTGTCACATTCTCAGGTATGTACTACTTTATTATTCAGAAATTATTAGAGTTTGAAGAACACAGGTAATTAGACGAGTTTAAGTCCCACTCAAACTCTATCTCTCTGAAATCAGTCCCATCAAGGAACCGTTCCACACTCAATCTTCCACATGAACTCTTAATCCTAATGGCTCTATTTTGAAACGTTCAAGAAACCTAATCAGTCTGGAACTCTATTTAATCAAGGAAGCTGAAAGGTAATTCATTTTATACTCCATCTCTATCACCATCCTTTACTTCTATATAATCTTTTAAGTTCCAATCTCATATTCTCATTCAAGAAAGAGTGATGCATTATCTTCTAAATCGAAAAATTGCAATGTCTCTCTCACTTGAAAACTCTTCATCCATGTTTACCAATGAACAACCACCAGTTACAAAGCCTACTTCACCCATGCAAATAAATTCATCACATCCAGAAAATCAAAACCCTCAAAACCCTGACTCTGAAATTCAGGGGGAAGGATCAGGTCCATCTGTTGCTGAGACATTGGAACATATGGATAATTTATCTAGGGCCATGATCCTGTATGAATTCAAGGTAAACTACGCTGAACCTTTGAAATGTTGTTGATGATAAGGGTGAAGAAGTAGAAGGTTTAGGTTTGTCTGTACCAGAAAATGAGGGGGAAAAGGAAACTGTGAAGTGTTTAGAGGCTCCCATGCATGAGTCTCTTGGGTCTCCAGAGGCTGCTTCTAGAGCACCCATGGATGATGTAGATATGTTGGATGTCAATGAGGAAATTAGTGACAGTGATAGACCAGTTGTTGATTTAATTAAATTGAGAGTAATGAAGAGTAAATTGGCAAAACAGGGGCCTGTTGATCCTGAAGAACTTGCTGAAATAAATGCTAGGCTTAAAAAGATCAGTGATAGCTATAAACCTGGAATTAAGAAGAAAAGTCAAAGGGAAAGTTCTGCTAAAGGTAAAGGAACTGTTCCTTCTTCCCAACTCCAGCTAGTGGGGCTAGGAGAACCAGAAGTTCTATGAAAGCTGCTAATGAGATAATGTCTGAAGGTTTTGAGAGAAGCAGGAAAGGTAAACAGAAACAGGTTCCTGAGATTGTTGTGCCAGTTGAGAACCTTGGTAGATGAGAGTTGTGATTCTGAAGAAGGTGAAGCTGAAAGTGAAAGTAAAGGTGATGCAGCTGAACAAACTGTACACACTGATTTTGACAAAAGAAAGTTGTTGAAAGGCAGGGTGCTTGTTGATGTGGAAGAAGAGGGAATAGTTTGGTTATTACAAAAATTAAGAGGTTGGAGGAAGAAAGGGTATTCTGGAAGGCTGAGGCTGCTATGACAAAAGAAACAAATGAAGGGATGCTCAGTAAAATGTTTGAGCTGTTTCAGGAAAAAACTCAGGGACCTGATCCTTTCACCACCTGATACCCAAAACCAAAATGCCATCTTTTGTCCAGTGGGATTTAGATTTGTTCTAGTCTCCTAGTCTTCTTATCTTTAGTTTTTGACTAGTTTAGCAGTACTTGCTTAGTTTGTTTCCCCTAGTTGAAAATCTTTTTGCTTATGATGTCATATCTTCGATGGCTAATATCATTTCAATGCAGTTGCTTTTTGTTGGATTATGTTTGCATTTTGAGTTGCCTAAACGGCTATGAGTTGATTATTTTTATTGCTTATAATAATTCTGACTTATGCAACCTTTTCAATGATGCCAAAAGGGGGAAGAGTAAGTATGATTTTGCTTGTGATATTTATAACCTGCTTAAGAACCTGATCCTTATTGATGAAAATTGATTTCTGCTAATATGGCTGTTTAAGTTGAAAATTGTGGTTCAGGATATTAAGGATATGAAGCAAAGTCTATGAGTTTGTCATCATCAAAAAGGGGGAATATGTTAGCTTGAATAAGCTTGGAAGTTTTGACTGATGACGAAGGAACAGATCCAAGGACCTGTTCCTTAGGATCGCTGCACCTGAATAAATAATTATGCAAAATCAATTAAGCGGGAAATTAATTATTATCCTATTGTCTAATGTTTATCTTGATAATTATGCAGAGTTGTACGTGATCAGAAAAGATTGCATAAGATTAGGATAAGGCTTGAAGATAAGCAAGGAGTTCAATTAGGACTCAAACTCTTGGAGGCTTTGGAGTTCTAATTGGTCAAGACTCCTCAGATTTCAAAGCTATAAGAAGAGGAGCATTTCAGCTGTTGAAGTGACGCACAAATACAGAGAGAAAAGATCTATAACATTGTTGAGTCGAAATTGTATTTGTGTAGTCATTAAGCTACAGGGAACTAAGTGAAGAACCTGTTCCTTAGATTGATTCTTGTTAAAGTTAAGTCTTAGTTCATCTGTAGTAGGGTATATCAAATTGTACTATTTGCTTTCATAGAAGCTCTGTAAGAGTACGCGTCATTCAAGTCTTGTTACTTGGAGGAACTTCACTGATCGTGAGAAAGATCACTAAAGGATTAGAGTTAGTCCTAGGTTAGTAAGAAGGAGTTTTGTAACCAAGTGGGTCTTTTTACATAGTGAAGTTGAAATCCTACTTGAGAAGTAGGTCGTGGTTTTTTGATCCCGAGTCAAGGGGTTTTTCCACGCTAATATCTGGTGTTCAATTACTTACAGTTTTAATTCCGCATATCGTAGAGTAAAGGAACACATTTTAAGGAACTGGTCCTTAAAACAGTAAAGTGGTGTAATCGTGGGAAATAACAAGATCTTTCACAACCCGCTCATCAAAGCCTTAGTTGAATGCATAAAGCACTACTCAATGACCCAAAGAAAGGAGACCTCTTCTGAGCGTAACCCCTTTTAGATGAGTTAGTCTATAAAGATAGCCTATAAACTCAAATCCTTGCCAACTCCACTATTCTACACTAGTTAATCTCTTCCGAGTCTTTAACTAGCAATGTAGACAAGAAATCCCAAATATCATAGATTTTGAGATTTTGATGTTATTGTAATGAGGAGTTGGATAATTGTTGCTTGTGTTATGTTGAGTGAAATGAAACAACACCCATTGATTTTCTATCACTATAGCATGTTTACACCCCTAGTTATGAGTTCAGCTACTCATAACTAGGGATTGAATCATAGCAATAAAGATGTAATGAAAAGATGAAATCATGTTGGACATAAGTTTGAATTGATACATGGAATCAAGATTCAAAGTTACAAGATTAGAAGCTTACAAATCGGTGTTAAAACGTCTTCTTAGCTCCCAAAGTCGCCCAAAATATAGAGTAAAATGTAATGTAAAAGTTGATGTAATAAAACCCTAACTTTCCTATTTATACTCCTAAGAAAAATTACATAAAAAATCTTCTTCCGTCCCAACTGTGCGATCGCACAATATTGTGCTGACCGCACAATTGGGTCTTTCTCAGCATTGTGCTGACTTCAATTCCCTCAGCTAGGGTAATTGTGCGGCCGCACAATATTGTGTTGAGCCGCACAAATTCTTGAAAACTTGAAGTAGTTACTGCTTCATTTTGCATTTTTGTGCGGACTATTGTGCAGAGCATTGTGCGCACCGCACAATATTCGGCGGTCGCACAATGCTCTTTTGAGCTGTGCATTCTCTTCCTCTTCATTTGTTTCATGTTGTGCGGAGCATTGTGCCGTGTTGCACAAATTTGTGCGGTCCGCACAATATTGTGCGGCCCAGAACTTTGGCTTGACACTTTCTCCATTTCGCACGACTCCAACTTCGACTCGACTCGGCCTTCTTTTGTGTTCTTTCCACTCAGTTTCTGGCCTCGAGCGTTTAAACTAAGTAGTACCTTGAATCACGCAACATTCCATAAGAATTGGTCGTGAAATTAGCTTAAGAACACATAAAGTTCCTATAAAGGAAGGCTCAAAGTCGGTAAAATACCGACTTATCACTTTCGCGCTGCATTGCTTTTTACACTTGCGCGATCGCGTGAAAGCCTGCGCGATCGCGATTTGCAGCTTCCCAGTCCAGAAACAGAAACTTCACAATTCAGCTTGTTTTTGGCTTGTTTTCTATCTGCTCATCACCGCAGCGTCAATATCCTGTAATATGCAACTAAAACACGATAAGTGCGCGTATTTAATCAATAATGCACAACAAAAACTCAAGTAAATAGAAGGTAATGTGTGGCATTTTGCCCACACATCATGGTGGCACAATGAAAATGAATTGTTGTTCCAACCTTCTTCCAGTGGACTCGGATCACACCCCATATGTCTCCACAAGTCATAAATCACCCAAAAGACCTATATATAATTAATAATCCTGGGTTATAAAGAAGGTGATGTGGTATCTCTCATGGTGTAGGAATCTTATTTATCTTTTTTTCTTATTTGTTTGGATTTATCCTTTATTTTTTAATCAACTTATTTTATAATTGCATTAATTAATAAATTCTCATCAATAATTACTTCCTTTCATATTCTGTATTACAATCAAACCCCGAAATGTAACGATTCCATTCTCCTTTACTTTTCTACTTAATGTATTGTATAATTGTATGAATTAAACTCTCATAAATCATTACCACTAACCTTTCATATTCTTTATCCTTATTATAACCAAAATCCCAATATAACTTATCTCATTCATTTTCCAAATTGATAGGCTTTATCTTGGATTTGCCTTGCTATTAAACGGTGATATGAGAGGACATTCTCAATCTTGACTTCAACACCATACAGTTTTGTCTTTGATTCCCGGTGACTGCTTCTAATTCTTTTCTTTATGTACTCTACACTGTTTATTTATTTATTTATTTTTGTTTAATTTCTTTTTTTTTGGGGTCCTTCACTCCAGCATAACAATCCAAGGCATCTCAATTCATATACTCCCTCCGGTCCACTTTATTTGATATTTTAGCTTATTCTTTTAGGTCCACAATATTTGATCTTTTCGGAAATCAAGATGAAATTTTACAATGTCACCCCTTGCTAATAAATGACTTTAAACAAAATGATAAGTAATAATGGCTTGAATAAGGACTAATATAACCAATTACATTGCTAATTAATGATAAAAAGATGATTTTCTTAATACCCGTGAAAACTCTCAAAACATCAAATAATATGGACCGGATGGAGTAGTAATTACCGGCATGGGTTTAAATGCTATGCAGCCAAATTTAAAGAGGCAGTTGCTTAGCGTCTTACATATTCGGTAAACCACTTTGTAATCTTTTAGTCATTTTTGTGCTTCAGCTTACATGACATTGTTAATTGAAAGTTGGATATTTTTTAATTTTTTTATGATTAGTGATTTTGATGTGTAATCATTATAAATTATTTCTTAGAGAAATTAAATTTTGTAATTTTTGACTGATTTCTTATTGATCCTCTCCCTCTTTTTTATTGATGTGTACGTTGAACTTATTAGAAAAAAAATCTATAAAAAGAAATAAGTATCTGACATCTTGCATGATTTTATGAGGAAGAAAAAGAAATGGAATATAGATATTAGAATTTAAAGGTACAAATAAGAATAATGTATTTAAAATTTATACACATATCTAAAGACAATGATTTTAAAAAAAAGATCACCTACAACTCCATTAGAATTTGGTTTCTAAAAGAGTATTTGAATTTTTAGTTTTTCATATTTAACTTTTGGTTATTTTAGATAATTGGTATGCAAATTAAATGACGTCTTCTATTTTCTGCCCGCATAATTTAACTAGCCCACGGCATAATAGTCCTAAGGTGAGTTGAGTATGTGTTGAGCTAGAGGTCAGTTTCCTATTCATGTTTATGTTCTTTGTTTCTCATTAGTACAAGATTGTTCTATTTAATTATTTCCTTCTTAAAAATGGTAGGAATACATTGTCACAGTGGGGGGACATGATTACGGAAATAGACAATTCTTTTGGTTGGTGGCTTGGTGCTATTTTTCATGAAATGCTCAAAAAATGAATGATGCCTCTTGTGATGGTGTCTACAAATATCTAAAGTGCAATAAAGAATGAAAGCTGCCTCTTCTGAAGAAAGGATGCAAGTAAATATTTATATTTAATTTATATTGTGGTTTAGTCTAATTACTCATCCGGTCCTAATCAATGATATGAATTCTTACGAAAATTATTAGAAAAATTAATTGACATTCTCAAAGGATCTTAGATCAAGTTATGGATTGTACTTGAATAATTTCATAACAGGTGATCCTTTCATTTTGCTATTTTTTTGAAAATCTTTGTAGAATTGGTTTTGCTATAATGCTAGGGGAAGATGGCGGACGCGGGGTGGGAGGAGGCAAGGGGAAAACGACTCAATGTTGGTTCTTGGACCACTGCTCTCCATCCAACAGTGAATCTCAGTTTTTACATATTCTAAAAACTTTATAATAAGCTCAATAATATATTAATTTATTGATGTTGTTCATAGCCGTGCAAAATAAATTTATAACGAGTTCAAATAAATTTTCAGTGATGTCGCGGGGACTACTTCCACATAAACAAGTGACTTGACACTCTAACGGAATAATTGTGATCCTATAGCAACAACCGGAAATTTATATAAATATATGGACTTTTCTGTTTCTTGTTGTTACTTGGATGTATCATAGAGAAATGCAAGACATACATAAAAAAACATGCATAAACAAAAAAAAATGTTATAATTATTAATGTTAGATAATTTCATGGAAGATATCGTGGTACCATTCGAAACTTAATAGAAAGGAGCTAGACTCGATTATCTTAAAAATTAAGAAGGCAATATCAAGGGACAATGTTATGGTTAGAGAATAAAAGAAACTAGGTCGAACAGCCCATGCATGGGTCTTAGATCAAACAATTGAAATAATACTTTGAGACTAATTTTCTTCTTCGATCTTCAGTTCATAAGTTTTTTGTTCACTTTTAAAAATATCAGAAGTCTCGAATTATTTATTTGTTATAAGATTTAATACTATTTATAAAATTATTTAAATAGGAAAGACCAAAGTCTCTAATGAGTATTATCATTAATAAATTTTCCCTCAATATACTATGAACAATTATAGGGAAGATGAGAGGACTTGCATTATTATTATTTTATTTTTTTATTTATTGAATGAGTGTTACTTCTATAACCTTTTCCAAATGGGGAGAATTGATCCGTTGGCATTCTACCATTATTAAATTATAAAAAAAGTTGTTCACTAAAATTCGAATTACTATGTATCTTTTTGTCATAAATGTTTTGTTTTTGTTTCCCGTGTGTATGTCTTACATAATAAATGTTCTTTATTTTTTGCATTATAAAAATTTCACAATTTTTTATTTCGTCAAAATTTACTTAAAATCGTATTTGAGCTCACGGGTGATAACCGCGCAACACGCGGGTGGGTTAACTAGTTAGAATTGTTGCAGACTTACAAATCCAATTGTAAATTGCTAATGGATTAGAAAGAAAATTTTAAAAAAGTTTAGCAATGGGTTCAGTATCCATTCATAAATTCTCCAACGAAATAACCGTGCATATGGATTCATATGTTATTAATGTAATTATTTACACACAGCATTCGTAAAGTTTCCAACGGCATAACCGTGTGCATGGATTAATTAGTTTACCACTGTAATATTTTACACATCAAGCAAATTATCGATAGAGTTATCAAGAGATTCAAACAAGACTTTTAGCTAGCGTTTGGACATAGATTCCCAAATAATTGTTGGAAACACTTTTTGGATGAAGTTTGATATGAAAATGAAAAAGTGTTTGGACATACTATTTGGGAATAACTTTTTTGGCTCAAAAGAGCTTTTGAGCTCTTGTGAAAATGAAATTTGATGTGTAAATGTTAGTTTTTGGCTCAAAAACAGCTCAAGGCCAGTTTTTGAATTTTTGGAAGTTTTTGGAACAAGTTTTGCTAAAAAACAATAAACAAACACTTTTTGGCCCAAAAACTCCCAAAAATCTCTCCAAAATCTATGACCAAACGGGAGCTTAGTAAAGAACCAGATCCATTAGTAATTAGTTGGTAATTCAATTTATCAACTAATGTGTCAGAAAATAGAATCCCTCTCTATCCACCTAACTCACCACTAGAAACCGAAAGGATATCCCATCCATCATCACATATCCTGGTGGTATGAAATTGGATGGAGTAGTTCATGAGTTGTTTATATCCCTTCGGAATCAATTATATTTTTATCAAGAGTGATACTATTATCGAAATGAAATATTACATGATAAAGTTTAGTGACTACTAAATAGTAACCTATATGCAAAGTTACCTTACTATGAGGGAGTACATGATACGGTGTCTATGGTTTCAATTAGAAACCCCCACTATGATTCTGATCATAAAACATTTCGAAATCACAATGGAATTGTGGTGGCTTCGGATCTCTACATTTTTTTTCAATCTCGTCTTGAGATTGACCATATCCATCCCCTGACTCGATCCACCAGCTAATGCACTGCAAGTAGCAAGCGTCTTCTATATATTTAGGGTATTTTTTGCAATTTACTAAAGTTGTACCTGACAATATTAATAAAAACACGCAAATCTTCTCTAATACAGTCATCTGAATACCAGCCATCCTTATTAATATTTCCTGCGAAATAAGTGACCATTAATTATGTTAAAAAGTTATGACCATCAAATTTTATACTGTATAAAGTATAATTATATCATCAACACAAGTACTGCACTCGTATGTTTGGATTACCACTTCAATGTAGATAATACGCCTAACTTATAAAGCCTTTTGTTTAATCGGATGTCCCCGAAGGGACCTATAACTTATAAAGCATCAAGCATTAAAAAAATCTCAAATATTTAAAAAATCACATTGATGCTCATTTTTTTCCCTCAAAATATAACATCTTTATTCTTTTCTATCAAGCACGATCAAGGACTAGCTCATTATTGATTCAAGTGATATCTTGTCAATTGTTACTAGTATTTAATATCGTTGATTATTATTTAGCCGTTTTTGTATTTAAAAGCACGTTAGAGTAGTTTCTCAATTGCGCAATTATTCGTCGATATGCGAAAATGCAGAGTGCATGCAAAACACTCATACTGTGTATACGAACTGGAACAATAAATTTGCACCTACGAAGGAGTAAAAAGAATGGAAATTATTGAGGTGTCTTTGAATTTGAACTATAAACGTCCCTGCAACCTACAGCATAATTAATTTTTTTTTTTTAAAAAAAGAATGAAAATTATTGAAATGTAGAAGCACTTACAGTAAGAAGGAAAAAGGTATAGCACAGCAAACCATGAATCAAACTCACAAACACCAAAGAATAAATAAATAAGAGATGAAGTAAAAAAAATCTTGCTTACTCTTTCTTTTGATAGCATAAGAATGTTTGGTTACGTTTTATGTTGGCTTTTCCAGAAGAAGGTTACGTTGATGAATAGGGTATAGACGAAGAGATCAACTAAATTAATAGTAGAATTTAGATATGTAACGCATGCACATTATGCATGAGGAAAATTATTTTTTATTTTAATGGCTGAAGAAAGTTCATATGTATTTGTTGATTGATCTGGTCTCTCTTCACGCAATGGACGTTTCAGAAGAGATATTAACTAAATGAAGTCTTGTTAATTAATATGACGAAATAAATGTTGACAACTCCACAATTATAGTATTGTTCTTATTATCTCACGTGGTCACTCAACGAGTACGCTTATTTGCTTTTCAGTTCTTCGCATTTCTCAAGTTCCCAAATGTCTAATTTGAAACCTCATTGATAGCTGTCAAATAATTACAAACCCAACTTTGCCGACATGGTTAGAATAAGTTAGATATTCTCTGCAACTCCACAATTATAGTGTTGTGAGCTGGTTTTGAAGCATGACAAACAGGAAGGACTCCGAGGTTCATGCAAAGAACCTAGTCCTTGAAATAAAGGGCACGCTTGATCGAAAAGATTACGGGTTGCAAATCCTTGCAAATCCCTGTGGAACTAGGAGTAGTGGCGCGTGGTTGCATACATATCCTAGTCAGACTAAAAGAGGCGGTGCCCAGGCTGTGTCTTCGAAGTGTGAAAAAGAGTTAGACTTCAACATGGAAAAGAGTTACTACGAATCCTAACTTACCATAATTAAGAGGATTCCCTGTAGGACTCAACTAGGGTTACAAGACCCGCATAAATGCAAGTAGTGGAGACAGCCGGAAGTCAGTTATTCACAAACAGAGAGTTGAGAGCATACAAAGGCGATCTGAGATCTTTCTACGTGAGTAAACTGGAGAAGACAACTGAGTGCATGCAGTGTATTGAGTCTAGATTTTCTGTCTAGGTTCATTGAGTTGTAAGTTGTCATCGTGTTGAGCTTTCATTGTTTTTACCTATTCGCTTTTCTTAGAAGCATATGTATTAGGTGAATACTTTTGTGATTACTAGAAAAGCTAGAGTGTAGCTTTGATTAGTGATTTGGGTCTAGAGTGTAGCCCCTTGGTTACAGAGTTTGTAATCAGAAACTTTGCTCTTGTGTTAGTGGATTCAGTTCTAAAATCCCAGAGTGTGGGTCGTGGTTTTTCTCCCTTGAGCAAGGAGTTTTCCACGTAAAATCCTTGTGTCCTTGGTGTATGTGGTGTTGTGTTTTCAGAGTAGAAGGCAGAAGCAAAAGAGACTGAAGAACCCTGTTCTACAGTAGAAGAACAAGGTTCATGTAACGAAAATCGGGAGACACTATTCAACCCCTCCCCCCTCCTTCTAGTGCCTCTAGGAGGTGCATAAAGTATAACAAGTGGTATCAGAGCGGGTCTTCTCTTGTGAGGCTAACACCTTGAGAAGGATCAGAATGAGTGCATCGCCTACTATTACTGAAGGACAGTCAGTTCTGAGGCCTCCACAGTTTAATGGGCAATACTACGCATGCTAAATACTTCAGATTTTTGAACTTATGGACCAAAGAACCTGACTTCAAGCAGATTGTGGAAAAGGCATGGGCGATGGAGGTTTTTGGGTCTCCTATGTGGAGATTTCACTTGAAATTAAAGAATACCTGCAAACTATTATCTCAATGGTCTAGAGATAAAGTGGGTAATGTCATTGACAGAGTTAAGACTCTAGAAGATAAAGTAGCTGACTTGGAAGCAAAATCCATTCTTGACAACTCTGATTGAAATAGGGCTGCTCTTAACCAGACTAATGCAGAATTGGTCAGAGCAATAAAAGTTGAAGAAGCTTTCTGGCAACAAAAATCTGGGGTAAAATGGTTTGTGGAGGGTGAAGTGAATTCTAAATTTTTTCATTCGCTGGTGAATGGAAAAAAGAGAAGATTGACATTGAATAAAATAAAAAGGGACGATAGGATATGGGTTGAAGGAGAAAAAAACATTGCTAATGAAGCGGTCCAATTCCTTTTGAAGCAGTTCACTCAGGACCAAAGTCACAAAGACTTTTCTGTTCTGAAATGTATTCCCAGTGTCATGAACATGGAGGACAATGAGAAATTAATTATTGATCCAACTTTAGAAGAAATTAAGACAGTGATATTTGACATGAATAAAGATAGTGCTCCTGGACCTGATGGCATCTCTACAATCTTTTATCAGGAGTGCTGGGAGATTATCAAGGAGGATTTATTTCTAATGATTCTACATTTTTTTGCAGGTGTTGAAATACCAAAGGCATTTTCTCACACATGCTTGATATTATTGCCTAAGGTGGACAATCCTCAGCAATTTACTGAACTAAGACCTATTAGTCTTAGTAACTGTTCTATGAAGATTATATCCAAGCTCATGAATTACAGATTGGCTCCTTTTATGAAGAAGTTGATTTCTCCAAACCAAACTGGTTTCATGAAAGGAAGATCAATCATCGAAAATGTCATGCTCACACAGGAAATGGTCATGGATTTGGGAAGAACCACTTCACATGGAAATGTTGTGATGAAACTTGACATGACCAAGGCATATGACAGGATCTCGTGGGAGTATATATGTCAAGTAATGAGACAGATGGGATTTTCTGAGATTTGGATTGATAGAGTGTGGAGGCTTATTTCCAATGTCTGGTATTCTGTTTGCATTAATGGAACTAGGCATGGCTTCTTCAAATCTACTAGAGGTATTAAGCAGGGAGATCCTCTTTCTCCCTCCCTGTTTATTCTTGGTACCGAGTTCTTAACTAGATTGTTAGATCAACTTCCAGGTGAAGCCTTCATTACATATGAAGTCAACAAAAAATGCCCTATCATCACACACTTGTGCTATGCTGACGACACAATCTTGTTTTCATCTGCTGAACCTGCTTCTTTGAAGAAAATGATGGCTAAATTGGAGTTATATGAGCTGACATCAGGGCAGATGGTGAATAAGAGAAAATCAGGCTTCTATCTTCATCCAAATGTTCCCGGTGACAAGTTGGAGGATATAGAGAGGATCACTGGTTTTGCTAGATCAAAGTTCCCTATGCAATATCTTGGAGTGCCTATTTATTTGGGAAGAATGAAGATTGTGTACTTCAGTGAATTTGTATCTAAAATTGCTAGAAGAGTTCAGGGGTGGCAAGGTAAACTCCTATTATTTGGAGGTAAAGCTGTGATTATAAAGTCTGTCTTACAATCCATGCCTCTACATCTTATTTCTGCAATCACTTTGCCCAAAACCGTTATAAAACAGATTGAAATGATCTTTGCAAATTTCTTTTGGGGCAAAGATGAAGGTAAAAATAAATTGCATTGGAAATCATGGACTGATTTATGTTATCCAATAAATGAAGGGGGGGCAGGATTTAGAGCTATTGAAGATATCACTAAAGCTTTTGCCACTAAGATCTGGTGGAATTTCAGAACTCAAAACTCCTTATGGAGAAAATTCTTGGAAACTAAGTATGTAGCAGATTTCATCCCGTAAGAAAAAAGTGGAGGTCTAAACAATCTCACATTTGGAGAAGGCTTATGGATATAAAAAAAGAAGCAGAATAGCACCTCGTATGGAAGATTGGGGAGGGAAACTTATCCTTTTGGTGGGACAATTGGACAACAGAAGGTGCACTAGCAAAGAAAATGGAAATGTCTAATGCTCCTAAAAAGACATTAATCTCAGAATTTATTGTGAATGGAAGGTGGAATATGGAGAAGGTACTTACTGTCTTTCCTCGGAGTCAAGCTACCAAGATCAAGAACATTACAATAGGGGGGTGAAGCAGGATACTCCTATATGGACTCCAGATCAAACAGGTAATTTTACAAGTAAATCAGCTTGGCAGAAATTAAGAAGAGTCAGAAACACTACTCTTATTAGCATAAAAATGTGGCACAAGAATATGCCTTTCAAAGTGTCATTTTTTATGCTGAGATTGCTCCAGGCTAGGATTCCAACTGATGTGGCCTTGTTCAAATTTGGGATCCATGGACCCTCTAAGTGCTCTTATTGCATACAAGCTCAAAGTGAAGATATTGATCATCTATTTGGTACAGGTTTTGTGTCATCACAAGTTTGGAAATTCTTCTGTAATTCTTGTGGGATCAGTTTTAATAATGGGTCTGTCAGACATAATTATTAAATGGTGGTTGAGCAAACCAGTCAATGATGTGCATGCTTCAATGTTACAGTGTCTACCCTCATATATATGTTGGGAAATCTAGAAGTCCAGATGTTCGGCAAAATATGAAGGCATAAAGATGTCAGTGAGATCTATTATTCAGCAAGTTTGCCATAGTGTGAACTTAATCATCAAATGCAAATTTCAACATCTTCAATTACCGGATGAGTGGTTCAGTAAGTGAAGGCAAATTGAAAGACTAAAACTGGAAATCAAATGCTCAATTGTAAGATGGAATAAACCTCAAGTAGGTTTTGTAAAGCTAAATATGGATGGGTGTAGTAAGGGTAATCCAGGGAGTTCAGGTGGTGGAGGTGTTGTCAGAGATCAAGAAGGCAATTTGATTATTGCCTTTGCTGAATTCTTGGGTCATGGTACAAACAATATGGCTGAAGCTTTAGCTATATTACGAGGGATGAAATGGTGTTTTGACAATTCTTTTGGTAAGGTAATTGTGGAGTCTGATTCCTTGTTTTTAATTGATTTGATCAACAAGGATCAGAAACCACCTTGGCAAATCTTACACATTGTAGAACAGATTAAGGAGTGTATGAAGTTGGGAGAATTTATTTTTGTTCATATTCTCAGAGAAGGTAATTGTATAGCTGATTTTCTTGCTAACTTGGGTGAAGGAACCAGAAAACTCACTTTCTTCCAGGAAGCTATTGCTTTGCCGAATCAAGTGAAAGCCTTCTTGAAGCATGATCAATTAGGATGGCCAAATGTTAGAGTCAGACCCAAGAAGGGAGTCTTTGTGATTGATCATGGTGGATGATTCATATCCTTTTCCAATTCTGTTATGGAGTTGCTTTTTAATAGTAAAGGAGATGTTCTATTCTCATCTACTATTAAGCTTGTATTGTCTAAAAGTGATTTTTTCTGTCAACCTGCATTTTGTAGTGGAGGCAATGGTTTATGTCCTCCTCCAAGTTTTAATGTTTCATGATGCAATATATAGGTAGGGGTCTTGCCTAACCCCCACCACAATGGTGGTCTTATAAAAAAAAAAAAAAAAGCGCTTCATTGTCTTTTTTTTTTTTTGTCAGAGCTTCATTGTCAGCTAAAGGTACAATGATTAGTTTATAATTAAGTAACAGAATTTGCTTTTCATTCACTAAATACTGGATCAATATTACATATATAGTTCAGCAGAGCAAATCTATTATCGTGAAGTACACTAGCTTAGTTGATCATAGTTTGCAATCTCTAGCACAAGGGTATAGGTCTATAATCGATGAATAACTGCTCTATCAAAGAACCAATCAGCAACCGCTTCAGCAATTGTCTACACGGATAAAATATTAAAACAAAATTCATTATTAACTCATAACAATTAAGAGTGTTAGGCACATAAAAAATTAAAAAATCGAAGTGTGTGTATGTATATACATATAATCTATATGAATTGGACAAAAAGAAAATTACTTTATGATGTAGTCTTGGAGAGGTAGCACTAAACCAATAACTCGTTAGCTGAACTCGACCATGCGAATAACAAGATGGGATGAAATAACCCCTCGTATAAGAAGGGCTTAGTCCCACGAATGTCTTCAAAAACTCCACTCCAAAACCTATATATATTTTTAAAATAGAGAATAAAATAGTTACAAAAAAAAAAAAAGAATTCAACGAGAAAAGGAAACGAGCCACTGTTTTTCATTAAAAGAGCCATTATTTATGTTATGTCATCGGAAGGTAAATATTCACTATTAGTTAGTCTAACCTTTAATAATTATAAGCTGACTATATGTGCAATTACTTATTTGAAGCTTGCAACCCTTCCAGGCACCTTGAGGATCGAGGTAACCAGGAACTAAAACGTTTTTAATCTGCAGTTTAGAGTGTTGAGTTATCATAAGGAGCATTTTGAAGTAATAAGCTAAAGAAATTAACAAATAACGAATACTATAATTCTTAAAACCACAGAGAATTCAGAGTTTGTCTCCTTGACCTGCCAAGTGTCATAAGCGGAGTTGATTAGAAAAAGTGGAGTAACGTGCGGAACAACATTCTGAGGGAAAAAACACTGCACCATTATTAAGGAAAACAAGTGTTAGCTAGAGCACAATATTTATGTCTATATGACGGATAAAAGGTAATTTATTTATTTTCCAAGACATTAAACTCTCACCAAACTTAGACGTCCCATTACTGATGTACAATGTTATAATTTGATGATTAATGTGACTTAGCTAAGAAGGAATTGGAGAGGAAGAGTGATGTTGAGTATATGATGTTTTGATGATAATAAACAAAATGCACTTGTTACATTGGGTAAAGAGCTTAGAGTTAAGTTCTTTGTATTCCAAACTAGGGTAGCAACAGTCTAGAATTGTTGTGTAAGGGCTTAGAGTTAGGTCCTTGGGGTTACTTTTGTAATCCGGTTTTGGCTCGTGAGTTTAGTGGATTGGTTGAAATTCCCACTGGGGTGTGGGTCGTGGTTTTTTACACCTTTGAGCCAGGGTGTTTTCCTACGTTAAAATCGCGTGTGCCTAATCTATTTTTGCTCTTTAATTGCTTTGTTAAACTGCAGTTGGAACACCCGTAGGAACAGTTTCAAGTAAGCTATTCCAACAAGTCAAGAAACTTAGTTTAAAGTTTAAAAAGAGGCAAAATCGTTAACGACCCAATTCACCCCTCTCTTGTGTCGAGTGTACTCTAAACTAACAATTGGTGTCAGAGCAGGTGTCTCATATCTAGGCTAACACCTTTGAGAGATCCTTAAAATGAGTGCACAAATAGGACTACTAGAGGGTCAATCCATTGCTAGGCCTCCATTGTTTAATGGTCAATACTATAGCTTGTGGAAAAATAGTATGGAGATCTATTTGAAAGCTGACGATTATCAACTTTGGAAAATCACCATGAGAGGTCCATTGATTCCCATGAAAGCAGGCGCTAATGGTGCAAAGGTCCCGAAAGTAGAAGATGAATTTACTGTTGAGGACTTCAAGATGATGGAGAAAAATGCTAAGGCGATCAAAATACTTTATTTTGGTCTCGGATCTGATGAATATAATAGGATCTCCGGATGCACATCCGCCAAAGAAATTTCGGACTCTCTACAGCTAGCTCATGAAGGTACAAACCAGGTAAAACAGTCCAGAATTGAAATTTTAATGAGAAAATATGAATTATTTTTTATGAATGAACAAGAATCAATAAAGAATATGTTTACTAGGTTTACTCATATTACGAATGAGCTTAAATCTCTTGGAAAAGAATTTTCTTCTGAAGATTGTGTCAGAAAAATATTGAGGATATTGCCTTCCTCGTGGGAGCCCAAAGTTACAGCTATTCAAGAAGCCAAACAGATGGACAAGATGGCAATGGACGAGTTGATAGGCAATCTTCAAACATATGAACTCAGAAAAAATTCTCAGGCTAAGGAGGAACTAAAGAATGAGCGGAGCTTAGTCTTGAAAGCAACAAAAAATGATGATTCAGATTTGGATGAAGAAGACTTTACAAAGCTTGCCCGCACATTCAAAAATTTTCTCAAGAAAGGAAACAACCTGAAGAAAGGAAACTCCGGCAAGTCTAAGTCTACTGAAAAGGCTCATTTTGATGGTTGCTATAAGTGCGGAAAGCTTGATCATATGATCAAAGACTGCCCACAAAAGCAGTTGGAACACAGGATGGAACGTTCCACTGACCATTCAAGAAGCAGCAGAAATCAGCTTCTAAAGCTATGAAAAAGGCCATGATTGCCGCTTGGGGAGACAGCTCTGATGAGGAATCAGAATATGAGGATGAAAGAGATGATCTTGCTTTAATGGCCAAGAGTGATTCTGAATCAGATAATGAATTCTCTGAGGTAAGTCTCACTCAACTTAAAGAGCAAATTCATAATTAATCAAAACGTAAAGTAGTTGATTTCTTCCTTTCTTTAATGGATGAATTTTAAAATGTGAGTGCCGAGAGAAATGAGTTAGCTACTGTTGTGTCAAGTTTGCAATCTGATTGCCAATGTTTGCAAAGAAATAAAATCGAACTTGAAAAGGCTAATAAGGTACTCAAAGAGGAAATTTGTAAATTGGATGGAAATGTTTCATCTCTGCATGAACAAGTTCATGAACTTAAGGAATCTAAATCAGTTAGCAAGGATCAGTTTAAGGTTGATCAAATAAGTCTTGAATCTGATCTAACTACTTTAAAAGGAGAGCTGGGTCATGAAATTGAAAAGAATAAAGAGCTTCAAGAAAATTTGAAAAATGTGAGAAATGAACTTGCTATGATCAAAAAGTGGAACAAGTCCAATGAAGCTTTAAACTGGCTAACTGTACATCAAAGTAGGAGTCGTAGTGGTGATGTTTGGCATTTTATGCCTATATTTCCTTAATATTTCCCCACGTTTGAGTATTTTATTCGCCCATTTTCTAGTTAATAATGTGATTTTGCACTAATTTTGTGTCGTATGATTGTAGGTTGTTATGAAGTGCAATTGGAGCTTTAAAGAGCATGATCGAGCAAGAAAAGAGAGGATTTTGATTGAGGATTGGATCGAGCACACGAAGGCACGACACGAAGCGAGCCGCGGAGCAAGGAGGAGCAGGATTTTGCCGGGAGCGGTAAGCCATGCGGCGCGCCTCCAAAAGCGTCCAAGCTCCTGGCGCGGTTCTCAGCGCGGGGCGCCCTAAAAGCGCCCAAGTTTCGACGGGTTCTGCCTGGGTTGGCGCGTTCGGGGGCGCGGTGCGCCAGCTACAGCGCCCCTGGAGCGTTTTTGGACTTCCTATTTCGTCTAGGCTTAGGCGTAACTTATTACTAGGCCTTTGTAAACCCTATAAATACTCTTTTACTTTGTTTTTCATGGGAGTTCAGACTTTGGAGCAATTGGAGAGCTCATAACATCTTGGACAAGGGTTTTTCTTCCTCCCATTAATCTATTACATCATTATTTCATTATTTCATCAAATCTTTGTGTTAGTATGCGTGGCTAAATCTTTCGTTCTAGGGTTAGAGTATTTCATGAAAGTTGATGTTTGAAGATTGATTTCCATTAATTGAATCCCATAACGGATTGCTTATTCTTTCTTGATTTCACTTTTGTAATTGTCAGGGCCCGATAATTATGCATTATCTATGGTTTTTAGATTGAACTCGAAAGAGGGAATTTATGAACGCAATAAGAAAGAGTAGGGCTAGTTTGTGAACCCGGGCATCGGGGAACCAATTCGTGAGTAGGATAGACATATACTTGCTCGCCTAGCTTAACTAATTACAAAAATCGTTAATGCGTGCACGTGATTCAATCCATAGACATATAGGGATTGGAGTAGCCTGCAGAGACCGTGAAGAATCGAAAGGTTTTCACGGGTACATTTAATCTGTTAGTTAGTAATCCAGGATTTAAGAAGTGGAATCAATTGGAAAACTCAACTGGATGGTTCGTAACTCTGACCCTGGACCGTCTCCTTATTACTGATAACAACAAAGTTTTGCTCCATTGTTTGAATTCACTTTTACCGTTTTAACTACTGTTCTTAGTTAATAAAATCCTCACTATTGGAAAAAGATCCCTGGATAGTTACTTGAAAATTGTTTGTTAGGAGTCCAGTCTGAATAGTCCTCGTAGGAACGATACTCTACTTATCACTTTATTACTTGTCGACCACGTATACTTGCGTGTGCGTTGGGAACAACAAGTTTTTGGCGCCGTTGCCGGGGACTAAACAATTTATTGATTTCTTTTTGAACGATTACTTATTTTCTATTCAGGTTTAATTTTGTTTTGAGTTTTGTGCTGTTTTAGGTATTAGGTCCTGCTTGATCTTTACCTACAGGAATGGCAGCAGAACGAGCTTTAGCTGTACGAGATGTTGCTCTCCCCAGCCTGGAGGGAGTAGCCTCGAGCATAGTTAAGCTTGAAATTACTGGAAACTTTGAGATTAAGTCCGGCATGATACAACTGTTACATGCGACTGGACAATTTGATGGATTACTTAGCGAGGATCCACAACAACTTATCCAGAATTTCTTGGAGATCAGTGATACTTATACATCGACGGGAGTTCCTATTGATTATGTTCGCTTGACATTGTTCCTGTTTTCACTAATTGGGGCAGCAAAGAGGTGGTTAAAGGCTGAAAAGTCTAGGTCTATCACTATTTGGGATGATTTGGCTAGAAAGTTCTTAGCTAAGTTTTATCCATCTGCCAAGACAGCCCGGGTGAGGAGCGAAATTATGTTCTTCAGACAGGTATAAGGAGAGTCTTTGTATTCAGCCTGGGAGCGGTTTAAAGCTTTATTGAGAGATTGTCCACACCACAACGAATCCAATGAGGTTCTTGCACATACTTTTGTTGAGGGGTTGACTGCGCATACTAAGATCGTGGTAGATGCTGCTGCTGGAGGCCAAGTACTGACCCTAAACTTTGACCAGATCTATGAATTACTAGATAAGTTTTCGCAGAGCAATCCTGATTGGCAGGGAGATGGTAGAGCTATTACGCAGAAATCTGCTGGGTTACTTCAGTTAGATGCAGTTTTAGAGCTGAGGGCGAAGATGGATGCTATTTCCAATCAAATTAGCAAGCTAGCTCTGCCAAAGACTCAGCAACCAGTGGCTCCAGTGCAACAACTCCAGAGTTTTTGTGAGGTTTGTGGTCAAGATCATGCTACAGAGGTTTGCTCCTCTAATCCAGAGTCAGTTTATTACGTGGGTAATCAAAACAGGAAACAGGGTCAAAATCAGTTTGGTAATGCTTATTATCAAGGCAACATGAGAGCCCCAAATAATTACCAACCACTTCCAGCTCCACCACAGCAGGCTAGCTGTTAGCCTCAAGGTTTCACCTATTGATTTTGATGATAACAAACCAAGTTATTTTAGCCAATGAACACTTACTTGTGATTAATGTATTTTTGTGTAGGCTTGCTCATGGAGATAAAGATCTTCTACTCTTTGAAAGGAATATATTGGAAGAATACCATTTTTGGGATTTCACTTTATGGAAAGAATATTAAGTATTCGTGCTATACAAGATTGGTAAAAGTTTCATATGGAAGTAATATATTTATTGGGATTTAGTACAAGCCAAGGAAGGAAATATTTATTACACTATTGATTGTATCACTTATGGAAGATATTCTCTTTACAAGTTATATTTAGGAGTACATATATTTGTACTCAATGGGAATGAGAAGATGGAGTAAAATATCTACACGTGAGAGAATTACTCAAGGAGGAATTTCTGGAATAAAGAAGCTCAAGAATTGTAATTAATGATTGTGGACTTTTGAAGGATATTTGACTTATTGCAAACACTTTACAAGGAAAGAAGATTAGCACTACCTCGTCATTAAAGAAGGTCATCAATTGATTGAATTATTTAAGTGACAAGGCAACTACATCAATACATATATTTCCATGTTCAATATTTGAAAGCAGCATAGGAGCAAGGAATATTTGGGAGATACATGTTGGTCTACGTGCAAGAGGATTTGGAAAAGTAAATAAATTCAAGGACGATTTCCAAAGAATATCTCATCAACATGAAAAGGAGCAGCGTTCCAGGTTCGTGAAATTAAGGGTCATTACCGAAAGATATATTTCCTTTTTGAAGACTATTTTATGGAAGATTATTTCTATGAAAGGAAAATAGCTCTAAACTTTATTTTCAAAAAGATATCATCTAAACAATCTTTTTGAAGATCAATTCTCTTGGGTTGATTATCTCTTCACATTAAAGACTCATCTCAATATATTTATTATGGAATAAATTTGAAGTCAATCAATCACTCATGAAGACAATATCAAGCAAATCAATCTGAAGGCTGCTATTCAAGGAAAGTCTCAACAAGTTTCACAACTATATATTCAAGAAGTCACAAGTGGAGAAGACACGCTTCTATTGACATTCTACATTCTCTCTTAGCTTTTACTTATTACAAATTAATGTATTCTTGAGAGTTTACTAGTGTACAAAAAGAAAAGAAAGAGAGTTGGGGTAGAGGTAATAGTTGTGTCAAGAAGTTGGTCTGATTAGCTATAAATCAGACAAGTCCGTTGTTGGTGAGCGTGTTGGAAAAACCATCAGGGAAAGACGTTTTTGGTTAGCGATAAACCATTACTGCGTTGTTGGTGAGCGTGTCAAAACCAACCTTGTAGATCGTTGGTGGTGAACGAGGAAAACCACAAACCTTGTAACCAAGATCAAAGAGCTAAAGAGATAACTCCTTTGTAACCCAAGGGGACTGGATTAGGATACCACATTGGTTCCGAACCAGTATAAAATATCGCTGTGTCAATTTTATATTCTGCACTTTAATTACTGCACAGTTTATTGCGTATCTTTATTCTGCTACAGTATTAGTTGACTATCTCGGTAAAGCAGTCGACTGAGGATTTTTTAGAAAAGATACAATTCACCCCCCCTCTTGTACTTTCAATTGGTATCAGAGCCACGTCTCATATCTTTATTTTTGCCTAACAGCAAGTGAGTAAAGATCCATGGCAGATTATCAAATCACGGGGGAGATCATTCAAGAAGGATATTCATCCATTAGGCCGCCATACTTCAATGGACAACGATACGGCTATTGGAAATCGAGAATGAGAATTTATGTGCAATCTATTAACTATCAAGCTTGGCTAGTCATCCAGGATGGACCACTACCTATTCCAAATGGTGGAGGAAAGAAATCTAAAGGTACCAAATCCAATTCTACAACTAGGTACTCGAAGGAACAACTTGATGTTATGCAAACTAATGCTAGAGCAATTAACTTGCTCTATTGTGCTATGAGTGGAGAAGAGTATGACAAGATCTCAAGTTGTAAAACTGCAAAAGAGATATGGGATAAGTTGGAAACGACTTATGAAGGGACTTATAATGAAAATGAGGAGAATGCAGTCAAGTCAACTTTTGACAAATCTAGAGATAAAAGCGATCAAGAACCGGCTAACATTTATTTCATGGCCAATAATGAAACTAGTGAGACAAGTTCTTTTAAATGTGATAATTGTCTCGAGCTTCAAGAAGACTTAGACAATGTTCTAGATGATGTAGAAAAACTTTTCAAAGAATTCAAGAAGATGAAAAGAGAAAAGAAAGACTTGGATATTCGGCTTGAAAAATTTCAGAATGAAAATAAGTTACTTCAAGAAGAGGAGAAAGAGAAGACCATTCGCCTTGAAGGGTATCAAATTGAAAATAAATTACTTCTAGAAGGAAAGAAAGATTTGGAAACTTTTCTTCAAGAATATGAGAGTGAAAGTGTCTTACTTCATGAAGAAAATTCTGAGCTACGCAAACAAATCAACAAATTGCAAAGATCCTCTAGCCAGTACCATATTCGATCAGATAAGTCGACTCAGTTCCATAACAGCTCCAAGTCAACTAAGAAGGGATCTACTAGCAGACACCTCACAACAGATAAGTCGACTCAAAACTATCTCAAGTGGACTAACTCGGCATCCACAGGTAAACACTCTGCCTCTTATATTACATGTTATTATTGTGGTAATTCTGGACATAAAGCATATACATGCAATTATTCTAGAGATCATATAAGATCGAAATGTGTTTCGAGACCCAAACAAATACATGCACCATCCCCTACACATGTTACTAACCATGAAGGACCCAAAAAGAATTGGGTACCAAAAACAAACTAATCTGTTTTGCAGGAACTCCTTGAGTCTAGCCTTAAAAAGAATAAATTGTAAGTGCGTAGAGGCTGATCAAGGTCATTCAAGTTCTTTTCACTGTACTGAATATGGACATCTCAATTGGTTTAAGTACAGTCGACTAACCTGGTTTGAGTCGACTCCCTGCTCTTTATTTATTAATCTGATTGGTATGAAATAAAAATGTCAACATCCATATTATAGAAGTTTTATATATGAATATTATGTCTTGCATCTTTAACATGAAACATGTCATATTAGTTAAGCAAGCATGTCAACTTCTTTTGATATCATACTCACTTGATTCATAGCCTTGTGCTTAAGATAATTGTTGAGTTAAATTACTTGTGATACATATTTTCTTGGTTAGTCATTAATGTCTTATTCAAGTGGAAGAAAATTATTTTTGAATATTCTGCACACTATATATTTAGCTATCCTAAGACTCAGATGGTTGGAAAGATAAAGGTACGTGTTTCTAGTATTGATGCTTATCCATGACTCGCTTGAATTATATGCTTGGATCAATTTGTGTAATACATCTGAGATCATTGAGGTGAGTCCAAAGATTATCTGTTTTTGAGTCTTCTTTTTATAAGCTTAACATTTCTCATGTTCTTTTTGGCTCCAAAATGAAATAATGTGATGTATTGATCTTTACTATGTTCGACTCACTAATATTGTTTGATAAACATATATTTAATACTCTATGTTAAAAGTCCTGTTATTACCATTTGCTTCATGATATAATTATCTCTGAATTTATCTTGGAGAACTATTCACATGAGATAAAGAAAGGCAGGAAAATCAGTTTCCTCCCGTCAGCCGCATAAGTGTATTCTCCATCATGGTAAGAACAATATTGGTAAGATTCAAAAATTCTTACACTTCCTTATTTTGTTCAGAATGTTAGTTGAATAGAAACCTATGGATACTATTTTTTTATACTAATATTATCTTGAGATAAAGTGTAAACTGAAGTTGAAGGGCACAAGTTGGACACCGAGCAATAAAATGATATTTGTGCAAGTTGAAATCTAGAATCTGTGAAAGAGCATTAAGTAGTGTACGATACACTTCTTCATTCTCGGAAAAAAAACTGAAAAGAAATTGCTAAAGACCAGGTACGGGGATTTATTATCAAGTCAACTATACTACTATCCTGAATTTTCAGATTCGAGCTTGAAGAAAGGGTAAGGTTGTGAGAAACACGGGTAAACTTGTAGCCCAAGGTTTCACACAACAAGAAAGTTCTTTTCTCCTTTATAAAATTAGTCTTGTTAATATTTGTAAAGCTAATTGCATTCTTGATATTACTAATGAAAATTGATTGAAGAATTTATTAAGCTTCTTTGAGATGATCAATTTCGAGATGAGCATGATGAAGAATTAGCCCTCTTCTTCAAGTTCCATACAAGCAAGCAAGAAGCTTCTTCAATAAAGCCAAATACTCAAAGGAACTACTCAAGAGAGTATGTATGGAAAATTCATGTACATGCTCTAGTGAGATTCACCTTCTTATTGCAAAGGAGAAGATTGGTAAGTCCTTCAATAAAATAAGGTATCGTATGATTGACTCTCTACAATTTATTTTATAATGATTTGTTTATCCTATTGAGTCATTATAAATTTCCACGAAATGATCATTATTGGCATCCAAAATTTTGGCTTATTATTGTATCCAAGAACTAACTGATTGATCTAGTAGGATACTCTCACATACAAGCCTTGCAGATGGTAAAGTAATATGAAAAGAGCAGCTCTAATATTCGAGCAAGTTCTTTTGTAGCTCATTCGTGCTATGAGAAAGGATAAGCAAAGTTCCTTTGCCTTATATAGCTAAGGGTGGATTATTTCTCCGTGAAAAGTTGGTGCGCATGAACTTCAATGGAATATCAACCGGAGTCAACAACTCACTCTATGCCATTGGATGAAGGGTAATATGTATGTTCCCCTTAGGTAAGAAAAATTCACCATGCGAATGTTTCTTCACACTGAGAAATAAATTGGTATGGAAATGATGGATAAGGTGTATCCTTTCATGGTGAAAAATTAATACATACTACTCAATTGACTTTTATATGCTTACCTCATTCTATGTGCCTTCTAGCATATGGAAGTTCTAGTCTCTAGAAAACTTGGTCATTTGATTCTAAATGCTCGTCTGTGTCGTGTGCTTAAATAGCTAGAAATGTTTTGATTGATCAGACATGTCTCAAGGTTGCTCATTTAAGTCAAGCTTTACCTATATATTTTCTCACCAACTCGAGTTTGTAGAAGCATATGTTCTCAATGATTTGTTATGTGATTCTCAAATGATTATATTCTGTTATTCTTCGTTGGCTTATATGTCCAAGATGAATCACTTGCCTATGAAGTATGATCCCTAGCTGTTTATGAATTATGATCCTTAGTAAGATGTAGGGATATTTTCAATTTGTGGATCTGTTACATGTCTGGGATTTGAATATAAGTTAATGCTTCGAGTTATGAGTCTGAAGATCTATAATAGAAGTTTTCAGTTGACTGTATCGTATCTGTCTATTACAAATTCTGTAGTTGACTATACTTCATATTCCACCCTTTTGATAATGACAAAAGGGAATGATATTTTCTTGCACAAGACATTTGCTTTGGTAGCACTTTAAGACAGGATATAAGGAGAGAGCATGAAGTAAGGGGGAGCATCTACCTACTGTCGTGCTTAGCTCCAAAGATCGAAGCGCATACACTCAGGGGGAGATCACTGATTCAGGGAAGTTCACACCCTTTTTACCATCTTTGATTTATTTTAAAAAATATGCATTGCATTTTACATGTATGCCAAATGATATTTGTAAATATCTCAAAAATTTTAAATGGTTTCGATGCTTGAATACTTGCAAAGTTTGTCCACCTTTTTGATAATGTCAAAGGGGGAGAAAATAGTGTGTACAAAATCATGTAATTCGTATAAGATGCATAGAGGAGCTTTGTACATGTTAGTTTGTCATCATAATAAAGGGGGAGATTGTTAGCCTCAAGGTTTCACCTATTGATTTTGATGATAACAAACCAAGTTATTTTAGCCAATGAACACTTACTTGTGATTAATGTATTTTTGTGTAGGCTTGCTCATGGAGATAAAGATCTTCTACTCTTTGAAAGGAATATATTGGAAGAATACCATTTTTGGAATTTCACTTTATGGAAAGAATATTAAGTATTCTTGCTATACAAGATTGGTAAAAGTTTCATATGGAAGTAATATATTTATTGGGATTTAGTACAAGCCAAGGAAGGAAATATTTATTACACTATTGATTGTATCACTTATGGAAGATATTCTCTTTACAAGTTATATTTAGGAGTACATATATTTGTACTCAATGGGAATGAGAAGATGGAGTAAAATATCTACACGTGAGAGAATTACTCAAGGAGGAATTTCTGGAATAAAGAAGCTCAAGAATTGTAATTAATGATTGTGGACTTTTGAAGGATATTTGACTTATTGCAAACACTTTACAAGGAAAGAAGATTAGCACTACCTCGTCATTAAAGAAGGTCATCAATTGATTGAATTATTTAAGTGACAAGGCAACTACATCAATACATATATTTCCATGTTCAATATTTGAAAGCAGCATAGGAGCAAGGAATCTTTGGGAGATACATGTTGGTCTACGTGCAAGAGGATTTGGAAAAGTAAATAAATTCAAGGACGATTTCCAAAGAATATCTCATCAACATGAAAAGGAGCAGCGTTCCAGGTTCGTGAAATTAAGGGTCATTACCGAAAGATATATTTCCTTTTTGAAGACTATTTTATGGAAGATTATTTCTATGGAAGGAAAATAGCTCTAAACTTTATTTTCAAAAAGATATCATCTAAACAATCTTTTTGAAGATCAATTCTCTTGGGTTGATTATCTCTTCACATTAAAGACTCATCTCAATATATTTATTATGGAATAAATTTGAAGTCAATCAATCACTCATGAAGACAATATCAAGCAAATCAATCTGAAGGCTGCTATTCAAGGAAAGTCTCAACAAGTTTCACAACTATATATTCAAGAAGTCACAAGTGGAGAAGACACGCTTCTATTGACATTCTACATTCTCTCTTAGCTTTTACTTATTACAAATTAATGTATTCTTGAGAGTTTACTAGTGTACAAAAAGAAAAGAAAGAGAGTTGGGGTAGAGGTAATAGTTGTGTCAAGAAGTTGGTCTGATTAGCTATAAATCAGACAAGTCCGTTGTTGGTGAGCGTGTTGGAAAAACCATCAGGGAAAGACATTTTTGGTTAGCGATAAACCATCACTGCGTTGTTGGTGAGCGTGTCAAAACCAACCTTGTAGATCGTTGGTGGTGAACGAGGAAAACCACAAACCTTGTAACCAAGATCAAAGAGCTAAAGAGATAACTCCTTTGTAACCCAAGGGGACTGGATTAGGATACCACATTGGTTCCGAACCAGTATAAAATATCGCTGTGTCAATTTTATATTCTGCACTTTAATTACTGCACAGTTTATTGCGTATCTTTATTCTGCTACAGTATTAGTTGACTATCTCGGTAAAGCAGTCGACTGAGGATTTTTTAGAAAAGATACAATTCACCCCCCCTCTTGTACTTTCACTAGCAACTCAGTTGAAGATATGTTAAAGCAGATAATGGCAGGCTAGCAGAGAGTGATAGCTGACACTGCAGCCAATGCACATGCCATACAAGATCTTGTCAATACTCAAAAGACCCTTGAGCACCAATTGGGGCAGTTGGTGGGAGCAGGTAAAGAGAGCTGAAATAGAAAAAGTTGAAAAAGTGGAGAAGGTAAAGAAGAAAGAAGAGAAAAAGGAGGCACCTCTGTCGCCTCCACCATTCCCGCAGAGACTTATACCATCGAAGGATTTGGCCCAGTATCAAAAATTTGTGAGTATGTTGAAAGAGCTTCAAGTTAACATTCCTTTGACTGATGTGTTTGAATTGATGCCATCCTTTGTGAAGTTCTTAAAACAAATTTTAGTCAAGAAGAAGAAGCCTCAAGAGATAGATACAGTGGAGTTAGTTGAGGAGTGCAGCACAATAGCAAGTTACCTCCAAAACTTCAAGATCCTGGGAGGTTTACTATTCCTTGCACCATTGGAAGGCATAATATCATTGGTGCATTGTGTGATCTGGGTGCGGGCATAAATCTCATGCCTCTATCTGTTTGTAAAAGGTTAGGGCTAGGAGCAATCAAGCCCTCTTCAGTTACTCTTAAGATGGCGGATGGATCACTCACTCACCCTGATGGTAAGTTGGAGGATGTGTTGCTTAAAGTTGGTAAGTTTACATTCTCTGCTGATTTTGTAGTCCTAGATTATGAAGAGGACCGAGAAGCTCCAATCATTTTGGGGAGACCATTCTTAGTCACCTCGAAGGCAATTATTGACATGAAGCTGGGAGAGATGACTATTAGAGCGCATGGAGAAAAGGTTACTTTCAAGGTTTATAATGGGAAGGAGCACATAGCTAAGGTTGAAGAGTGCCCTATGATCGAATGTGTCAGACAAGAACATGGAAGTAAACCATATGTGAAGTTCAAGATGGGTTCTCTCAAAGAAAGGAAGAAAGCAAAGGTTCGTCGTAAGAAGAGAAGACATAAATGCTGGAAGTGAGCTAAAAGTGTCGTCGTGCCACGACGTTAACTAAGGCGCTTCTCGGGAGGCAACCCGAGTTTGTACTTGTATTATTTTATTTATAGTGTCACGTAGTTTTTGTTTTTCCTTGGATTGTAGGTTCATGTAATGTCGAGTTTAAGTGCGGGGTGTCCTCACCCCTGCCTAATATTGATGACCTGTTGAGGGAATTCTTAGTACCTCATACTATACGGAAGCTTGGAGAATGCTAGCACCAAGGACTAGAGCCTTCAGGGAAGTTTCCTTTACCTTTGCACTTTTTATTTTGAGCACTGAGGACATTGCTTAGTTTTAAGTGTGGGGTGGGGAACTCTCCATTATTTTTGAGGTTAGGGATGCATGTACCGTTAGGATATTCTTTTGTCACTTGACTTTATTTTTATTTGTTTCTTGCTTTAATATATGAAAAAAAATTGAAAAAAATTAGAAAACCTATGAAAAATTTCAAAAAGATTTTCTTTTTAGTCGTTGTTAGTGGTACATGTCATCCACCCCGTAGTTTTTCTTATGACCTCGGTTCATTTCCACAGGGAGGCCTTTGAACCGGGTAGTTTTTTATTTTTATTAGGATTAGAGTAGTTAGTTATAGGTGGCCCTAGACGAAAAGGAATAGGTGGAATGCTAGGTGCCTTTGATTTGTTTGATACCGATGTACTTGGACTTATTGCATATGCTATTCGTGGTGTCTTTTGGTTTTAAATTGTGATGCATGCCTAGAAAAAATGGAACAACCCCCTTGAGATGCTTCAGTCCAGTCACTTGACTTTGTTGTGAACCTTTGTGCATTAGTGCTTAAATTTTCCACAAGTTGCACTCTATTTGGTTGATTGAGAGTTGTGATGGAGCCTTTTTGTGTAGACTGTGTGCAATGTGTGTTGTGAGGAATATTCTTATTATACTCCATGTTTGCATATTGGTGTCTAGAACTTGCGCCGTGTGTGTGCAAAGTGAAATCCTAGGTTTACTCTAGTCGGGAAATGATACAGGCCTTCTCTCGATTTGCCTACCCTTATATATACACCTTTGGACTTGATTGTTGTGACCATATTAACCTCTTGTTGGCACCCACACCGCGAGCCTACCCACTTGTTCTAAATTGCTTTCTTTTGGCCCTTTACTCCTTAAGCACTTTAATTGATGATTTTATATTATTGTGGAGTTGTGGTTGAAATAGTGGGAGGTTTTTTAGTGGAACCAATGAGGGGAATATTTGATAAAATTGTGAAGTAGTTGAAGGAGCATTAGCAAGGTTTGAAAAGAAAAAGAAAAAAAATTGAGAAATGGAAAAAAAAAAGAGAAAAGAATATCCATCCTTGCTAGTGTTGTGCTTAAAAGAAAAATTGCTACTTGTTGAAAGAGGTGTGTAAAAAATTTGTTGGGGAGGTGAATTGGGTGGCTTTGATGAGATTTGTGCTTAAATTAATTGTGATGTATTAAAGTGCTTAGGGAGGTAGTCACTATTACCCATATGTATCCTACCAGCCCCTTAGCCTACATTACAACCTTTTAAAGTCCTAGTTAATCCCGATTGGAGTGAGCTTATATTAGTGGAGTCCTACACTACGGGCAAGCCTATGGTACATCATGTGTGATATGTGAACTTTTTATGAGAGTGAGTGAATTCTTTCTATGCTATTGTCCCCGTTCTATTCTTGATATTCATTGTTGTGTGTGATATTTGGGGGACACTCTCTTGCTTCATTATTGGTGAGGGCACATGGTTTGCATGAGATAGGTGAAGTCGTTGCTTCTTGGTTGAGTGGATAGGTGTGACTTTGTGGGAGCATGGTTGCAATGAGTTGAGTTTGTGCATTTGAGCTATCTTGGGGTGGTTGTTCTCATGTTTTTGAGTTTGTTATATTATTGGCATGTTTGTTGGACCCATAGTAGTCATGTATGCATTTGTTCAATGGTCAGTATCAACCATAGTCATAGGCAGACCTGTTCTATCTAGGTTGGGAAGTTATTTGTGATTGCTCGAGGCGAGCAAAGGTTCAAGTGTAGCGTGGTGATGTTTGGCATTTTATGCCTATATTTCCTTAATATTTACTCACGTTTGAGTATCTTATTCGCCCGTTTTCTAGTTAATGAATGTGATTTTGCACTAATTTTGTGTCGTATGATTGTAGGTTGTTATGAAGTGCAATTGGAGCTTTAAAGAGTATGATCGAGCAAGAAAAGAGAGGATTTTGATTGAGGATTGGATCGAGCACACGAAGGCACGACACAAGCGAGCCGCGGAGCAAGGACGAGCAGGATTTTGCCTGGCGCGGTAAGCCATGCGGCGCGCCTCCAAAAGCGCCCAAGCTCCTGGCGCGGTTCTCAGCGCGAGGCGACCTAAAAACGCCCAAGTTTCGACGTGTTCTGCCTGGGTTGGCGTGTTCGGGGGTGCCAGCTACAGCGCCCCTGGAGCATTTTTGGACTTCCTATTTCGTCTAGGCTTAGGCGTAACTTATTACTAGGCCTTTGTAAACCCTATAAATACTCTTGTACTTCGTTTTTCATGGGAGTTCAGACTTTGGAGCAATTGGAGAGCTCATAACATCTTGGACAAGGGTTTTTCTTCCTCCCATTAATCTATTACATCATTATTTCATATCAAATCTTTGTGTTGTTATTATGAGTATGCGTGGCTAAATCTTTCGTTCTAGGGTTAGAGTATTTCATGAAAGTTAATGTATGAAGATTGATTTCCATTAATTGAATCCCATAACGGATTGCTTATTCTTTCTTGATTTCACTTGTGTAATTGTCAGGGCCCGATAATTATGCATTATCTATGGTTTTTAGATTGAACTCGAAAGAGGGAATTTATGAACGCAATAAGAAAGAGTATGGCTAGTTTGTGAACCCGGGCATCGGGGAACCAATTCGTGAGTAGGATAGACATATACTTGCTCGCCTAGCTTAACTAATTAAAAAAATTGTTAATGCGTGCACGTGATTCAACCCATAGACATATAGGGATTGGAGTAGCCTGTATAGACCGTGAAGAATCGAAAGGTTTTCACGGGTACATTTAATCTGTTAGTTAGTAATCCGGAATTTAAGATGTGGAATCAATTGGAAAACTCAACTGGATTGTTTGTAACTCTGACCCTGGACCATCCTCCTTATTACTGATAACAACCAAGTTTTGCTCCATTGTTTGAATTCACTTTTACCGTTTTAATTACTGTTCTTAGTTAATAAAATCCTCACTATTGGAAAAAGATCCCTGGATAGTTAGTTGGAAATTTTTTGTTAGGAGTCCAGTCTGAATAGTCCTCGTGGGAACGATACTCTACTCATCACTTTATTACTTGTCGACCACGTATACTTGCGTGTGCGTTGGGAGCAACAAGTGGTCTAGGTTATAAAAGTGAACAGGTTAAATGTGATATCAATAGAAAAAATGTTAATTTGCCTGAATATCACTTATGTACTCATTGTGGACACAATGGTCACTACAAGTATGAATGTTTAGCTAGAATCAAGGCTCTTGAAAAATTAAAAATACTGTTAGATGGGTTAGAAAAGATGTGATGTTTCTTGTTTCTCAAGGAAAGGGACCCAAAAAAGTTTAGGTTCCTAAGTCTAACACTTAATCTAGTTTTGCAGGCTAAGGTGAGCGGGAGCAACCAATTATGTTACTTGGTTAGTGGTTGCTCGAAGCTTATTATTAGAGTAAAATAAAATTCCTCTCACTGACAGCCTTCAATGAAGGAAGTGTGGCATTTGGTGAAGGTAAGAAAGGTAAATCTTTGATATAGATGAGAAAGGTAAATCACTCTTCCATTCTTTATTGGTTAAAGTTTTAAAATTAAATTGTTTCATATTTCACAACCATGTGACCATAGGAACAAAGTTGATTTTCATAGTTGTTGCAAAATTGTGAATGACAATATTTTGAGAAGTTGTTCAAGTGATACTTCTAATGCTTTAGCTGAAAAGAATGTGATTTTGAAATTGGTCTTACTCAAGCTTTAACTAAAAAGGATCCCACAAATGTCCAGCCCGAAGGAACAGGTCGTTCTAAACCTGGGCACAATCTGGAACAATTAGGGGGAAGAACAAATGGAACAAAACTTGTTGAAACAGTTCGAAGCCCTGTTCCAGATCTTGAGCTGAAAGAATAAAATAAGGATCCCACCTATCAACTCTCAAAAACTCACATCATCTGAATTTCAACAGGTATAATTTTGATTTTTAGGCATGTTGATGTTGGTTATGTTGAGTTCTTGTTTGACCAATGTTGCACTACAGGTATGTCATTCTTTCTATCTCTTGTTTAGTATTTTGGGTAAAAAGTTGCTAGCATTTTTACTAAAGCATTAAGTGATGGACATCTTGAGGTAAATAAATTGGATCTTGGCATGATTATATTTACTTGTGTGCATGATGTATTGCTTTTTCCCCAATGATTGGCTAGAAGGTATAATTCTTCAATCTCAATCAATTGCATAAATATTTGAGGAAAAAAAGGGTGTCTAACTTAATTCTTGTGCTGTAACATGCATGCTCTCATGTCATGAGTTCATTATTCTTGTCGTTGAGATCTAATGATACTGCCCTTATTTTCTTTGATTGATTCAATGTTTTGAAAGCATGAAATAGAGGATAAATGAGTTTTCAACTGTTCAAGATCTGTACCTCCAAAATATGGCTTGTGCATATAGTTGTTCATCACAATTTCTCATAACCAGCCCGTATCCACTTTTGTTAAAAGTTTTCATCACCAAAAAAAAAATTGAGCATGTTCTTTCATTTTCTTTCATACCTCCGGTCTCCCTCGAATTTGGCCTAGAAGAATTTCCAAAGATAAAGTTGCAAATCTGAAAATAATAGGAGATAATCTCATTTGGATAAATGTGAAGCAGCCTAAGGTTGAGGGGAAACAAAAAAAAAAATGTGTGCTTTGATGAGTGTTGTAATTTTATTATGTGGAGGAGATGTTTGATGAAAAATTCTTTTGAGACAAATGTCATAGATCTATTGTCAAGATCATGGGCTGCAAAGAAGATGGAACATGTGATGGACCTGGTTCTACTAGTAATCCAATAGTCATCTCTAATGTGAATGTTCAAATTAATATTTTAGAGAATTGGTTGGCTATTCTTATGGAGGAGAATGAAACTTTGATATCCTATGTATTCAGAATTGAGCAAGAGTTGAAAGTAAGAGGGAAAAATAAGCCAAGCACCACTAGAAACTCTTAACTCTTTCCTTAACCTCACACTCATATCAGCCCAGTCTTGAACCTATTCAATGCCTTGTTCCTTAACCTTATATTCTTGTTTTAAATCCCATGAACAAGGTTATGCATTAATCATTTTATTTTGGGCTTGAAAGCTTAACTGGTACTAATTTGGCTTTGTCCTTTGTGGATTGTTTTGATGAATTGTGATTTCAAGCAGGATGGCCAATATCATTTAGTATCAATACTTGAGAAATTTATGCTTATGATTACATGAGTTGCTACCCCGATAGCGATGGGTGTGACATACTTGATTATCCATATTTTTTGTATTTTTGGTTTTTGACAGTAGTTGATGCTTTTCGATGATGCCAAAAGCGGAAAGAGTAATATGTGCTTGCGCTTAGGTTTTGTATATCTCTGTCAAATACTCCACTTTAATTTTGTCTCACTGTCCCTTACTTGTATGTGCTTTTGGTAATAAATGAGTTTGGTAAAAAGGGGGAAGAAACATTATGTGTGTTTAGATAAAAGGGGGAAGAAACATTATGTGTGCTTAGATAAATAAATTCCTTGTTTTAGATCCTTAACTGTCTTAAGTATGGTTGTTTTGATTTTTAAAAATGAAACAAGCACATTTTATTTGTCATCATCAAAAAGGGGAAATTTGTTGAGTATATGATATTTTGATGATAATAAATAAAATGCACTTGTTACATTGAATTAATTAAGACCTTATTTGTGGAACTAATTTTTCTTGAATTATTGGTAAGTTGGTGAATATAATTTAATTGCTAATTGTTATTTCCCACGATTACACCACTTTACTATTTTAAGGACCAGTTCCTTCAAATGTGTTCCTTTACTTTACGATATGCGGAATAAAAACTGTAAGTAATTGAACACCAGATTTTAGCGTGGAAAAACCCCTAGACACGGGATCAAAAAACCACGACCTACTTCTCAAGTAGGATTTCAACTTCACTATGTAAAAAGACCCACTTGGTTACAAGACTCACTCTTACTAACCTAGGACTAACTCTAATCCTATAGTGATGTTTCTCACGATCAGTGAAGTTGTGTCAAGTCCACGACTTGAACTAAACAGTTTACAACTTAATTTTTGCTTACTACAATTGAACTAAGACTTGAACTTTTACAAGACTCAATCTAAGGAACAGGTTCTTACTTAGTTCTACTGTAGCTAACTGATTACACAAATAAGCTAATAATTCTTCTCAGCTTTTGCTCGATGCTCTCAGTATTTGTGTACATCTTCTATGGCTGATAGTCTTCTCATTTTATAGTTTCCAGCAGCCAAGAAGTCCCAATGAATTAGAATTCCAAAGCTCCCTTGACTTTGAATCCTAATTGGATTCTACCTTCTTGAATCCGAATCCTTTATCCCTTAGGATTATGCAATCTTTTCGTATCTGATTAGGCCTGCATAATTATCAAGATACACGTCAGTATTAGGATAAATAATAATATCTCAATTAAATGATTTTGCATGAATTATCTATTCTGCTTCAGTAATTCAAAGGAACAGGTCCTTTGAATCTGTTCCTCAGTCATCAGTCAAAACTCCAAGCTTTCCAAGCTAACAATTTCCCCCTTTTATGATGACAAATTCATACTTATATCTTCATCTCCTTAATGTCCTGAAGTACAATGTAAGCTCAAAAAGACAATCAATCAGTGGAGAATTAATTCATCATTGAGGAACAAATTTGTATTAGGTATAAAATCATGCAAAATCAGCTTACTCTTCCCCCTTTTGGCATCATTGAAAAGGTTGCATATAAAAATATAACTCAAGTGTTAGAATTAATCAGCTCATGGCCATTGAGGCAACTCAAAATGCAAACATAATTCAAATAAAGCAACTGCAAAACAATGATATTAGCCATCCAAGACAATTCATTTAACCAAATATTAAAATCAGGGGATACAAGCAAGTACTGCAGAATTATCCAACTACTAAAGAAGAAAACAAAGGCTAAGGCACTAGGCTAGGCTAGATCCCACTAGACAAAAGATGGCTAAAGGCTAGGACTAAGGTGGTCAGGATGTGGAAGGACCAGTTCCCTGAGACTTGTTAAGCAGATCAAACATCTGCTTGAGCATTCCCTCATTGGTCTCCTTTGCTTTTGAGGCCTCTGCCTTCCAGTAATTCCTCTCTTCTTCCAACCTTGCAATCTCAGCAGCCTGCATAGCAACTTGTTGCCTAAGTGCCCTCACTTTGTTGTTCAGAGGCTGCCTCCCAACACCAGCTTGTGGAGGATCAGCCTGAACTGGCAAGTCACAGTTTATCAGGGTAGCACACCCAAACTTCTCCTTCTTTGTAGCCTTCACAACCCCTTCCAAGGAATCTTCAACTTGGCAAAGATATCAGTCAAAATGAAACCAACCGGCAGGGAGTGTTTTCTCTTCCCAGCAATCACCCTTTTTATCAGGTGGATCATAAAGCTGGGCCAATTGATCTGCTTTTCAGTGTCCAACAGTTCCATAAGGACCAGGTCCATGAAACTGGCAACTCCTCTTTTCTCCTGCCTTGGCATCACAACTTTGTTCACAAACTCAAATAAAACCTGATGCTGTGGGTGCATCTCACTCTTTTGCACTGCCCTGGGTTTTTCTTCACCATCATTCTCAGCAAACTTCCTAGTGATCTCCAGATCAGTAGGCAAGTTTGTAAAGTCAGGCCAAACAGTCTTGACATAACTAGCATACCCAGAGGCAGGGATCCCCAGCAACTCACCAAGTTCCCTTGTATCAAATATGATGACAATGTCATTAACAGATGTAGTGATTTGATCACCTCGGATGGAACAATTCTTATAGAATTCCTGCACCATTCCCTTTGCACATCTACCAGAGATCTTAAGGACCATGTCCCTCCAACCCTGAGCATGCAGCTTGTGCAACAACCAAACCATCCCTTCTTCTTGAACATCAGTCATGACCCTTCCTTTCAACACTTTTCTGGTCAGCATGTCATCATGAACACAGTGCACAGTCTCACTATTTTCAGCATCACTATCACTCTCATCTTCAGCAACTAACTCATCACTGTCACTGGCAGAGTCTTCAGAAACCACCACTCTTTTAGAGGACCTGGTCCTCTTAGCAACTTTCTCAGCAGCTTTAACTGAACTTCTTGTCACTCTTCTCTCAGGAACTTTCCTTTTCTTTGACTGAGGCTCCTCCTCCTCAGCCTCTACCATCTCATCATCTTCAGAAAAATAAGCCAGATCAAAATCATCAATATCATCCACTTTTTCTTCCTCAACTACCTGTTTTCCTTTCCCTTTTCTGCTCCTTTCCAAGGCAACAGCCAGTTGTTCATCAGCAGCTTTAGCAGCACTTCTTGTCCTCCTACCCCCAGATGCAGGGGTTGAGGCAGAAGGTACAGGTCCTTTTGCCTTGGAGGAACTTTCAACTTTCTTCTTATTTCCGGGCTTATAACTATCACTTATCTTCTTCAATTAAGCAGCAATTTCAACAGTCTCATGATCATTAATGGGTCCCTTTCTAGCCAATTTTCTTTTCAGGCTCCTAATATTTATCAAATCCACTAATGGCCTATCACTGTCACTTATAGCCTCTTCAACATCTACAACATTTTCCATGGGTGCTCTAAAAGCAACCTCTGGAGACCCTGACCCCCCATGCACAGGTGCTTCCAAACTCCTAATGAGTTCCCCCTCAAGAGCAGCCTCAGAACCCTCTCCCTCTTCTTCCTCGTCAATAACAACATCCAACGGGTGAGTGTAGTTTACCTTAAACTGATACAATACCATAGCATGAGATAGATCCTCAACCTGCTCAGCAATGGATTCAGCCGTGGGAACTGATCCTTCCCCCTGAATTTCAGGTTCAGGTATTTCTGGAATTTGTTTAGGAACTTCAGGGTTTGGGTCGATGATTTCCATGGGTGAAGGAGGGTTGAGATTTTGTGGTTGTTCAACAGTGGGTGCAGATGGGGAATTATCAGAAGAGAGAGACATGTTTGCAATTCTAATCAAAAGATAATTGACAATTCTTTCTGAAATTTTGCTAATTTAATTGATGAACAAGGTAAAAGAATAATGTAGGAGAAGAAGGGTATTTATAGAGTGAATTAAGTAGTGCAATTAGAGTAGGAGACGATCAGCTTACCTCAGCACAACATGCAACGGCTAAGGACTCTTGGGAGTCTCCCGGAGAAAAAGAGTCGTTAGGCTTCAGGATACCATTTCAGAACAGGAACTGTTCCTCCGATGGGACTCTTTTGCAATTTGGATATGGGTAGGAAACTTAGTGGGATTTTATCCTAAACACAAGTTACCTATAGCCTTTATACTCCTAAATTAATTGAATAATTACGAGTACATACCTGTTTTTAACACCATAATTCAGTGTCCTTCCAATTTGCAATTTTTGATCATCTGAAATTCTAAGAGCATAAGGGTAACATCATTCAATTTTAGCAACTCTAAATAAGATATGTAGCATGAGAGTATACATTTAAGTATGAAGACTGGACTGAATAATTCATAATGACTTGAATAAAATTCATTTTAAGAGCAATTTTCTAGCCAATTATGAAGTAAAGCATTGAAGATTTTATGTGAATTTAATCATCCCTAATTCCAATCTATTTCTTTCAAAATCATCTCTACCTAGAGCTTTTGTAAAAATGTCAGCTATTTGCTTTACAGTTGGGCAAAATGCTATGGTGATCAAACCTTTTTCATAATTGTCTCTTAGGAAATGATGTCTTATGTCAATGTGTTTAGTCCTTTTGTGATGCACTAGATTTTTTGTCATATTAATAGCACTAGTGTTATCACAATAAATGGGAACAGTTCCTACATCAACACCAAAATCCTGTAATTGTTGTTTGATCCATAACAACTGTGAACAACATGAAGCAGCTGCCACATATTCAGCCTCAGCAGTAGAGAGTGCCATTGAATTTTGTTTCTTAGTTCCCCAAGAAACCAAACACTCACCAAGAAAATGTGCCATACCTGATGTGCTTTTTCTATCAACAAGGAAACCTGCATAGTCAGCATCAGTGTATCCAACAAGATTAAAGTTACCACTCTTTGGATACACAAGTCCCAAAGGACCTGTTCCTTTCAGATACCTCAATATTCTTTTAACAGCTTTCAAGTGAGATTCCTTAGGATCTGACTGGAACCTAGCACACAAACCAACACTGAATACTATATCAGGTCTACTAGCAGTTAGATAAAGTAAGGAACCTATCATGCCCCTATACAATTTTTGATCAACTGATATTCCATGTTCATCAAGATCCAATTTTGTGGCAGTGGCAATAGGTGAGTCAATTCCCTTAGCATTATCCATATCAAATCTTTTAAATAATTCCTTAACATACTTTTGTTGATGGATCATAGTTCCATTTGAGGTTTGCTTAATTTGTAAACCCAAAAAGAAATTGAGTTCACCCATCATGCTCATCTCAAATTCACTCCCCATCAAGTGTGCAAATTCCTTACTTAAATTTTCACAAGTGGCACCAAAAATTATATCATCTACATAAATTTGAACAATTAAAAGATCTTTACCTTTTTCTTTTAAGAACAAAGTACTATCAATTTTACCTCTCTTGTATCCATGCTGGAGTAGAAATTTTGATAGCCTTTCATACCATGCTCTTGGTGCCTGCTTGAGCCCATACAAGGCCTTGTCCAACTTGTACACATGTTCAGGGAACTGTTCACTTTCAAAACCTGGAGGTTGCTTGACATACACTTCTTCTTTTAGTATCCATTCAGAAATGCACTCTTGACATCCATTTGATGTAGAGTAAAATCCATGTATGTAGCAAAAGCTATAAGAAGTCTTATTGCTTCCAGTCTTGCAACTGGAGCAAAAGTTTCATCATAGTCGATGCCCTCCTCTTGACTATATCCCTGAACGACTAGCCTGGCCTTGTTTCTTGTTACCATACCATCCTCATTAAGTTTGTTTCTGAAAACCCATTTAGTTCCAATTATGGACCTGTTCCTTGGCTTGGGTTCCAGATGCCAAACTTGACTTATTTGAAATTGATTCAATTCCTCCTGCATCGCATTTATCCAGTCTGCATCCTTCAGTGCTTCTTTCACATTTTTGGGTTCAACAAGAGATAGGAAAGCACTAAAGGCACACAGATTGTGATTTTTGACTGCTGATCTAGTTTGAATTCCTGCATTCTTGTCTGAGATTATTTGATCCACAGGATGTGACCCTTGATACTTGTAAGGCTTGGGTGTCAATCCATTGTCAGAGGTCCTCTGCTGAGGAACAGTTCCTGATAGAGTAGCACTACCAGTTTGTGAGGTGGAACCAGCATTTGTTCCCCCTGTATCTGTACCACTGTTCTCAGTTCTGTGCTGAGGAACAGTTCCTTGCAGTTCAGTTCTCATATCCAGACCTTGCATTTGTGAATCAAGTTCATAAGCTTTCAGCAGTCCAATTTCTTCATCCTCTTGTACCTGTTCTTGAGTGAGACTGTCAGTTTCATCAAATTTTACATGCATGCTTTCTTCAATTTTCAAAGTTTTCTTGTTAAACACCCTATATGACTTACTATTTGAAGAATAACCAACAAAGATTCCTTCATCACTTCTAGGCTCAAATTTTCCTAAGGCATCTTTCCCATTGTTGTGTATAAAACACTTGCAACCAAAAGCCCTAAGATGAGAGATGTTTGGTTTTCTTCCTTTAAGCAACTCATATGGGGTCTTTTCTATTAATGGCCTAGTCATACATCTATTTATTATGTAACATGCAGTATTAATAGCCTCAGCCCAAAAGTTTTGTGGAAGATTTCCAGATATTAACATAGTTCTTGCCATTTCTTCTAGAGTCCTATTTTTCCTTTCCACTACACCATTTTGTTGTGGAGTTCTAGGTGAAGAAAAATTTTGATTGATGCCATTTTCATTGCAAAAATTGAAAAACATATGATTTTCAAATTCAGTTCCATGATCTGACCTAATGGAAACAATAGGACTGTCTAGAGTTCTTTCAGCTTTCTTAGCAAAAATTGAAAATGCATTAAATGCTTCTTCTTTAGATGCAAGAAATATAGTCCATGTAAATCTAGAGTAATCATCCACCAATACCATAACATACTTCTTACCTCCACGACTCATTGTTCTCATTGGACCACATAAATCCATATGGACCAGTTCCAAAGGCTTAGTGGTACTTACCTGTTTCTTCGGTTTGAAGGAGGATTTTACCTGCTTCCCCCTGGCACAAGCTTCACATACTTTTTCATCATTAAACCTGATGTTAGGAAGACCTAGCACCAAGTCCTTTGACACAAGTTTATTCAATTGTGAAAGACTAGCATGTCCTAGTCTTTTGTGCCATAAGAGGGGATCATTTTGCACCACACTTAAGCAGCTCAAGCTTCCATCAGATAGAGTTAGCAAGTCTACTTTGTAGATGTTTCCATGTCTGTTTCCCTGTAAAATAACCTCTCCAGAAGCTTGATTAGTCACAGTGCATCCAGTAGATGAGAAATTAACATTATTACCTTTGTCACATAATTGAGATATACTCAATAAGCAATGCTTCAGTCCATCTACTAGAAATACATTATCTATGCAGTGTGAGTCAGACTTACCTACCTGTCCAATTCCAATGATTTCCCCTTTCTTACCATTACCGAAGGAAATACTTCCTCCTTGGAAGGCTGAGAGTGAAAGGAACAGTTCCTTATGCCCTATCATATGTCTTGAGCATCCACTGTCCATGTACCACTTGTGGTTTGTCTCCTTCACTCTAGCCTGCAAAAAAAAACTAGGGGTTAATTTTAAGAACCCAAACTAGTTTGGGTTCCTTTCCTTTTGAAAAAGGATGAATCAGATCTCTCCTAGCCCAGAATGGTAAAGGTTTCTTTGTGTGAACATCTCTCCTTTTTACAGAATGTTGAACAGGTTTGTAGGACCTATTCTTCTGCTTCACAGGATTTTGAACAGGTTTATAGGACATGTTCCTCTGGTCAGCTATTTTTAAAGATTGACAATTTTCTTTCCGGTGACCAGTGTTCCCACAATGAGTGCATAGCCAGTTTTCAGGAAATGATAGGTACTTACTCTTTGGATCCCATTTGGATGAACTCTGTGTTTTCATGAATCCAATACCTTTCCTATTACTACTATGATTTTCCTGTAACCATTCTAGTGCTTCAGAAGACTTGTTCCATTCTACAGTTTTTCTTAGTTCCATTTTTGTTTTAACCAAGTCTTCTTCTAAAGATCTTATCTTTTCATCTTTCTTACACAGTTCATCAACTGTGTTTTTCAGTTTCTCTTCAGCAATGATCTGATGAGAATTAGCAATACCTTTACCTTTTACAACTGTTTTGACATTTTCTAATTCCTGAGCAGTTGTTTCAAGAGTGAGGACCTGTTCCTCAAGCATGTTAATCTTCCTTTCCAGAAAATCATTTTTAATTATTTCCTCTTTGCATTCTGTTTCTAAGCAATCAACTTTATCATGCAGTTGGTGATTATCATCCCTCAGAGTTTTAAATTCATTTAGCACAATATGGAACACTTTAACCAACTTTTCTCTAGACATGCTTTTTACATCTTCTTTAAGTTTAGAAACAAATACCTCAGGATCCTCTTCATTTTCTGAATCTCCAAGTGCCATTAGAGCAAGATCCTCATCCAGATCATCATCAGTTATTTCATCTTCACTGTCTTGCCATCCTGCGACCAGCGCTTTGGGATTTCCACTTTTTCTATGGACCTGTTCCCTAGCCTTCTTCCTTTCATCAATGAATTTCTTCCTCCATTCTCCTTCCATGATTGGACATTTGCTGATATAGTGCTCCGAGCTTCCACATTTGTGGCATTCTCCAGCCTGTTTCATGTTAGTAGACCTACCCTGTCCACTAATTTCCCTTTTCTTATTCAAATATTTCTGAACACTTTTAGCGATAAGGACCAGTTCCTTATCATCAATAATTTTATCACCAGCAGTCAAGGCTAGGTTAGGTTCAATTTTAACTGGTGCTCCTATATTTTTAACCTTTTTCCTCAGTTCATAAGTCTTTAGATTACCTATAAGCTCATCTAAGGATAAAGTGGTTAAATCTTTACTTTCAATGATAGCACAAGCTTTGATCTCCCATGAGTCTGGAAGAACCCTAGTCAAAATCTTTTCTACCCTATCTTCCACAGTTAAAACCCTTCCCAAAGAGATAAGTTCAGAGGCAATGGCATTAAATCTAGTATACATTTCAGAGATTGATTTTTCTTCTTTCATTTTAAAGCTTTCATATTCAGCATAAAGAAGTGTACCTCTAGACCTTTTTACCTGACTTGTTCCCTCGTGTGCAACTTGTAGAGCATCCCAAATCTCCTTTGCAGTGGCATACCCTCTGATCCTTGTGCATTCGTCAGGACTAAGTCCACCAACCAGCCACTTCCTTGCCTTAGCATTCTTTTCCCATTGCTTTATGTCTTCAGCATTGCATTCCTTCCTGGTTTTGGGAACATCTTTCCCATCAGCATCCTTCTTCATTGGGATCATGGGACCTTCAGTTACTATGTCCCACAATTCGTAATCTTCTGCTTGTAGGTGATCACGCATCCTCTCTTTCCACCATGAATAGTATTTCCCATTGAAGTAAGGTGCTCTAACCATTGACTGACCCTCACTGTTTTCACGTGATGTACTCATCTAATCCTAGGTGTTAGCCTTTTCAAGGATAACCTGCTCTGATACTAATTGTTATTTCCCACGATTACACCACTTTACTATTTTAAGGACCAGTTCCTTCAAATGTGTTCCTTTACTTTACGATATGCGGAATAAAAACTGTAAGTAATTGAACACCAGATTTTAGCGTGGAAAAACCCCTAGACACGGGATCAAAAAACCACGACCTACTTCTCAAGTAGGATTTCAACTTCACTATGTAAAAAGACCCACTTGGTTACAAGACTCACTCTTACTAACCTAGGACTAACTCTAATCCTATAGTGATGTTTCTCACGATCAGTGAAGTTGTGTCAAGTCCACGACTTGAACTAAACAGTTTACAACTTAATTTTTGCTTACTACAATTCAACTAAGACTTGAACTTTTACAAGACTCAATCTAAGGAACAGGTTCTTACTTAGTTCTAATGTAGCTAACTGATTACACAAATAAGCTAATAATTCTTCTCAGCTTTTGCTCGATGCTCTCAGTATTTGTGTACATCTTCTATGGCTGATAGTCTTCTCATTTTATAGTTTCCAGCAGCCAAGAAGTCCCAATGAATTAGAATTCCAAAGCTCCCTTGACTTTGAATCCTAATTGGATTCTACCTTCTTGAATCCGAATCCTTTATCCCTTAGGATTATGCAATCTTTTCGTATCTGATTAGGCCTGCATAATTATCAAGATACACGTCAGTATTAGGATAAATAATAATATCTCAATTAAATGATTTTGCATGAATTATCTATTCTGCTTCAGTAATTCAAAGGAACAGGTCCTTTGAATCTGTTCCTCAGTCATCAGTCAAAACTCCAAGCTTTCCAAGCTAACACTAATTTTGGTGAAATCATTGTATGGCTGACTTATGGATTAAGCTAAGTATTCTTGATAAGATTTCTTAACTATTTGATTATCTGCAGGATTTGGAGAATGAAGTAGAGTTGGAGTAGAACTTTATGAAATCCCAAGATGATAAGGAGAAGGGATTAGAATTAAAGATATATGGTTATCCCTAACATACATGTCTTTATCTATAAAAGAAGTCCATGTACATATTGAGAAAAGGGCGTCCAAACACTTCAGCACAAAAGAGAAATTGAGCGTACAAGAGAAAAAAGTTCTGAAGCAGTTGGAACGGGCGTTGGAACAGTCTGGACAAGTGTTTCATCAAGTCATTTAAAATAGTTTGAGTCCAGTTCATAGTTCATGTATTAGGCACTAAAGTGTAATCTCGTTCAGCTTAGAAGAAGCACTTTTTGAGGTTGTAATCTAGACTTAAAATCCCATTGGGTAAAGAGCTTAGAGTTAAGTTCTTTGTGTTCCAAACTAGGGTAGAAACAGTCTAGGATTGTTGTGTAAGGGCTTAGAGTTAGGTCCTTGGGGTTACTTTTGTAATCCGGTTTTGGCTCGTGAGTTTAGTGGATTGGTTGAAATTCCCACTGGGGTATGGGTCGTGGTTTTTTACACCTTTGAGCCAGGGTGTTTTTCACGTTAAAATCGCGTGTGCCTAATCTATTTTTGCTCTTTAATTGCTTTATTAAACTGCAGTTGGAACACCCGTAGGAACAGTTTCAAGTAAGCTATTCCAACAAGTCAAGAAACTTAGTTTAAAGTTTAAAAAGAGGCAAAATCGTTAACGACCCAATTCACCCCCCTCTTGTGCCAAGTGTACTCTAAACTAACAAGTGAGTTAAGAACAAGAGAGAGAAATGAGCTAAGATATTTTAATTTGGGGAAAATGTTAAATGTTCCAATCCCAAGCTATTATACCTATTTATATATACTAGTCAATGTGAAAATAAAAAATATCTACCAACTAACTAGTCTAGTCAGCACTAACTACTTTACAACTAACTGTGATTAACTTAACTACCTAACTACTAACTGTTATGTTATGCTGCTACTTTCTACACTCTCCCTAAAGCTGGTATGTGCAAAGAGATTGAGCACATCCAGTTTGGAAACCAAGTACTCATGTTGAGATCTGTTCAATGCCTTGGTCATAATGTCTGCTTGCTGCTCCTTTGTTCCCACATGCTGTGTCTGTATCAATCCCTGTTGAATTCTTTCCCTAATAAAATGACAATCTATTTCTATGTGCTTCGTTCTTTCATGGAACACTAGATTAGCTGCTATCTGTAAGGCTGCTTTGTTGTCACAGAACAATCCAATAGGCATCCTCACTCTTATTCCCAGTTCTCTGAATAATCCTGCCAACCACACTAATTCTGAGACTGTAGAAGCCATGCTTCTGTACTCAGCTTCTGCAGAGCTCTTAGAGACTGTGTTCTGCTTCTTTGACTTCCAGGAAATCAAGGACTCTCCAAATTTCACCACAAATCCAGTTACCGACCTCCTTGTATTAGGGCATGAAGCCCAGTCTGCATCACAATATGCTGTTACAATGGGCTTCTTCTCACGGCTCATCAGTACTCCCATTCCTGGCTCTCTCTTTACATACCTTACCACTCTTAAAGCTGCTTCCTAATGAGACTTCTTAGGCTCTTGCATAAACTGACTCAGAGCGTAACAAATAATAATTTGGCAATCAAATAAACAAACAATAACTCACAAATATGGAGAGCGTCAATAAAGCAACTGTGCTTGCACAGGACTCGAGGGTGCCTAACACCTTCTCGAGAGTCAACCGAGATCCTTATCCGGAACTCTGACGCAGACCACTTACGAGTCATAGGTGTTCCAAGGTACCTCTTTGGTGACTTGGCACACCTTTGAACTATGTCAAGTGGCGACTCCGTAAATCTCAATAATTAATGTACCTTTAAACACCTAAGTCACAACCTTTATTTTATTATTTTAGTAAATTTTAGAGCGTGACAAACTAAAAGGAAATAAAATATGAAAACCGGAGAAAAAATAACAACCTACTTGATAATGCTAAGTTAGCTAACAAAACCAATCATATTTTGTGCTCTTTTTGGCTTTCCTCTCCTTTCTTCCAATATTTATTGTTCATATTCTTACAAACTAATACCAGATCACATAAAAAACATGTCACTGTAAGCATTTAAATTTTGGTGAATTAATTCCATAAAAAATTTGGATTAATTCTTAAATTTAAGAAAATAAAATACCACATGGCAAATGACGTGACGCCAAATCAAATGAAATAGCCAATTGGAATACGATAAGTGTACAAATGATAAACTTTGGTAAATCAAATGAAAGCTTATCCCAAAGATAAAGAGATTGGTTTGTAATTCAAAATCAACCAATCAAATCAAAGCAAATATATTTAGGCTTATCACAATTTCTCTATAAATAGAGAGCTCCTATAAGCCAAAAGGGGAGGAACTTGAAGAAGGAGAAGGACATCAAGGTAGAGATCAGCAGGAAGGACATCAAAGGAGGCCAAGCAAAGCACATCAAGCAAACTGAAGGGCAATCAAAGAAGCTCCGAAGGAAAGCTTTCAACGTCTTCTTCTACGTCTGTGATCTGTGTCCCTGTTCAAGTTCAACAAATGGAGGCAACGATCTACGTCCTTGTTCAAGTTTAACATCGGAGACCACGATCTACGTCCCTGTTCAAATCCAAATCAAAGTTCAAATCAAGATTCGGCGTGCACGAGTTATAATCATCTGTTCATGGAAGTTGAATCTCAAATCTTGTTCGTGGCGATCGTCAAAGTGTCGCGACGCACAGCAAATCCATGATCAAGCTTCTTGAAATCAAATTCAAAGTTCATCAAGTTCAAGATCAAGCTTCCGAGCCCTTGAACCAAAGTTCTTGAGGAGAAGAATCAGAGGACGTCATTTACAAAATTAGTGACACTCTAGAGATTGTAACTCGCATCTTCTGTTGATATCAAATACAAAATTTTGTTACACTATTTCTTGTCTTGAATTTTCGAGACTTCGAAATTTGTTGTTACAAATTTGGCACGCCCAGTGGGACATCTCTACCTCTCATCTCTTCTCTTCAAAATTCAAGGAAACTAAGATGGCATCCATGTAAGAACAACTTCCAATCTTGACTAAAGCAGTCGAAGGCTTGACAAAATGCGTGAAAGATCAAGATGCTCATATTTCTAAGTTAGAAGAAAAGTTTAGCAGTAAAGCGGAGGGAGAATCCAGCCAAGCACCAACGGAGCTTCCTGAAGCAAAAGAGAAAGGAGAATCTTCTACAAGGCAAGCGATTATGTCTAAGGAGATCCAAGTGTCTTCTGAAGGTCTACTTCATGTTGATCAGTTGAAGGGCTTCATATTGGGGGCAATAAACGATAAAGTGGAGCCGCAAGTCAAATCTTAGCTCACATATGAAAAACCTTACACGCAAAGAATTGATAACTTGAAGATGCCTGCTGGTTATCAACCTCCAAGGCTTCAACACTTTGATGGCAAAAGAAATCCCAAACAACATGTGGCGCACTTCGTCGAGACGTGCAACAATGCTGGGACATATGGTGATCACCTCGTCAAGAAGTTCGTCCGATCTCTCAAAGGGAATGCTTTTGATTGGTACACAGATCTTGAGCCTAATTCCATTGATAGTTGCGAGCAGTTGGAGCAAGAATTTCTTAATCGCTTCTATAGCACAAGGCGTGTCGTCAGCATGGTTGAACTTACAAATTCTCGCCAGTTTAATGATGAACCGGTCATCGACTTTATCAATCGTTGGAGGAGCTTGAGCCTTAACTGCAAAGACCGCCTTGGTGAAACTTCTGGCATTAAAATGTGCATTCAAGGGATGCATTGGGGCCTCCTCTACATCTTGCAAGGCATAAAGCCTAAAACATTTGAAGAGTTGGCCACACGTGCACATGATATGGAATTGAGTACGGCTGCAAGCGGCAATCGAGGGCCACCTCTCTACAAGTCTCGTAAAGATGAAGACAAGCAAGAAGCCGACAAAGGGGGCAAGTTTACATCCGAGTATGAAATCAAAGAATCCATGTATGTCAATATTTCTCCCCTGGTAGTCTCCACGAAAGTGAGTGAGAAGAAGGGTGGAAAAACATCTTCCATACAAAACAAGTCAAGTCGAAATCTGACTTTGAAATAAATGCAAGAGAAGGAGTATCTGTTCTTGGATTCTGATGTTTCTGCTATGTTTGATGAACTCCTCAAGTTGAAGTTCATTGAACTTCCCGAAATGAAGCGACCCAATGAAGCTGCCAAGACTGATGATCCAAATTACTGCAAGTATCATCGATTGATTGGTCACCCTATCGAAAAGTGCTTCATCTTCAAAGAGAAAATCATGGATTTGGCCCGTCAAGGAGATATTCTGCTAGAAGAGGAAGTCTCCAACAAATAGCAAATGCAAGTTGACGCTCTTTGACGCACGAGCCTAAACTGCAAGTTACTCCTGGCCCGCAAGAGTATAAACTGTGCACGGCCAAATAAAAATAAATAAAAGTCCACTAGGTTGAAAATCTCGAAAGAGACGGCCTAGGCAAAAGTTAGGACAAAAAAAAAATTCATTTATTTGAACTACGTCATGACTTGATCCTCTTCATCGAGGTACGTAGGCAACTAAGAATAATTTTATTCTAAGTTCAGTCGCATGAGTTTAAAAAAAAAAACCAAGTGTTGAAGCTGATTTGGTGCTTCTACGTTGATACTTTCAATTGTAGATAAATTAAAGCCAAAAGTAAAAAGAGAAGAAAATTTGCATCAAAGTGGAAAATATATTTTATTTCTTCAATGTTAAAGGAATTTAAATCAATGATCCAAAGAAAAGAAATAAATCAACAAACCATCATCTTGTACAAGGAGCCCAAGTCCTAAAAATAGTTTGAAGCTAAGATTGTTGTTGACTTGTCTTGAAGCCTATTCAGAGTATTCATGACATTTGGTGAAGAACGAGTTACACATCCCGCTCTACTTGCATCAAATCTTCTGGAGAAATGGACGTCAATGTTCATTAACATAGTTGGAGGCCTCATCTACCTATTTAAGCCATCCATCTTGATGGACTCTCTAGATGCTCTTGCACGAAAGTTGTAGCTTGAAAAGCTGGGTCAGCACTCTATGCACTTCTTCACAAAAATGCCATATCTTCAACTTCTTCACCAAAGTAGGGACTCGCCATGCGGCTGTTCATCAAAGCAGCTAAGCCGCAGGAAGGAGCACTCCACGAGCTTCCTCACCAAGGATGAAGGAGTGATGCAACAAGTTTCTCCAACTGTCAGACAGACCTGCAAAAACATGTGAAAAAAAGGGCTCATGAAACCTACAGGAAAAAGTCGAAATGGACCAGATGATACAGCCAACTTCCAAGATTTTTTCTATGCCAATCTATGATGACTTCAGAGTTCACCATTAGCACGAACATACGGCTATGAGTCTAGTTTCTAAAGAATCAAGCAGCTTGTAATTTGGATACTCATAGCTCGAGATATGAATTCTTCCGTGAGCTTGTGCAAATCTATAAAATCAGCTTGATAGACATCTTGGTCGGCTTCAAATAATAAACTGTACCAATTGGGATGGAATCAGTTTCTGATTTTCTGATATGTTATAGTTCCAGATGTCCTATTTCCAACATAAAAAACGGAATGTGATTCCAACACTCGTAGCTCGAGATATGAATTTTTCCGTAAGCTTGCACAAATCTGTGAAATCTACGCGACAGACTACTTGTTCTACTTCAAAAATTATTTCCAGCTGCTATGGATGATATTTTGATCTGATTTTTGGATATATCATAGCTCCAGAAGTTTTCTTTCTTCAGAATCAAGTGGCTTGTGATTTGGATGCTCTTATCATGAGATATAAATTGCTTGGCATGAGCACGCAAAGCTGAAAATCCTCTATGACAGATGCCTGGAGCAACTTCAAAAATTAATTCCTGCTGATCCGGAAGCAACATATGCGTTCTTTTCCACAGGCGTGCAAAGTTGGAGACTACACCAAGCTGAAAGAAGTTAAGACAGAAATGAAAAAAAGGGTTAACACTTCACATACAAAGTGCAACAACTCTTTAGTGATGTCCAGCCTCGACAAACTTCTGCTCCGCTGCTGCAAAGAGAGGAATTCACCAGGTACTCACCAAAGACAAAGATACTCCAAGAGTCTCTGCATAAAGCTGAAAGGAGGGAACACTTGAAGTTTTAACCAGCCGCAAATCACAAGGTAGATGCATTCAGTGGTCAATCGGCAAATCTGCACGACTACAAAGGAATCTAGGCCGATGTTGTCAAATCAAAAGGTTGAAGCCTAAAAGAAGAAGAAAACTCCAAATTGTCTCACGCCAGAGCTTCAATGTAAGGAAGATCTTTACTAAGCGGATGCACTCCTAAAGCTGCTCTTTGAAGTTTTGGCTCACGGACGTCTGCAACATGTGGTTCACACTCAAATGTGCTCCTGTAAACATGCCAAAAGAATTGTGGGGATGCCGACGCTTGTACAAGAGGAGACTCCGTGTGCTTCCTCAGTCAAGCTGCTGGAGCAGATACTACAAACAGCTCCTCCCCAAAGTTACAAAACAACAAGAGGTCGCACCAAGTAGTCTCGCCAAAATTGCAAAGCTTCATGGAAATGGGATACTCCAAGTAGTTTGTTCCCATAGTTGCAGAGCTGCAAATCCACTGCAAAAGAGAAGTCTCCGTGTAGTGTGTCATCATAGCCAAAAGGAACAAGACGTCGCAAGTGATCTCTTGTTGAAGAACCTTGAAGGGTGAAATCTCCATGCCAACTTTTGCCGACTCGTATGAAGAGGATGCGCCACTGCTTGATTGCCAATGATGAAAAGGGGGTACTGCCAAGTGTCCTCGCCACATCAAAAGGATAAGATGCTCTATTGTTCGCCAAGAATGAAAGAGGCTGCTCAAATGTCCGTCTCGCCAAGTCACAAGGATGAGGGAATCCAGGGAATCTACTATACTTGCAAAAAAAGGAGCCCTCAGTGTTGATGACGTGATGCTCCAATTCTATGGTAGACATTGCTTTGGGCTTCAACTCGACATGGTGGCATGAAGTTTCAAGTCGGAATAATGAACGTCAATGGCGTCAATGGCGAAGGCATGAATCTTCAATTTTACATGGTGTAATCAGCGCTATCAGCATAAAAGTGTGAATCACAGGAAATTCTTTGCCTATAATCGTGCACAGCAGCTCATACACCATGACCAAGCCTGTATTGATGAAGTCTGCTAGTCTAAAGCTTACAACGACTCTGTAATCATCTCTATTGATAATGGCTCGATCATAACTGAGTACTACAGTGAAAATCTGCATCGAAAGAAACAACATTGTTACTGAAAACAAAGCAAGAAGATGAAGCCGTAAAAACAAAATCATAAAGAGAGTAGAGAACAAGAAGTGAAAATTGACAAGTATATTGAATCGGCAGTAGTGTCCTTTTTGTTGAAGTTTAATGGCCTTCAATACTCTCTTGGTATGAGTAGCAGTAGCAGAAGCAGAACTCGGGTTGACGCGATGACGCATGTTCAAATGTTTGGGGTAGTCAAAAGTAGCAACTTGCTTATTCACACTGACAATAACAATCCTGCAATTTTGTGAAGAAATAGGGACAAAAGGTACTTCCTTTGTTCACGTAAGCAGAATTTTCTAAAATTATGAAGTTGGAAAAGCAAGTTATGATGCAGAAGTTGTGAGTTTGAGCTCCTTTTATAGTTGTATTATCAAGAGGAGTCCAACTTTTAGTTGAATAAGGAGATGTGATCCAGTATGTTTATCAAGATAATGATTCTTTGGTTGTTCAAAAATTCAATCCAAAATATCAAATTCAAAAGTGGATATGGAATAGGTTAAGCATGTAAGTGCGGTTAAAGATATTCACGGGTCATCCAATGACTTATCTAAATATTAAGCCAATTATTTTGGCAACAATTAAAGGGTCCATCAATTTACTGGATACTATTAGTCGAGCTTTTGGGGATTAAGTCTGTGAAATTCTATCAAGAGCAATTCCTAAGAATGGAACCAAATCCAAGTGCATATTAAAGTGTTCTCAATATTTTCTACAGCTTTGGAGAAATTGCAATATCCTCAATTAAGTCAAGTAAATGTCTTCCAATGTACTTCAAGCCTCGTCTTTGAAGCTCGACAAGTACACCCCGACAAGCCTTGAAGTAGGGGGCATTTGTAAGCATTTAAATTTTGGTGAATTAATTCCATAAAAAATTTAGATTAATTTCTAAATTTAAGAAAATAAAATACCACATAGGAAATGACGTGGTGCCAAATCAAATGAAATAGCCAATCGAAATATGACAAGTGTACAAATGATAAGCTTTGGTAAATCCAATGAAAGCTTATCCCAAAGATAAAGAGACTGGTTTGTAATTCAAAATCAACCAATCAAATCAAAGCAAATATACTTAGGCTTATCACAATTTCTCTATAAATAGAGAGCTCCCATAAGCCAAAAGGGGAGGAACTTGAAGAAGGAGAAGGACATCAAGGTGGAGATCAGCAGGAAGGACATCAAATGAGGCCAAGCAAAGCACATCAAGCAAACTGAAGGGCAATCAAAGAAGCTCCGAAGGAAAGCTTTCAACGTCTTCTTCTACGTCTGTGATCTACGTTCCTGTTCAAGTTCAACAAATGGAGGCAACGATCTACGTCCTTGTTCAAGTTTAACAATGGAGACCACGATCTACGTCCCTGTTCAAATCCAAATCAAAGTTCAAATCAAGATTCGGCATGCACGAGTTCAAATCATCTGTTCGTGGAAGTTGAATCTCAAATCTTGTTCGTGGCGATCGTCAAAGTGTTCGTGACGCACAGCAAATCCAAGATCAAGCTTCTTGAAATCAAATTCAAAGTTCATCAAGTTCAAGATCAAGCTTCCGAGCCCTTGAACCAAAGTTCGTGAGGAGAAGAATCAGAGGACGTCATTTACAAAATTAGTGACACTCTCGAGATTGTAACCCGCATCTTCTGTTGATATCAAATACAAAATTTTGTTACACTATTTCTAGTCTTGAATTTTCGAGACTTCGAAATTTGTTGTTACAGTCACAAAATAAAAGATGAAAATTATATAGTATTTTATGTTCTTACAAAAGAAAAAGAAAAAACTTTCCCGGAACACAACCTGCTCTCGTTCTCTGATGCTTAATTGATTTGTATACTCAGCCTCAAATTTTCCAAATTGATGCTTTACCATGCAAATTCTTTTATGGGGATATCACCAATGGAAACGTAGTAGTAAAAGATTATAATTAATATTCAGCATTAATTCATTGATCATGACGGCAATTAATTTAGAAGATCATGGTACCGTAAGTTACAATAGAATGCGTTTTGGGATTATTAAATTCTTAAATGAAAAGATAAATCAAAATAATAGGAGAAAATCTCAAAAAAGGAGAAAATAGATAAAGGACAATCCTGACTAGTGAGAGGTGCCACATTACTTTTGTTGAGTCCAAAATTATATAGATATAAATAGATAGATAGATAGATATAGATTTACTTGGACTCTTAATTGATGTTAGAGAAATAAAATTTATTGTTGGGACAATATATTGCTCCATGAATGTAGCGATCTCCATCACTCTTCTTTACTTCTTTTCCCAAGCAAATCACATGGGTCTACACATCTTGCTATTTGGATGGACAGAATTTTTTTTTACCAAAACTCTCTTCTTTTCTTGAGAGTGAAGAGTGGCTCTCTTTACTTCTTTTATTTTTTTCAAACAAAAATTCACATGGGTTTCTTCTGCGGTTTGAGCCTATTTGGCCAAACCAAAATCACCATGTTAAAAATATAACAAAAACTTTATCGAAAAAGCATTTTTTTAAAACATAAATTGCAAGAACAGCGAATAGCTCGGTCGTAAATCATTTGTAAGGTAAGGATTGTACTTTGTACCTTTTTACTTATACTTTGTTCTTTGACATGTTTATTATTATTAATAAGCTAGGCCTGCCTAGTGAAGATTCGCTAAAAAAAAGTTCATTTTACAAGTTTTTTTGTTAGAAATGTGTGTTTGATCAATAGTTTTCAAAAGCTATTTTAATTGTCAAATTAAGAAAAAGAATATCCATATGATTCGTTTCCTATTTATTTATTAATTAGCAAGACATCTGCAAAAACATGGGTTAAACACTTATTTTCGTCGTAATTAAAGTTATATTTAATAGGATACGAGCATCCATAAAAAAATGCAATAATTGGTTGAGAACTAAAACAAAACCATCTTTATTTTCTTTAAATCAAATTCTACTTCCAGTGGTGCTGGGTGGAAAATATATTTTATTTCTTCAATGTTGAAGGAATTTAAATCAATGATCCAAAGAAAAGAAATAAATCAACAAGCCATCATCTTGTACAAGGAGCCCAAGTCCTAAAAATAGTTTGAAGCTAAGATTTTTGTTGACTTGTCTTGAAGCCTATTCAGAGTATTCATGACATTTGGTGAAGAACGAGTTACACATCCCGCTCTACTTGCATCAAATCTTCTGGAGAAATGGACGTCAATGTTCATTAACATAGCTGGAGGCTTCATCTACCTATTCAAGCCATCCATCTCGATGGACTCTCTAGATGCTCTTGCACGAAAGTTGTAGCTTGAAAAGCTGGGTCAGCACTCTATGCACTTCTTCACAAAAATGTCATATCTTCAACTTCTTCGCCAAAGTAGGGACTCGCCATGCGGCTGTTCATCAAAGCAGCTAAGCCGCAGCAAGGAGCACTCCACGAGCTTCCTCACCAAGGATGAAGGAGTGATGCAACAAGTTTCTCCAACTGTCAGACAGACCTGCAAAAACAAGTGAAAAAAAGGGCTCATGAAACCTGCAGGAAAAAGTCGAAATGGACCAGATGATACAGCCAACTTCCAAGATTTTTTCTGTGCCAATCTATGATGACTTCAGAGTTCACCATTAGCACGAACATACAGCTATGAGTCTAGTTTCTGAAGAATCAAGCGGCTTGTAATTTGGACACTCATAGCTCGAGATATGAATTCTTCCGTGAGCTTGTGCAAATCTGTAAAATCAGCTCGATAGACATCTTGGTCGGCTTCAAATAATAAACTGTACCAATTGGAATGGAATCAGTTTCTTATTTTCTGATATGTTATAGTTCCAGATGTCCTATTTCCAACATAAAAAACGGAATGTGATTCCAACACTCGTAGCTCGAGATATGAATTTTTCCGTAAGCTTGCACAAATCTGTGAAATCTACGCGACAGACTGCTTGTTCTACTTCAAAAATTATTTCCAGCTGCTATGGATGATATTTTGATCTGATTTTTGATATATCATAGCTCCAGAAGTTTTCTTTCTTCAGAATCAAGTGGCTTGTGATTTGGATGCTCTTATCTTGAGATATAAATTGTTTGGCATGAGCACGCAAAGCTGAAAATCCTCTATGACAGATGCCTGGAGCAACTTCAAAAATTAATTCCTGCTGATCCAGAAGCAACATATGCATTCTTTTCCACAGGCGCGCAAAGCTGGAGACTACACCAAGCTGAAAGAAGTTAAGACAGAAACAAAAAAAGGGTTAACACTTCACATACAAAGTGCAACAACTCTTTAGTGATGTCCAGCCTAGACAAACTTCTGCTCCGCTGCTGCAAAGAGAGGAATTCACCAGGTACTCACCAAAGACAAAGATACTCCAAGAGTCTCTGCATAAAGCTTGAAAGGAGGGAACACTTGAAGTTTTCGCCAGCCGCAAATCACAAGGTAGATGCATTCAGTGGTCAATCGGCAAATCTGCACGACTACAAAGGAATCTAGGCCGATGTTGTCAAATCAAAAGGTTGAAGCCTCAAAGAAGAAGAAAACTCCAAATTGTCTCATGCCAGAGCTTCAATGTAAGGAAGATCTTTACTAAGCGGATGCACTCAAAAGCTGCTCTTTGAAGTTTTGGCTCACGGACGTCTGCAACATGTGGTTCACACTCAAATGTGCTCCTGTAAACATGCCAAAAGAATTGTGGGGATGCCGATGCTTGTACAAGAGGAGACTCTGTGTGCTTCCTCAGTCAAGCTGCTGGAGCAGATACTACAAACAGCTCCTCCCCAAAGTTACAAAACAACAAGAGGTCGCACCAAGTAGTCTCGCCAAAATTGCAAAGCTTCATGGAAATGGGATACTCCAAGTAGTTTGTTCCCATAGTTGCAGAGCTGCAAATCCACTGCGAAAGAGAAGTCTCCGTGTAGTGTGTCATCATAGCCAAAAGGAACAAGACGTCGCAAGTGATCTCTTGTTGAAGAACCTTGAAGGGTGAAATCTCCATGCCAACTTTTGCCGACTCGTATGAAGAGGATGCGCCACTGCTTGATTGCCAATGATGAAAAGGGGGTATTGCCAAGTGTCCTCGCCACATCAAAAGGATAAGATGCTCTATTTTTCGCCAAGGATGAAAAGAGGCTGCTCAATTGTCCGTCTCGCCAAGTCACATGGATGAGGGAATCCAGGGAATCTACTATACTTGCAAAAACAGGAGCCCTCAGTGTTGATGACGTGATGCTCCAATTCCATGGTAGACATTGCTTCGGGCTTCAACTCGACATGGTGGCATGAAGTTTCAAGTCGGAATGATGAACATCAATGGCGTCAATGGCGAAGGCATGAATCTTCAATTTTACATGGTGTAATCAGCGCTATCAGCATAAAAGTGTGAATCACAGGAAATTCTTTGCCATAATCGTGCACAGCAGCTCATACACCATGACCAAGCCTGTATTGATGAAGTCTGCTAGTCTAAAGCTTACAACGACTCTGTAATCATCTCTATTGATAATGGCTCGATCATAACTGAGTACTACAGTGAAAATCTGCATCGAAAGAAACAACATTGTTACTGAAAACAAAGCAAGAAGAAGAAGCAGTAAAAACAAAACCATAAAGAGAGTAGAGAACAAGAAGTGAAAATTGACAAGTATATTGAATCGGCAGTAGTGTCCTTTTTGTTGAATTTTAATGGCCTTCAATACTCTCTTGGTATGAGTAGCAGTAGCAGAAGCAGAACTCACCAATTGCACTTAGATATGGTACTTCAGGACCAAAGAGTTCCTCATCCTCTTCTTGAGGCCGGAATGGATCTTTATCCACTTCAAGGGATCGAACAATCATTGGAGTACTTGATGGATGTGCTTTATCCATGTAAAATCGTTTTAAGACCTTTTCTGTATAGGCAGATTGATGAATAAAGATTCCATCTGCTAAATGTTCAATTTGTAGACCAAGACAAAGTTTTGTCTTTTCGAGATCTTTCATCTCAAATTCTTTCTTTAAATAATCAATTGCCTTTTGAGCTCTTCTGGAGTTCTAATGAGATTTATGTCATCAACATAAACAGCAAGTATAACAAACTGTGATGTTGTTTTCTTTATGAATATACATGGACATTTGACATTGTTTATATAACCTTCCTTCATGAAGTACTCACTAAGGCGATTGTACCACATGCGCCTTGATTGTTTTAAACCATACAAAGATCTTTGTAATCTGATTGAGTACATTTCCCGAGACTTTGAATTATATGCTTCAGGCATTTTAAATCCTTCAGGGATTTTCATATAAATTTCATTATCAAGTGAGCCATATAGGTATGCTGTAACTACATCCATCAGGTGTATTTCAAGTTTTTCATGTACAGCTAAACTGATGAGATATCGAAATGTTATCCCATCCATAACAGGTGAGTATGTTTCTTCATAATCGACACCAGGTCTTTGTGAGAATCCTTGTGCAACAAGGCGTGCTTTATATCTTATGATTTCACCTTTCTCATTTCGTTTACGCACAAAGACCCATTTAAAGCCAACTGGTTTTACACCATTAGGTGTTTGGACTACAGGTCCAAAAACATCACGTTTGGCAAGTGAGCTCAATTCTGCTTGAATTGCCTCTTGCCATTTTGGCCAATCATTTATTTGTCGACAATGTTGAATAGATTGAGGTTCAAAAACCTCATTATCTTGCATAATATTAAGTGCAACACTATATGCAAAAATATCATCCACCTCTATTTCTGATCGATTCAAATTTATTCCATCACCAGTGGAATTTATTAAATATTCCTCACTCACTTGAGTCTCAGGTTCATTAATTTCTTCAGGAAATCAGGATTAATAAGATCTTGGTTCTCTTCAAGAGATTCTTTCATAGTGTCATCCTGATCATTTGTTATTTTCTTTTTCTAGAATTTCGATCTTTGGAACCCAGTGGTCTACCACGCTTTAGGCGTGCTTTAGTTTCACTGGCTATGACACTACTAGATGGTTCTGCTGGGATATCCATCCGAATTGGCACATTCTCTGCAGGGATATGTGATTTAGTAATTCTTTTCAAATCAGTAAATGTATCAGGCATTTGATTTGCTATATTTTGAAAATGAACGATCTTTTGGATCTCTTGTTCACATGTGGGGGTACGTGGATCAAAATGAGATAATGATGGAACTTTCCACACAATTTCTCTATTTATTTCCTTTTTCTCTCCCCCTAATTGTGGGAAAGTTGTCTCATCAAATCGACAATCTGCAAATCGAGCAGTGAATAAATCTCCCGTCAATGGCTCAAGATACCGAATAATAGAGGGTGACTCAAACCCAACATATATTCCCAGCCTTCTCTGGGGTCCCATCTTAGTGCGTTGTGGTGGTGCTACTGGCACATATACAGCACATCCAAATATTCGTAGATGAGAAATATTCAGTTCATGGTCAAAAACTAATTGTGACGAGGAGAATTCATGATAATGTGTCGGTCTGAGACGAACAAGTGATGCTGCATGTAAAATAGCATGACCCCAAGCAATAGTGGGAAATTTTTTTTTCATTAATAGCGGTCTTGCTATTAATTGCAGTCGTTTAATAAATGACTCTGCAAGGCCATTTTGAGTATGAACATGAGCTACAGGATGTTCAACCCTTATTCCGACTGATAAACAATAATCATTAAAAGCTTGGGATGAAAATTCTGCAGCATTATCAAGGAGAATAGCTTTAATAGGATTATCAGGGAATTGTGCCCTTAATCGAATTATTTGTGCCAACAATTTCGCAAACGCCAGGTTGCGAGATGATAATAGGCACACATGAGACCATCTTGAAGATGCATCAATTAGGACCATAAAATATCGAAACAATCCACAAGGTGGATGAATAGGTCCACATATATCCCCATGGATACGTTCTAAAAACGTAGGGGATTCAATCCCAACCTTTGTTGGTGATGATCTAGTGATTAACTTTCCCTGATAACAAGCAGTACAAGAAAATTCATCACTTTTAAGAATCTTCAGGTTCTTAAGTTAATGCCCACTTGAATTTTCAATGACTCGCCTCATCATTATTGATCCAGGATGACCCAAACGGTCATGCCAAAGCACAAAATTATTTAAATCAGTAAACTTCTGGTTTACGACAGAGTGTGCTTCAACTGTACCAATCTTTGTACAGTATAAGCCAGAAGATAAAGTTGGCAATTTTTCTAAAATATATTTCTGGCCAGAGACATTCTTTGTAATACAAAGATATTCATCATTCATTTCATTTATTGTCTCAATATGATATCCATTTCGGCGGATATCTTTAAAACTTAACAAGTTTCTTCTGGACTTGGAAGAGAACAATGCATCATCTACAATAAGTTTTGTTCCCTTAGGCAGAAATATAGTTGCTCTTCCGGAGCCTTCAATTAAATTAGTATTACCAGAAATAGTAGAGACATTTGCCTTTCTCATTATCAAGTGTGAAAAATATTTTCGATCTTTGAATATGGCATGTGTTGTTCCACTATCAATTACACAAATGTCTTCAGAATTGATCTTTGATAAATAAAGTTTGAGGGATATCCATGTATTCTTCAAAATAAAATAACATAGATAAAAACAGACATCATATAATACATGCTTTATTATTAAAACAAAACTTTACTAGTATTACTACAATAATATTAAACATACAAACTATTACAAACGACATAACTTAAAATATATTTAAGTCTCTTTGGCTACAGATCCATCACCAATCAGATGATCTATTTGTCCTTCAGGGATCTGTCCTTCAGGGAACTGTCCTTCAGGGATCTGTCCTTCAGGAACTGTCTTTCAGGGATCTCAAAGAAATCTTCTATGTCCAAATGCGTGAAGTCCACATTATCTTCAGACATAAAGTTGGCTTCAGCATTATTTCCTTTCTTTTTCAGAGATGCTTGATAGAGATCAACTAGGTACTTTGGCGTACGACAGGTACGTGACCAATGTCCTTTTGCTCCACAACGGTAGCAATTATTCTCTGAATTTTTCATTTGCACCGCTTCATGCTTTTTATCCTTTCCTTTCCACTACTGGTGGTCAGGGGATTTTGGTGCATAACGATCATCATGATAGGAGTTTCTTCCTCGACCACGACCACGACCGCGGCCACGACTAGGGCCACGCCACTTTTCACGTTTTTGGTGGAAATTCGTCTCATTCACTTCTGGGAATGGAGTAGAACCAGTGGGTCGACTTTCATGATTTTTCATCAATAATCCGTTATGTTGTTCTGCAACAAGCAGATGTAAAATTAACTCAGAATATTTACTAAATTTCATCTCTCGATATTGCTGCTGCAGGAGCACATTCGAGGCATGAAAAGTGGAGAATATTTTTTCAAGCATGTCACTATCAGTGATATTTTCTCCACATAATTTCAACTGAGAAATAATTCTAAACATAGCAGAATTATATTCACTGATGGTTTTAAAATCTTATAGCCTCAGATGAATCCAGTCATAACGTGCTTGTGGATGTATGACCATCTTCAGGTGGTCATACCTGTCTTTTAAGCTATTCCATAGCATGAGTGGATCTTTAACAATGAGATATTCCATCTTTACTTCATCAAGATGATGACGCAGGAATATCATTGCTTTAGCACGGTTTTGATTAGATGCTTGATTATTATTCTTGATGGTGTCTCCAAGACCCATCGCATCTAAATGGATTTCAGCATCTAAAACCCATGAAAGATAACTTTTGCCCGATATATCAAGGGCAGTAAATTCAATCTTAGAAATATTAGCCATATGTTTAGAAAGTAAAATCCAGCCTCGTGCTGATAACGTGTTGTGAAAATAAAAGCTGTAAAGTAAATAAAACAGAGAAAATGTATAGAGAGAGACTGATATATTATTTCATTTCAAACTGATGTACATAATAAACTAAAATGACTTCCTATTTATAGAAGAAAAGAAGCATCTGCAAAGCTTTTCAGAAGCTGCTGGCAAGCTATCTGCTTGAGCTACTTGTAAGCTGTCTGCTTGATTGCAAGCCTCTTCAAGCTGCTGCAAGACTTTCTAGAAGCTGCTGCAAGGCTTTTCATAAAGCTGCTTGTCAGCTGCCTGCTTGTAGATCTAGCTTCTTCAGGAAGCTATGGGAGTAATGGACATCCATAATACAACGTATTCATAACAAAGAATTGCTACATGTACACACCTATTGGTCCTCAATGTTTATCCTACCAAAAAAAATTTGAAAGCTATCATTGCAGCGTGTAGAAACTATATATGGGGTGGAAAGGTGCACCCAACTTAACTACCATTGGTTGCATGGGATATGGTATGCAGAACCAAAAAAAAAAAAGGGAGGCGTGGAACTCGTTGACCCATTAAGCTGGAATGAAGCAGCACTAGTCAAATATGACTTGAATACAACACATACAGAAGGCTGACACTCTAGTATACAAAAAAGAAATACAATTTTTACATACTGATTGATATGACCATTAACAATTTAAAGTGTATGAAAAATATTTTTGGTTTCTTACTTAACGGTAAAAATTTAAAATCTCTAGATGATTAAAATTTGAAATAACTTTACTTTAAATGTTCCATAAAGCATAATAATTATTATAATATTGATTGTTTAGATTTATTCTCTAACATAAAGTGCTAAGGTAAATAGTACAAGTAGAAGATAACACTTTAATCGATATATTTAATTTATTTTAAATAAAAAAGACTTGATTATTTTCGTCATGCCTATATTGCTTATAGAAATATGTTTAAAACTTCTATAACATGTTGCTTGATAAAATATTAGGTAGAATCAGCAATGCTTCCAGAGTGATCAAATGATTGGCTATATTATCGATTGAAAAAAAAATATTCAGAGAAATATTAACCATTTGCATCTAAAAAAAAAGTTAAGGCCCTTGTTAAAGTTTTACTTTAGACCACAAAATACGTTAGGCCACCCCTGAATGCATCCATGAAATATTACAATGGCTGAGGCTAGACACACACCAAAGAGAAGTGAATGGCTTGTGGAAAAGAGTAGCAACACAGGTAAAAGGCAGGCCGTAAGGAGCATTTTCCCTGTGAGAAATGACATGACAACACTTATATTTTTTGATAAAATTATAGTATCTCCTTTTCCAATTGTTATAGTTCGTTTTTCCTCTGTTTTTTTATATTTTCTTCACTTTCTTTATCTCTTCTTCTTTACAGGTCATCATTGTTTTATCTTCCACAAATAGCTTCCCACTTTCTTCTTAATTTTTTCAATAGAGTAGTTTCTTAATGGACTAAAAACAATCCGGACCAATTTGACTTCCACTTTTGAAAAATTTTGGTACTTTCTGCGCTTACCACAACAAGAACTACAAGAACTTTGTTGCCGGAAAGAAATGGAGAAGATCGAATCTAACGAAATGTTGAGACGCATACATTTTCCTACCGTTGTTCTCATTGACTAGACTCAGCCGACACTACAAGATTATGATCCAATTTCATTATATCAATTACATTCCGCTAATTACTAATCCGAAATGAAAAGGGATATAGCTGATTAGATAACTTTGGAATCGAAGCCAAAAGCAAAAAGCACAATGAGATGCATTAGAGCTTCTCGGGACTTTTGTGGGGCGAGAATTCCTTCCTTCATTGAACATTTTACTACATAAATATTTATTACTTTAGCAACACAGTTTATTTTATTTATTATTCCAACACACTTTAAAGTTTATACATTCATTGATATGCGATCACATAAAAGCACGTGTCCTAAACTTTTGATAAGTCAATACTGCTCAACACCGTTGTCAAGTGCCGGTTACTGATCTACGGATCTTACGAATTTGGAACGTGACACTTAATTTATTATGAAATTCTTATGCAACTGATTAAGAATAAGTGTACGTACTATCAAATATTAGATTTTGAGCAATATAAATAAGAGAATTAAATAGTATAATAAAGCTTTCACTTGGGTCGCATCTATTCTTTCATGAGTAGTATTATTATAATCGAAGTGAAATTACAAAATCGAAGTTATTCTCATAAGCAAATAATAAAATTATATGAAGTTACCATACTATGGAGGAGCACAAGATCCAGTATTTAAGGGTTCGGGATTAGATACGTCAGTGTAATCATCTTCATACTTCTTGAAGTCGCAGCGAAATTCAGGTACTCCATCTCTACATCTGTTCTCTACATCCTTCGTAGGAACATTATATTGGCTTTGTTCCACTATTAAATAATCCATGCACTGCAAAACACAAGCTTCTTCTACCTCAGGAGGGTACGTCTTACAAATTACTGATGTCATGATACCCAATACTATAATTAAGGATACACAAATATGCCCTAATACCATCATCCGGTTTAAAGCCATCTTAGTATTTCTATTTCCTGCAAAAATTAACAGTTATCAAACTATCAAGAGAAGTTCACTCGTATGGGTGGATAATTACCACATCAATGTAGATATTGGGCCTAACTTATATAGCATTCGAGAAAATCCTCTCAAGCATTTAAGAAAAAAGTATACGTTGACGCTCACTTTTTCTCGATTTTGTTTCAAGTGGTATCCAACACTCGTTAGTGTAATTGACACGACAACTGTACTAGTACTGCATATGTATAGATGTGATCGATTATATTGGAACATGCAATATTTTCTTTTCAAACACTATAACGCATAAAGTGCTGTCATACCAATTTGAAGACATTTGCAACCTACAAATTTCAAGTGTAAGATGAAATTGGAAATTATTGCAACTGTATAAGCAGAGGCACACATCTGCTGCAAACGATCAAACAAACAAATAACTAGACAATTAAAAGGTGAAGTAAAAATATTACCCTTTCTTTGATAGCACAATATGATGTTCGGTTTAAGCTGATTTTGTCCAAGAAATGCAAGGTTAAATGAAGAGTGCAATTAATATTAGTATAAATTAGATATGTAACGCACGTTAAATGGATGAACAAAGTCACAAACATTTCCATTGATTTAATTAAATGCGAAGAAAGCTCGTAAGTTCAGATGAATTGATCGACGTTTCTGTCTTCACGCAATCGTACATTCAGAAGAGGCATATATTAATTAATGAGACTTAATTAATGAAGTCTCATTAATTAATATGAGAAAACAAATTATAACAACTCTCCAATAAACGACAAATTTGAAAAGTCTTTATTTCTTTAATAAATTTTGTGTCAAGTCAAACAATTTCACATTAATTAAAATAGAAAGAATATCTTTTTACCTCTTATGTTATGAATGGAAATAACCTCTTGGATGTCACGGATGGAACATTAGCAATCTATGAATAAATTCCGAGCTGAATGTGTAAATTGCCTGCACTACCGCACTAGGGCTATAGGTGATGTATTGGTTATGTCAGGAATACTTAGGCTAACAACCTTCCTTGCTCCCTAGTCTGTTCCTCCCCCTCACTTCTCTGTTTCGTCTCCCCACATCTCACTTGTGTAATTTTTTGTTATCTAACTGTGAATTGTGATTTCACTTCCTAATGCTGTTGTAATAGCTACAGTTGGTTAAAAATAGAACTCTTCTGTGTTTTATTGACTGAGATAATTTTTTATTTTTTTTTTAATAAAAACCATCACACACACATCATCAGACAAAATGAGTCAATCACCACCTTGCATTATCGACTGAGTTATTTGATAGGTAGTGCTACATTTTATTACCTTTTAAACATTTTAAAAGAAGAGGTCATGCCAAATAGTAAAACCCAACTTTGCAACATACTATATGGTTAGATTGACTATCTAAGTGAAGCTATAACATTAGAAGCAGCTCATTAATTGTCAGCGAAAGAAACAATATGTAATTGGAATCTAAAAAAAATTCTTTTAATCATTCACTGAGTTCTGGATCAGTTCAAATCACATAGCTCAGCAGATCAGAGCATATCTAGCCTCATAAAGTTTTCTAACATAATTATGGCTTGCAATCTCTAGCACAGGGGTATGGGTCTAAATGTTGATTAATCACTGCTCTCTGAAAGAACCAATCGGCAACTGCTTCAGCAATTGTCTACACAAATAAATGTTAAAATATCTGTTATAAACTCATCAATTAAGAATGATAGCCACAAGATAAAATTCAACAAAGAAAAAAGAACTGCATGTATTCAAACTCTGTATGATAAAATAATTAAAAGTAAATTGCCTTATTAAATATTCTTGGAGATTTAGCATCCAACCAGTACCTAGTCAACTGAATCTGACCATGGGAATGACAACTGGTGATGAAATAACCCCTCGTAAAAGAAGGGGTTAGTCCCACGAATGCCTTCAAGAACTCCATTCCAAAAGCTAGTTTGTATTTTTTTTTTTTTTAAAAAAATAAAAAGAGGAACAGAAATGAATTAAAGGAGAAAAATAGCCATTTTTACTAGTGTAATACGGAGGTATGCATTAATTAATTACCAGAAAAGTGCTAACCTTGAATAATTATACGTTGGCTGTATGTGCAATTACTTATTCGGCTCTTGCAAGATTTCCAAGCACGTTGAGGATCGAGGTGTTCATGAACCAAAGTATTATTAATCTGGAGTTGAGTGTGTTGAATCATCAGAATGATTCTTTTTAAATTTTGTATAAGCTAACGAGAAAGACAAATAAATAAAATAATTAAAACGAAATATTTGGCATTTAATTTGTCTCCTTGACCTGCCAAGCATCATAGATTGAATTGATTATAAACAATGGAGTTTGAACGTGTGGAACAGCATACTGAGGGAAAAAACACTGCACCAATATTATGCAAAACTCAGAATGTTAGAGGACAATATTTATATATAGCACAAGGAAAACGTTTTTGTTTCCATAACTTAAACTCATACCAGACTTGGTTTCATTATAGAAGTGCAGGATGGAGGCAAATTCTTAGCGGATTCCTTAAACGAGAGGGAAAAAAAAAAGATTTAGAGCAAACGACATATTTAACTTTCATCTACTTCTTAAGCATATCTAATTACAATAACAAAGAAGATGATGGCACTCACATGTAATGTTACAACTCGCTCATATATTCCTTGAATATCTGAACTACCAGAGATCGTCTTCCTGCATTAATCATGAAATGTGCCAATGGCATAAACATTAATTATACTAAACTAATAGAACATCATTTTCTTGAGTGACTAGTTAACGTATGTATGAGGAAGAGCTCACGCGTTGATAAAGAAGCCTGCATCTGCAACACATTTTACTCTGGCATCATTTGGCAAGAAGGATTTGAACCTGTCGCAGTTCAAGATTGTTGCCAATCCTCCTGCAGAAGTTCCGCTTAGGATTGCCTGCAATATGATTTTTCAAGATTAGCCAATTAAGGAAAAGAAAAGAAAAGAACTTGAGAAGTATATTAAAGCAGTTAGAGAGTGAATTCAATTGGATTTTACATTTTCAGCTTCTTGCATTCCTTTAACCAATAAATCATCCATTATGGCTTTGAAGATTCTAGCTCCTCTGTAATGAAGTTTGGTATCCTAATGCGGATTGGCATTTCAAATCAGAAAGGTTATACTCCCTCCGTCCCAATTTGTTTGTCGTAGTTTGACTTGGCACAAAGTTTAATAAAGTAAGGAAGACTTTTGAAACTTGTGGTCAAAAATAAGTCATGGATATTTGTGTGGCTATAAATGAGTCAAAAAGTAACTTTAGAGTTGAATTATTGCTAAATTTAGAAATATGACAATCTTTTTGGGACAGACAAATAAGGAAAGTATGACAAACAAAGTGGGACAGAGGGAGTAATATATTTCTAAAACAGATCATATGTAGTAGAAGTTTTACTATATGAGAGAAGTAAGTAATACTATACTTACAGGATTTACATCTTCAACGTCGCTTGTGAAAGATGATCCATCACAATATCTAACCTTGACTCTGTTCCAATTGTAAAAGTCTACGTACCAACTCAAACGGTTACTAGTTAGTAGCCAATAAAAACTTACTACATTGGAAGAAAAAGAAAAACAAAGCAAGAAAATTATAAGAAGTAAAATATGAGCTTCACCTGGGTTGATTTGGGGATCATTATGAAGAATGCCAGCAAATGTAGCTTGTGGCTGCATTATCTTCGAAGAACCTAAGTCCTGAGCTGAACGAGTTTTGCAATCCGCGATATTAATGCACCAACCACCGCCCTAAAAAATATTTTTAAAGAGTTGACAAAGCAAGTAAATGAGTAAAATATTTAAAAGGTCACTCAACTTTGAGAAATGTGTGACCAAAGTCACTTTGCTTTGAATTGTACTAATAAAGTCACTCAACTTAAGGTAATTCTCACCAAAAGTCATTGTAACCAGATTTTGCACAGTCATCTCACCGGAAATCTGACATGGCATTTTTATTTTTAATTATATATACATGTGGAACACTTTATTTTCCATGTAGGATTTTATAATAAGTTGAATTTTTTTCCTAAGGAATTGGAAAGTGTTCTGTTAAATTATCACAACAATATAATATTGTGTCCTAGCTAAACTGCCACGGGTACTGCCGAAGTATTAGCTTTACTACTCTTTCAAATACTTAACTCTTTAATTAGTTACGGTTAGTTTCATTATTTTTTGCAAATCTATTAATTAAATATATATTTTATATAATAGATAATAGGTGGATAGAAAAAATGGGATTGAGCTCCTCTCTATTACCTAGTGTCTCTATTTTTCCAAGTTCTTATTTGGATGAATGACACTTGGCTTCCTTAAAACTAATGTTCTAGATTTAATAAGGTAAATAAAGGTATTTAACTATGGTTTGGGCAAAATATCTTTCCATTTCAAATTCAAATTATCTTAAACAATCCTATAATTTAGTAGCAAAATTTCACCCCCCCCCCCCCTCCAAACCTATATTTCGATCATCTCAAGGTTAATCTTTTTTTTATTTTAATTCTTTAATAGGAGTAATTTTTTGCTATTATTCGAGAACGTGCACTCAAAAAATTAAGAAGTATTTTAAATAAAAATTACATCAATAGTTAAACAAACTTACTTTATTTTTAGATATAGAAGCACTGAAGACCTATATGATTCCTATAAGTATTACAAATTGGTTGGAAAGTTTCTTTTCAAGATAAATGTGAATAACTATGAGCAGAATATTAGGTACTATCTTTGTAACTAGATTTAACTGATGTGATTGCATGAAAAGGATTTCTTCGCGTATTTGCTATTTGAGCAAATTGACATTATTAAATCTTGTCTTGTTAATTTTATTTCTTGCGATGTTATCACTTGCAAATAGTTTAACACTGTTTTTGATATTCTGTTATATGTTTGAGAATGGATTAGCAAAAACAAAGTCTTATTTTTTTAAAAAAATGACTGAAAATTTTGGTGATCGAAAAATAATTTAGGAGGAGGGATGAAATTTGTTGCTAAATTATAAGATAGGTTAGATGCTTTGAATTTAAAATGAGAAGATATATTTTTCTAAGCATGGTTAAACACTTAGTTTTACTTCATTAAATCTAGACCATCCATTTTGAAAAGGGAGTCGGATCCGAAAAAAATGGGTAGGAGAAATGGGTTATGGATCAAGAGTTGGGTTAGTCAACTTATTATAAAATTATACATGGAAAATAAAGTGTCCACATGTAAATATAATTAAAAATAAAAATGCCATGTCAGATTTTCGGTGAGATGACTGTGCAAAATCCGGTTACAATGACTTTTAGCGAGAATTACATTAAGTTGAGTGACTTTATTAGTACAATTCAAAGCAAAGTGACTTTGGTCACACATTTCACAAAATTGAGTGACCTTTTAAGTATTTTACTCGCAAGTAAATAAAGGTTCGTTATGATAACAAATAAAATTAACATGAATTTTAGCGAACAGTAACTAACATCAATAGCGATAATCCAGTTGCGAAGTCCACTACCATATCCCGAATCAAGATGGTAGGCGGGTGGGCTCCCGTCTAGGCATACTGTGTTATTGAGTACTCAGAAAAACAAAAACTTCGTAAGCAAGTTTGCATATGATTCTCTTTTATGTTACTTCAAGAAGAATGTATATGTTATACAGTGAAGTATTTTACCTGCACCTTCATTAGTCGCGCTGTGGAGAATGGTTATATTGACATGTAGCTCTTTTTGTGCAACAGTAGTTTTGCATAGTACTAGCAAAGTTAATAGGACGGCTGCCATCCTGAAAATTTCAATTGAGGAATTCTTAATGTTTTATCTCTTATATTAAGACTGTAATATGTTTTTAAACATTGTTTTACTTGAAATACAAAATCTCTTGACTAAGCAGTAGAGGGCATCAATTCTTTTTTTTTTTTAAGGGGATAAAATAATCTGGACATAACAGTTAAGTGTACATGCCTCGTTGCAATTGCTTAAAAAGGGAGTTACAAAGATGAAACTTTCATCCAAATATATAGCTAATAACAACATGAGCCTCAAATAGTGCCGTTATGAACATGCACTAGCATACATGAAAAGACAAACAATAAATTAAAACAAAAAGAAACAGTTAGAAAGCATGGAAAGGAAGAAGGATTACATGTCGGTATAGAGATTCTTGCGAAACATGCTTATCAGGGAACCTGAGATAATTCGAAAGAGGGAAGCTTTAGAGTGAGAAAGAAAGTAATGCATGTGATCACTTGTGTAGTGTTGAAGCAAAGATGAATATTCAGCTCTATTTATAGGGGTTTCTGAATGTTTTTCAAATTAATGCAGGAAGAATAATAAATTTAATTTTAAAGTCCTAATAGAAATAGAGAGAATTATTACTGCAAAACCACACACAAGTTAGACATTACACATGTGAGTTGATTGAGAAAGAGGTGAAAAAAATTAAGTAAAGTTAATGTGGAGATTTTTTTAATGCCGCAGAACAAACCCTTTATTTTGGTTGTCGAAGGTAAAAGAAGTAAAGAGAGTTATTTTTCACTGCCAAGAAACCAAGAAGTTATGGAAATAGCCAAATAGTAAGACTAATGCATGTGATTTGTCTAAAGAGAGAAAGGAGTAAAGACTGCTGATGGAGACCGGCTCATGCATGGAGCTATTCTCCCAACCGAAGAAAATTTATTTTCTTTACATAAATTAAGAACCTTAGCCTAACTAGCGTATATCAAGATTTGAACTTTATCTTCTACCATAACTTTTTTGATTTATTGGGCTCCTTTATCTGTGCTTATTTAGTAGGGACACTTACAAAAATACCCACATAACCTAAAGTAATTAAGCCACTACCCACAACTTTCAAATATTACCTCATCTACCCATTTGGATATGGTCCTTTCATCCACCCAAATTCTCTGAAAATGGGACTGAAACCCTCCTACCCATCCGGTAAATCTATCTGGACCCACCTTACTTTTTCCTTCAATGTTGCTTCAATTTTTTTCTGTATGTACATATGAACACAGAGAATACGTTTTAGCTGCTATATATTTGAAGGATTAAAAAGGAATCCGAAGACATTATTTCAGTTCTTGAAGATCCGATTTTGTTTGGTCTCCACTAAGGATTCGAAAAATTTCGGCGATATTCCACTGTATAAGTTATCACGTGTTTGTTGGTGGCTCATCTGAGAGCTTCACTTTGCTGCAAATTACAATTTACATTTAAACATTTGCTAAGTTGGTAAATAATTGGAAAACAAAGTATACCGTAAAGGTATACAGTGAAAATATACTCCTACTCCACTCTCAATTTATGCATGTTCAAATTTGGATAGAAATATATTATAAAGGTATATAGTGGAAAAGAGAGTATATGTAAAAGTATACAAATAAAATGTAACCCCACCTCACCTAATCTTATGCATATATATTTTTGGAGTTAAGTATACCATAAAGGTATATAGTGAAAAAACTCAATATACCACAAAGGTATATAGTAGAAAACTCAATATACCAAAAAGGTATACACTGAATATGTACCCTACCGTACCTACTTTATATTGGTACAATTTAAGATAAAAGTATATAAATGTATATAGTAGAATATTCAATATACCATAAAGGTACACAGTAGAAAATAAGTATATTGTAGAGGTATACAATGGAAATGTACCCCCACCCCACCTAATTTTATGCATATATATATTTTTGGAGTTGAGTATATCATAAAGGTATATAGTTAAAAAAACTCAATATACCATAAAGGTGTATAGTTGAAAACTTAGTATATATACCAAAAAGATATACATTGAATATGTACCGCTATCGTACCTACTTTATGTTGGTACAATTTAAGATAGAAGTATACTATAAAAGTATATAGTAGAATATTAAGCCCCCGTTTGTTTATAGTTTTTGGAGACATTTTTTGGGAGTTTTTGGAAGAAAAACTGTTTGTTTATGCTATTTGACCAAAACTTCTCCCAAAAAGTCCCAAAACTCAAAAAGAGCTCAAAGGCTCTTTTTGAGCCAAAAAGTTGAATTTACATATCAAACTTCATTTTCATAAGAGCTCAAAGGCTCTTTTGAGCCAAAAAATTTGTTACCAAAAAGTATGTCCAAACACTTTTTCATTTTCATATCAAACTTCACCCAAAAAGTGTTTCCCAAAAACTATTTGGGAATCTATGTCCAAACGCTAGCTAAATATACCATAAAGGTATACAATATAAAAGGAGTATATTGTAAAGGTATACAATGGATACCCCCACCCCACTTAATTTATACAGGTACAACTTTGAATATAAGTATACCAAAAAGGTATACAGTACCCCCACCACACTTAACTCATGCATGTACAGCTTTGGATAGAAGTATATCATGAAGGTATATAGTAGAAAAGCGAGTATACCATAAAGGTATATAGTGAAACTGTAACCCAACCCCAAATTTATGCATGTACTATTTTGGGTAGAGGTATACCATGAAGGTATACGGTGGAAAAAAAAGTATACCATAAAGGTGTGTAGTGAAACAATAACCTCACCCCACCTAATTTATGCATGTATAGTTTTGAAAAAAAAGATATCCATAAAGATATACATTAAAGATATATAGTTAAACTGTTATTGAACGTTACTGTTATTGAACGTTTACTTTAACAATGTTATTATGCGTGAGAATTTCAAAACTGGGGTATACGGGTAACTAAATATATGTATTTTTATGTGTTAAAATATTATTATATTAGCCATATTATTATAATAATGACTGAGGCAATTTACTAGTTTTGTTCTTTCCTCATACTGATCAGACAAATTACGAAGAACCAAAGGCATACAAATACATGATGAATCATCTTTCTAGATAAGGCCTTGGTGCCACGTCGTTCCCCTGCTACCGCTCAAACAACAGTTCCATCTCACGAAGCATCCTAACTCGATCTGAGTCAATATTTTTTATTTTATATAAACCCTTCAAATAATTCAATCTTCCAACAGAAACTTCCACGCCCAATGATTTAGGTGGAAATGACGGTGTTTATTGATCGAGTTTTGGTCATTCAATGCTGTCATATTTTTTTTGGAGCTGCTGATCGAATTCCCAACAGCACAAGCTGATATGGGTATCTCGGGTAATTACTTTGGGTGGAATGGGTATAGGGATTGTGGATGGGTAGGCCGGGTAATAATTATTGGATCAGTGGGTATACGGGGTAAAAAACCCTATTTAGTAATGGGATTTTTACACAAATATATAAATTTTCAACCTTAATTACAAAAAAATAGCAATATTTTTCAAATTACAAGTCATAGCAATATTTTTTTTTAGCACATTTCATAATAAACAAGACAAATCAGAAAAAAAGGAAAACAAAGTCACTGAAACCCCCATTCCTCCACCCTACCCCACCAAAACTACCCTCCCCCATTTGAAATGCGTCTTTCACCAGTAACCACCAGTAACCGAGATGAAACCATCTTCTGTAGTAGAATACTTGAGGTCCGAAATTTCAATTATATTTCCTTCCGAATATTTTAACTTGTTGATCAGGGCAGGCAATCAGCAGAAGTTATTGGAGCTACTTGTTCAAAGGGAAAGGGAACTACCAAATTTGACAGTGGCACCAGCTTTTCAAGTCCATCCTCATACCTGTTAAAATGTTGTAGGTAGCAAGTCCTTTCAGGGGTAGAATCTTTTGCTGTAACCACTTAGGTGGTACATGGACTACCCACCACGGGTGTATTTGTGTTCCAATCAAAATCGGTAGAATCTTATGCTGTAACATACTTAAGATTTATATGCATGTCTATATTTCTTCCACAAGTACTTGCCATATGTTTCATCGTCAAAACATGTTAGATTTATATTGATTTATTAAAGGTTTTGCTTGATTCTTCTGGTAACAGAACATACGAATCCACATGTTGACTACTTACGCCACAAGGATTTTCACTACCTGAGGACTGTTAAAGTTACTGTCGTCTTACTGGCCGAAATTTCATTTTTTTTTTCCTTTTTTCACTTAGGAAAGGTGTATTATGTGCTTCAATAAGTAATCCAATTCCCCTTTTCTCATTCCTATTATTGTAACAGTGTAAATGAGTTGAGTTCTCTGCTCCTCAATTGTTCTGTCTCACTTATTGCGCCTTTGTTGTACAATCCCGGATTAAATGCTAAAAAAATAAGATGAAACAATGCTAAAACAGTCCAAAAACAACTTGATACAATCTATAAATAGTTAGATACGATGCAAAACAACCTGAAACAGTGTTGAAACAATATGATACAGTCTATAAATAGTTAGATACGGTGAAAAACAGTCTGAAACGGTGCTGAAGCAGTCTGAAACGGTGCTGAAACAGTTTGAAACGATGTTGAAACAGTTTTAAACGGTGCAGAAACAGTTTGAAACGGTGCAGAAACAGTTTGATACAGTGCTGAACACAACGTGAAACGGTGCAGAAACAGTTAGATACGGTGTTGCAGAAATAGTTGAAACGGTGCAGAAACAGTTAGAAACAGTTGAAACGGTGCAGAAACAATTAGATACGGTGCTGCAGAAACAGTTGAAACGGTGCAGAAACAGTTAGATACGGTGCTGCAGAAACAGTTGAAACGGTGCAGAAACAGTTGAGAGACATTGAGGATGGGATGAGGAAAAGTGAAATTGAGGAAAATGATAGGAATAAAAATGTAATTGGGGGAAATGGTTGAAGGAAAAGTAAATTAGGGAGAAATGGGAGGAGCAAAAGTGATAGGGGGGAAATAGGAGGAAGAATGTAAGGGTTTGGTATGTTATGGGAAAATATTGCTATGTTTTTGCTATATTTGTAATTAACTTGTGTTTTCCTCTATATAGGGTTATTTTGCTAAAATATTGCTATGTTTGGTAATTAAGTTCTAAAACTTGTACTTTTATGTAAAAATTCCTTTAGTAAATTTCTTGGGCAATTTACAATGGGAAGATTTAGGGTTTTAGCACTCTTTTATATGTTTTTGCAGTGTATTAAAAAAATATTGATATGTTTTGAAATTGGGATAATATTACCTTTTTTGTATAAAAAAGAATGTTAGATTGTACACTTATGTAAATTGCCCAAATTAAAAAGATAAAGATGGGTTGTGTTGGGTGACTATTTTAAGGCCCATTCTAATGGTGGACGATCCAATCCGACAAATTCCAAAGTCCTACGTGCTCCTCCTGTCAAGGCCGAATTGGGCCGACCTATATTGACTGTTCTAGGTGTAGGAAAAGAGGCACAACCAAACCTTTTATTTTTGGGAGATTTTCTTAAATACCCATACAACTCATCTTATTAACAAGGCTCTACCCATTCCATTTATACCCATAACGTATTTACATCCTATACCCATTAGCTAATTATTTTCTTATTTTGAGGTATAAAACAAGGAACTCAAGTTCATCTGTCTCCCCATATCTTTTATTTTTTTTTCTCTCATTTTCTTTTGCCATTCTTTTATTATTTTTTTTCCTTCTCTGTTTACACTCTTTTTTTTTCTCTCTCCTGTTCTAACACTATTCATGTCACCCCAAGTTTATTTTTTTATTTTTTTGATATGGTTAAACAACAAGAACAAGAAAATAACAAAAAATGGAAAGATTGAAAAGAATGACCAACTTTGATTAATGAGAAATAAAGAAGTAGATTAGGGAAAATGAGCCTAATAACCCTGTTAAGACAATTAACAAAGCAACCTATGCTATTTGATCCTCAATTGGATCTAATCCAATTGCAAATCAAGGACTTAAATGTGCTTAAGCAAACAAGCTTAGCCAATAATCTCACTTTAATCAATGTCATCAAAATCTACCCTAATAAATAATAGGTAAGGACCTTATATAGTGGTTCCCAAAAGTTGCAATAATGCTTTAATTTCCCCTGAAATGGGCTTACAATAAGTCATTAAACTGAAAGTACCATTCTGGTTATCGCCACAGAGCTATCGCGCTAGGACACGCGCAATCGCATGGCTTGAATAACCAGCGCTTCGTGATCGCGGCTATAGTCACGCGATCGCGAAGACAATTGTCTTCCGCCATTGTCAGCTGCCTGCGCGATCGCGTCTGAGGCCTCGCAATCGCGCAGTTCCTCTTTCCCTCCTTGCGCGATCGTGTTTGGTATCTCGCGATCGCATTTAGAAGCTTCATGACCTTGCGCAATCACGTCTGACAGCTCGCGATCGCGATGAGCACTTTCTGGTTCTGAAGCAGTGAGCTTGCAAACAGGTCCTGAAGCCTCCAGAATCTGCCCCAGTAGCTCCAATTGTGCAAATGTGGCATGCAACTATTGCAACTCCCGTGCTTGGCTCCTTGTGAATGGCTTGCTCGCGCATCGGTTTGCATCATTCTCCCCTTCTTGAAAAGAATTCATCCACGAATTCGCTTGTTCTTCGACTTTGAAGAGAGACAAGTCGCACACATTGAAAGTGTTGTGCACTTGGTAGTTGCTTGTCAAATCAACCTTGTAGGCGTTGTCATTGAGGCGCTCAAGGATTTGAAATGGACCATCGCCTCTTGGCATCAACTTGCTCGACCGCTTGTTGGGAAATCTATCCTTCCGGAAATGGACCCAAACCCAATCTTCCGGTTCGAAGACAAACTTCTTTCTTCCCTAGTTAGCTTTTTTGGCAACTTCTTGATTTTTCTTTTCAAGTTGCTTCCTCACTTGCTCGTGAAATTGCTTCATCTCTTAAGCTCTCACCTTGGCATCTAAGCTTAAAACAACATCTTGAGACAAAGGCGTGAGATCCAAGGGGGTTAGGGGGTTAAAGCCATACACAACCTCGAAAGGCGTCATGCAAGTAGAAGTATGCATGGTTCTATTATATGCAAACTCAATCAAAGGTAAGTGTTCTTCCCAAGAAGCGAGTTTCCCCTTAACCAATCCTCTAAGCATGGCACCCAAGGTTCTATTGACAACCTCGGTTTGGCCATCGGTTTGGGATGGCAAGAAGTGGAGAATAACAACTTAGTGCCAAGCCTTCCCCATAATTCTTTCCAAAAATGACTAAGGAATTTTGAATCCCTATCACTAACAATAGTTTTAGGGACTCCATGCAATTTAAGGACATGTTCAACAAACAAATTGGCTACATGGGATGCATCATCAATCTTATGACAAGGAATGAAATGTGTTATTTTGAAAAATCTATCAACTACCACAAATATGCTATCTTTTTCGCCTTTTGGTCCTAGGCAATCCAAGCACAAAGTACATAGAAATGTCAAGCCAAGGACCTAAGGGAATGGGGAGGGGTGAGTACAAACCATGTGGAAGTAGCTTTGACTTAGCTTGCTTACACTCCAAGCATTGACCACACACCCTTACAATGTCAACCTTCATCTTGGGCCAATAAAATTGCTCTTTAAGAATATCCATGGTTATGCCTACTCCAAAGTGCCCTATTAGTCCCCCACTATGTGCCTCCCTCACTAGCAACTCCCTCCAAGATGAACTAGGCACACACAACTTCCCATTTCTAAACAAGAACCCTTCAAACTTATGGAACCTCTTTTACTCCACATCACCACTAGGTCCCTCCTCACCACACAACTGATTGATCCTTCTCCCCCTTTTCTCTAATTCACAATTAGCATATAGTTTCCCAAACTCCGAGCCATTGGCATACATCTCCTTCATACTTTCAAAACCCATGAGCTTGGACCCCAAAGTATTCAACAACACTTGTCTTCTTGATTGAAGCACAAACTTCCTTGACAAGGCATCCGCTACCATATTTTGCTTTCCCTTTTTGTAGTGGATGACATAAGGAAAGGTTTCAAGAAATTCCACCTATTTGACATGTCTCACATTCAACTTCTCCTGGGATTTGAGGTATTTCAAAGATTGGTGGTCGGTTCTAATGACAAATTCTTTTGACCAAAGGTAATGTTGCCAATGAGCCAATGCCCTCACCAAGGCATACAACTCTTTATCATAAGTGGAGTATTTAGTGGTTTCTCCCTTGAGTTTTTCACTAAAGTAGGCAATGGGTTTTTGATCTTGCATAAACACGTCTCCAATTCCTACCCCACTAGCATCACACTCAACTTCAAAGGTTTTATCAAAATTTGGTAATTGAAAGAGAGGTGTAGAGCTAAGCACTTCTTTCAATTTTGCAAAAGCCTCTTCTTGCTTCTTCCCCCACACAAATGCCTTACCATTCCTTATCACTTCGGTTAATGGTGCGGCTATAGTGCTAAATTCCGTCACAAACCTTCTATAAAAGCTAGCTAACCCATGGAAGCTTCTCACATCACCAATGCTTTTAGGAGTGGGCCAATCCCTAATGGCCTCCACTTTAGCCTCATCTACTTCCAAACCATTTCACTCACCACAAAACTAAGGAACACAACTTTTTCAACACAAAGGAGCATTTTTTTCAAATTAGCAAATAATTGCTCCTTTCTAAAAATATCAAACACTTGTTTCAATGATTAGCATGTTCATCAATGGATTTGCTATAGACAAGGATGTCATCAAAGTAAACTACAACAAATTTTCCAATGAAAGATTTAAGCACATGATTCATCAACCTCATGAAGGTTGAAGGAGCATTGGACAAGCCAAAAGGCATGACAAGCCACTCATAAAGACCAAAGTTAGTCTTAAAGGCCGTCTTCCACTCATCACTCAGTTTCATTCGGATTTGGTGGTATCCACTCCTCAAATCAATTTTAGAGAACACACAAGAACCACACAACTCATCAAGCATATCATCTAACCTAGGGATAGGATGATGATACTTTACCGTTATCTTGTTGATGGCTCTACAATCCACACACATGCACCAAGTCCCATCTTTCTTTGGTACTAGGATAACCAGGATCACACATGGGCTCAGGCTTTCTTGTACAAGTCCTCTTTCAAACAACTCCCCCACTTGCTTTTGGAGCTCTTTAGTAGCCTCCGGGTTGCTTCTATAGGTGGCCTTGTTGGGCAATTGAGAGCCCGGAACAAGGTCAATTTGATGCTCAATGTCTCTTAGTGGTGGCAATCCACTAGGCAACTCCTCGGGGAAAATATCTTCATAACCTTGCAAAAGAGAAGAAATAGAACTTGGCAAATAAAGGGTTAGTTCGTTAGTAAGCAAAATATGGTCCTTGTGTAGGAGGAGAATCATGGGCATTCCCTTCTTCACATCATTCAAACACTCCTTCTTTGACAAGAACAAGTTCACTCTCTCTTTTGTTTCCTCACTCTTATGTGTGACAACTCCCACTCTTTTATCTCCTTCGACTCCCTCTTTCTTTTATTTCTCTCTTTTTAACTTCAACTCCCTCATCTTCCTATAGCTCTCACTCACTTGAGCCGGGGTCAATGGATTAAGAATAAACTTCCGACCTTCCAACTCCAAGGCATACTTGTTAGTCTTGCTATCATGCTTTGCTAAACGGTCATATTGCCAAGGTCTACCAAGAAAAATGTGACAAGCTTGCATTGGAACCACATCAAATAAGAGCTCATCATGGTAGTCCCCAATCTTGAATTTGATCAAAGTTTGCTTGGTCACCTTTAGTTCACCACATTCATTCAACCATTGTAGCTTATAAGATTGTGGACGTTTCCTAGTGGGAAGCTTGAGATGATCAATCAAAGTGGTGCTCACTACATTGACACAACTACCACTATCAATGATAAGAGAACAAATGGTTCCTTGGACCTTACAATAAGCATGAAACAAATTCTCCCTTTGATTCGACTCCTCCTTCACTTGCACTCACATTATTCTCCTTACCACAAGAGTAGCAGATATGTCTTCCTCAAATTGCTCACCTTCCCCTCTTCCCCCATTAAAGTCATCATCACAAGGAATATCCCCATATGTCTCCTCTACATCACTATCACCCGTTTGATAACCACCGTCACCCAAAGCAACAATGGTTCTCCTATTTGGACAATCCCTCATCATATAGCCTTGGCCATTAAATTTATAACATTGAATATTAGACAAACTTTCAATTTTAGCTTTGTTACCTCCCACCCTTAGCTCTTCTTTGGGCTTCGCTTTGTCAAATTGTCCCTTGAACTCTCGCTTGGGCTCATTTGCTTTGTCCTATGGGAATAGGTCTTCACATTATCCTTTCCTTTGCTCCAATTGGTAGAGATGTTTTTGGACTTGTAGGACTTGTCCAATTTAAGCCCTTTCTCCACCTTAAGCGCCGCTTGAAAAGCTTCATACAAGGAATCAAAGTGGTGCAATTCCATGAGAGAAGAGATTTCCCTATTCAAGCCTCCACAACATTTTGGAGTGAGAAATCGATCACCATCTTGAATATTGGCCCTTATTCTTGTCTTCCCAAACTCATCAAAGTATTCCGGCACACTTTTATTCCCTTGCCTCAAGTTTTGATCAACTCATTTTCATAGTTGGGGGGTAGAAATCGAGCTTCCATCATGACCTTCGAAGCCGCCCACCCACCATTTGTAATTAGCTCTTGAGTCTCCCTTTGCCTTCGCTTAGACTCCCACCAAGTGGAAGCATAATTCTCAAATTGAGTAATGCCATACTTGACCTTCGTGGCTTCTTGAACATTGTTGGTTTGAAAGATCCTCTCCATCTTGACAACCCACTCTAGATACTCCTCGGAATTACTTTCTCCTTGGAAAATTGGTAGGTTGATCTTGATGGTGTTCAACCCTCTATCATCATCATGATGTCTCCGATTTCCACCATGACCCCAATAGTCATAGTAGTCCTCTTCATGTTCCGCTCTCCCTGGATAGCCTCTCTCAAATCGACCACCTCAACCTCTATTTCCTCTTTGTTATGCCTCCCCCGGATAGAGAAATGGATCATTATCATAGTTTACATGTGCATGAAAAGATTCATCATCATATGGACGATCATTTTGTGAAGGGACCATTCCTTCACGCCTTGGAGTCTCATTCCTTGGTGGTTCATTTCTTGGAAGATCATGAATAGGATCCTTCGCTTGTGGAGTGTCATTTGGAGAATAGGTGTCTTGGACCACCATTTGAGAGTAGCGGTCATTAGCCCGAGAGATCCGACTATGTCCATCACCCCGCACCCCCACGGTTGGAGGTGTCTCAACCACTTGCTTTCCCATTTCCCGAAGCCTATCTTTTTAGGATAGGTCATCAACCGTCTCTTTCATCCCTTTGAATTCATCTTGCATTGAATTAGCACTCGCCATCAAGGCTTTCAACATGGTTTTGACTTCCATGTCCGCCTCGACTTCTTTTTTAGCCATCGTACCTACAAATAATTAAACAAACAAAGGTTAGTAGAAAGAGTCCTCACCAATTCAGTCCCTAAGTGTTTACACTCGATTTGATTGCACTCAATCCACTCGTATTTACTCTCAATGATTGGCTTTTACTCGCTCTAATACTCTCACCACACTTGCCTTTTTCCACTCTTGGCTGATGCAAGTTTGTTCTTCGCACACAAGTCTGATTCAACAATCAAAATCAATCCAATTCGAGATGGAAAAGAGTTGTTGTAGCAAGGAACGGACAATTAAAGCTAATGAACGGAATTTAGAAAAAGTCAAAGAAAGGAAAAAAGAAAGGCACGAATCGGATTCGGATTTGGATGAAATTTTTTTTATGATCTAGAAACTCACTCTACTTAATGATAAAATTGGGATTTTGTTGATTGGAAATTGTTTAGGGGCTGTTGCAAACAATCTGTACAAGAAAACTATTTTTCTAGAAATTTTGTTCTATGCGATCGCATTAGGACTGTCGCGATTGCAAAGAAGATCCTTGCAGCTGGGGCGCGATCGCGTATGACTGGTGCGATCGCGAAGGGTCTTTAATTATCTGCCCTGTGCTATCATGCTTGAACGCGCGCGATCGCGAAGGCTTCTGGACTGAAGCAGAACCCATTTCAAGTTCTCTTTTCCACTTAAATCTTCACAAACCATCGTGTTTTTGCTTCAAATTGGAGATTTATGTTTCTTGTTGGTCCGTGAACAAACCCCAGTAGTTGAATTTTCAAAAGCAACAACCAAATTCAAAAGCCCCAATTCTTTATCGATGAACCATAATTCTTGAATCTTCAAATCAACACCCCAAATGTTGTTTGTTGTTTGATTCCTTCAAAGAACAGCTTCTAGATTCATATATCAACAGTTGGTAACAAGAATTTTACCCAAAAGAAACCTAAACCTAAGACTCATTTTTTTTTATTTTTGGATTTTTAATTTTGTTGTGATTTTTTGGATTTTGAGAACCAAAACTTGGTTAGTGATTGTATGAACAAACACTAATCCCGCTCTGATATCAAATGATATGATTAAACAACAAGAACAAGAAAATAACAAAAAATGGAAAGATTGAAAAGAATGACCAACTGTGATTAATGAGAAATAAAGAAGTAGATTAGGAAAAATGAGCCTAATAACCCCCTTAAGACAATTAACAAAGCAACCTATGCTATTTGATCCTCAATTGGATCTAATCCAATTGTAAATCAAGGACTTAAATGTGCTTAAACAAACAAGCTTAGCCAATAATCTCACTTTAATCAATGTCATCAAAATTTACCCTAATAAATAATAGGTAAGGACCTTATATAGTGGTTCCCAAAAGTCGTGAAGAATCGACAGGTTTTCACGAATATACCAAAAGGGTATATTCGTGAAAACCTGTCGATTCTTCACGACTCTATGCAAGCTACTTTAACGCCTATATGTCTATGGAATTAAATCACATGCATGCATTAAAGAACTCTGTATTTAGCTAAGCAAAGCGAATAGGTATATGTCTATCCTACCCGCAAATCAATTCCCTGATGCCCAGGTTCACAATCAAGCCCTATTCTTTCTTATTTGCATTTACAAGTTCCCTCTGTTGAATTCAACTTGTAAACCATAGATAGTGTTCAATTATCGGGCCCTGATAACCAAATAATTAGGCTCAAGAAAGAACAAACAATCTGTAATGGTAAATCAATAGGAAGAATTCAACTTTCAAACATCAACCTTCATATATCTGCTCTAACCCTAGAACGATAAAACTATAGAATTAAGGAAAAGAATAAGAGAAAAAAAGAAAGAACTTGTTTAGAAGACATTTAGGGCTCCTCTGCTCTCCTCCCAAAACTGACCTTCCTACTAAAAACGACATTAATGACTATTTATATTGTTTACAAAGTCTTCCCATAAGTTAATCCTAAGCCTAAACTACATTGGAAAAGTTGGGGTCGCATAACTAAAAGCCGCAGGGGATGCCTCACGTGTCTCATGGCTTCTGAGAGTCGTGCGCCACAGCTCATGCGTCGCATGGCTTGTGGCTTTTGGAAGTCGGAAGTTGCAGCCCATGCGTCGCATGGCTCATGGCTTTTGGAAGCCTGAAGCTATAACAACTCCGTAGCTTGCTCCATAGCTTTCAATCTAATGTCATATCCCACAATTAGCTAAGTTCATCCATTCTTGCTCGATTTCATCCATCTTCACTCCGTTTGCACTTGTATTCATCCAAATCATTCCTAACATCACAAACACAATAAGTGAGCGCAACAATCACAATTATTTCGTGCAATGGGCGAATAACGTATCAAAATATGCGGAAATATTAAGGTAAATTAGGCAAATATTGCCAAACATCAATTACCTTGTGAAATATGTGAAGACGAGAGAGAGAGAGAGAGAGAGAGAGAGAGGTGAAAATGGGTACTTTATTTTTTAATGAATTGAAGAAATTGGTATAGGCGTTGAGAGAAATGAAAACGAAAAAGGGCAGACAGAGGCGGATCCAGGATTTGAATCTTATAGGTTCTAAATTTTAGGATAATGATCTTAAGAGCAAGTTACTGGGTTCTCGACTTGATTTTTGTACATATTTAATAGTTTTTAATACAAATACACTGTCTTTGCAAAACCTACTGAGTTCCGCCGAACCCGTTCCTTCCTCTCTACATCCGCCACTGAGGGCAGATGGGTAATTAAGTTGGGCGGAGTGGGAATACAATGAAAATAAATTTGACCTAATGGGTATGGACGGTAAACTAAAGTAAAATGGGTAGAAAAATGTAAATTTTTTGAGTTGATGGGCACATGGTGTAAATTTTCCTTTATTTTTTACACAAGACACGTGGCTTTAATCAAAATATGCATTAAAAAGTATTTGAGTGAAATTTAGGTTGGAAATTAACTTTTTAAAGCGTTGATCAATGAATAGTTGTTGTTTGTAAATTAATTGAAAAGCTACTCTGCTCGAACTCCAGGTTCATACTATAACTTCAGCAATTTTTCCTAGGAAAACGTCCGGAAAAAATCTTGAAGTGAAATGAAAGTCCTTTAAATCAAGAAAGATTCTGGAATTCTCAAGCATCAACATTTTCTTGTTGAAATTCAGGATTTTCAACTCAAACTCCAAGATTTTTCTTTAAAATTGAGCAATTGTGATTATGCTTCCAAAATTCTGTAAATGCTAACGGTTCCTTGAACAACACCCTAAAAAGTGGTTGTTCGTCAAGATTTTCGTGATTTTTGACACATTTTTAAACAATTATATAATATATATAAGAAATAGGAGCTTATTTAAAACATACAAAAATAGGTCTATTGGGAGCACTATAGAAAATATAGGTTCCTTATTTTGCGCAACAGAAAAGATATGCGTTCCTATTATGAGCGCAATAGAAAAGATACAATTTTTTATTTTCGCGCAATAGAAAAATTATGATTCTCTATTTCGCGCGCACTAGAAAAAAATATGATTCGCTTGCCTAACAGAGAAGACATGGTTCCCTGCAATAGAAAAGATACAATATACATATATATATATATATATATATATATATATATATATATAGACACACGCACACAGATTATTTAATCCTTACCCTTAAGAAACAATGTAGTTTAAATAGCATCAAGACTGTATAAACAGAAGGGGAAAAAAAAACGCAAAACATGTATATATAGTATGTTTAGGGAAAAAAAAACGTAAAACATGTATATATAGCATGTTAAACATACATGTATGGGGTATGCTTTTACGTAGTGTGAAATCCAAAAATTGCAAATAACGAAGTGATTTGAAAAAAAAAAATTACGCTGGAAACTTTGACGATACTATACTTGTGCAAGAGAAATGTTAACACGTGAGTATGCAAAACATGACTGCAAAACTTGCACAGCACCCATTACTTTCTATTTTTGTTCTTCCAAGCTACTTCAGGAAACTTCTTAAATGTAGAGCCAAAGTAGGGAGTGGTTTGATTCAAACCTATTACTATATGAGGAAATATAATTAGACGAGTAGCATTTAATATAATGGATAAATTACACCATATATAACTTTATGAAATTTATTTACCAAATATAGAGATACTTTGGTTTCTTTAAAAAAATAGCGATATTTTTAGTATTTGTTACAAAAAATAGCAAATATGTAAAAATAAGACTCTCTCTCATAAACAAACTCTAGTTTTGATACATCTCTCTCAACCTCTCTAGCTGCCCACCATCCCTCACCCACCACTACTCCTGTCCCCATCACTTTCCCGTCACCGTCATTACTTTCCCATCGCCACAACCACTTTCCCCTTCATCATAATACTGCAACGCTAAAAAAGATACTATTCTTGAGCTTTTAACAGGTTGCTAACACATATATGTTTTTTCATTTTACAGGATGTGTGGCAAGCTATTTAGAAAGCTATTCAAGAATATTAGAAAGCTGGGAACACACAGTCATATCACGGAATGAAGATGTTATCCAAGACAAATGCTACGGCCTAAAATCCTTCCATGGCCGCAATAAAGAGATCTCCTCTAAGAGATTCTTTTTGGGTATTGCCATCAGGAAGCTTCCCAAATATATCCAGATTTGAAGATGTTCTTTTTATTTTTTTGGTTACTGCTTCCAGATCTTAGAGTTGTAGATCTGTAGTTTTATGACTTGTATGCCAGTTGTATGGCATTTGTATACGAACTGTATGACAGATGTATGTGACTTGTATATGGTTTGTATGCTATTTTTATTCATTTGTATCTTGTGTGTTATGCTTGTGTGTATGCATGTTAGTTCTTCTTCTTCCCCTTCTTTTATTTATTTTTATTTTTATGGTGATTATAATAGTGGTTATGGAGTGTTTGGTGGTGGTTTGAAGGTGGAAGGGTTATATGTCTATTGTTTTTTCATTGTATGTAAGGTGGTATATTTTACATACACTATATATAGAATGGACATACAAGTTCCATACAATGGTAAACATCATTTGTTTAACTATATGTTGTTGTATAGCATGTGTATGTCTATTGTATATATTGTCTATACAATGGAAAAATACTTGGCATACAAGTAAAAAACTTTTAGAAAGAAAAACTTTTTAAAAAAATCCGGTGACCGGAATCCAGTGACCTATGGTAGGTGACGGCCTGCAGGCACGGGGTTGGGGGAAGGGGTAGTGTGGAGGAAGAAAGCAGATCTAAGGTTTTATTTCCATCTTTTATGTACATTTGCCATTTTTTGATTAAAAAAGTATTGCTATTTTTGAAACTATAGTAATATTGTTATTTTTATGTAAAGTAGAAAGTTGGTTTAGAAAGTTGGTTTGTGATTTTTATGTAATCGACGAAAACTTATTGCAGGAGGAAATATAGCTTTTTTTGATTGTGATTTGTGAGATATTGGATTTAAAAGGATGGTCTGACGCTTACCAAAACGATATATTTATGGCGCTATCAAATAAGACTCGAACAATTCAAAATTAAGAATTGGAAAACAATAAATGGCAGTTACTGATACAGAAAGGAAAGGGACAATTTTAATTGAAAATTTGGAAAAAGAGATGAATAATAGAGATGCTGCTAAAAGAGAACATCTGCACATGGCATGTTTTAATGTTAATTTGGCTCACAAGCATTATACAACAAGTTATCACTGAGATACTTGCAGTTTCTACTAGTTTGATCATGATTTACTATTGCGGAATTACTTCATCCGTTCCAATTTATATAGTAGTATTTCTTTATTAATCTGTTCCAAAAAAAATAATACAGTAATATTTTAAATTTGATAACAACTTAATTTTAAAATTACAGTTTTACTATTAATGAAATGATTTACAACCACACAAACGTCTATATCTTATTTTAGACCACAAATTTCAAAAGTCTTCCTTTATTTTTTAAACTCCGTGTCAAATTAAACTATGACACATAAAATAGAACGGATGGAGTATGAGAAAAGAAAAACAAGATACTGAGGGTCATCCGTACCTAGACCCAAAATACGTATGAGACCTCGGCCTCGTTGTGACTGATTGTAATTCCCCCATCGTGACAGAGTGTGTAAGACCTCATTTGTTTGCACTTAGTGAGGATCTTAATCTGAATGGTTAAGATAACTACTCATTAAGTGCATTTGGTTTTTTTTCTTTAAAAGCACTTAACAGGTCATATTGGCACTTAATAATTAAGATTTTTTGTCAAGTCTGTCCATTGTCCAGATCCTTAAAAAATAATATGGCACCATTTTCGGAATTTAACTCATCACGTTTCATTTTCTTTACAAAGTTTCAGTTTTCACCCATCTTCTCCTTTTCTACAATAGCTTCTAGACTATGTACCTTGTCATCTTTTCTACAAAAGCTCCACACCTCGCTCTCTCTCTGGAATTATAGGAGTCACATATTATTGAAAAAGCATTTAGTGTTTGGCTAATAATATTGAAAGCACTCTAATCCAGGAGCAAAATTGCAACATTGCATCAGATATGTTAGGCTTGGATATATTTATTGTATTCTTAATTGGCTCATTATTTGAGATAGAACAACGGCAGTGGAGGAATGTGTTTCAATTATAATGTTTAGTTGGATAAATTTTTAATAAAATATTAGCTAATGTTGTTAATATATTTTATTACAACACATGTTTACTGATATACACTTTTATTGAAATTCATATAATTTTAAAATTTTATCTAATGAAATAGCTATTAACATTTCCAAATATCATTTTTCATAAAATAACAGTTTTTTATTTAAAATAGATTTTCTCTCAAATTTATCAATACAATGTTTAATTATTAGCCATTTATTCGAATTGTATATTATTATATTTACATATAGATAAATTATTACATATTCAGATGTTGATCAAAAAACAGTCTTGATGAATCAGCATACAGATCTATTTACAACATCTTAATATTCAGATGTGCATTCAGATTCATACGTCTTAATCTTAATAAAAATAAATGACCTCTAATTCCCCTTAGTCATGCCTAGAGTTATTTCATTTCGTATTTATAAATAATAAACAAGTACACAAGACAAGAATATCTTTACATGAGAGTATCATACAACAATCTCTATGCTAATAAGGTAAAATATATTACCGCGCGCACCCCATCAATCCATGCGTGAAACATGCGAAGATTTTCTCGGAGAATCCTAATAAATCGATGAGAATTATGAGAGACCTTTGTTAAGAATGTTAACTAGTTTTCGTGCTATCGGAGTTCGGACTCAATATTATGCTTCTACTTGCTTATAATACCTAAAATCCTCCATACTAGAAGGTTATTAATAATTAGGATTTAAGATTTTAATTTGAAGAGTTAAGTTAATTACAAATATTACATAGACGCGACGCGAAGCAGAGGAGCTTACCATTGTCTTGTGTGCTTATTTTGAACTGTCAATTGAAATATAGCCGCTTCTTACATAGCCACTTGTAGGTTACTAATTGAAACCATAGCCAGTTTTAGGATAGCTAGTCAACCAACAGCCACTTTTAGTATCTTTTAATGAAAATATAGCCATCTTTTGGATAGATTGTCAACCAAGTAGCCACTTATAAACATCTTAGTTGAAAGTATAGCCATCTTTTGCACAACAGACCAACCATAATAGCCATTTTTAGTATAGCCAGCTTACAAAAGCTTACCACGAAGTAGTCACTTTTAGAGTTATCCATTGAAATACAACAAGATTTTATAAAGTAGATGCAAAGTTATCACAACTGCCAAATGCCTAAAGTAGTTGAACGTGAATTGTACAATAATTCTGCTAGAGTTTGCAATGTTTCAAGTGAAATTTCGTGCATATAAAGTGGTCTCAATGTATTTACTTATTAGCATAAAAATGATGTTAGGTCGGTTATGATGTTCTCGATTAAAATGGGCTGGCAATGTTATATTGGCTTAAAATTATGGGGGAATTTACACTCTATGCCCACAAAAATAAATTATTTACGTGTTTGTGCCAAAAAAAAATTAGTTTACATGGAATACCCATGCACCTCATTTTATTTACAAAAATGCCCATCTAACCTGTTTTATTTACACTATGTGCCCACCCTCCCAATTTTAACTGTATACCATTGCATTATATTGGTATACCAAATTAAGTATACTTCTTTTATGGATTTGAGAGTATAGTGTAACAAGTATACCATGAGAGTATACTGTATACTAGATAGGTATACAGAAGGATGGATATACAGTGTAAATAAGTTTGTGGGTAAAAATGTAATGAGTATGAAGATGTAAATAAATAGGGTTTGATGAGCATTTTTGTAAATCTCCCTAAAATTATGTGCCACATCATTCAAAATGGCCGGATGTCTTATGTTCTAGCTTGAGTGACATTTTAAGTTATCTAGCAAAAAACAAGTGACTTTTAATAACTAAATAAAAAATAGAATGGTGATATTTTGAGTGAAATAATAAAAAATAAATGTATTATCGATGGTCATCCCAGGTCACCTCATTACTAAAAAAACACTTATTTTTATTATGTTACTCAAAAGTATATAAAAATGTCTTAATTACCCAAAAGTTACTTATGTTTATTTTGTTATCCAAAATTTATCTAACAATATCTTAATAACTCAAAAGTCACTTATGCTAATAAGGTAAAGTCCATTTGACTCCCTTTAACTTTTGAGTTTGGAAAAATAATACTCACTTCAACTTTTAAATTAAAATTAACGATAAACCCTTTGATCTCAAATCAAACGGTAAAAATGAGTTTATAAATTGAATGTATTTTTAAAAATTCAAAACCCACCTTTAGTTACAATGACTAACAGATATTGTTTGCACAATAAAAATATTATACAGAATTTGAAATTTCATAGTAATTAATTAAGCTCTAATTTGTACTCTTCTACTTATCTTTTTTCACTAAGAACTTTATTTTACTTCATGGTCTTTTTTTTCCTTTTATAAAGATTCGAAGTTTAAATATGTCTTGATCCCTTTGTCACCTTTACTACTGCTAGTGTCAAAAATAATTCAAAATTAAAGTTTTGATATAATACTATTTTATTTCATATTTTCCTTACATACGGTAGGGTTTAAATATTTTTAAATATTTATTGATAATTATTGTGAAAATAAACAAACAAGTGCAAGTATTAATAGACTTTAAAGTTGATATGATATTTCAAAAGTTGAAAATTGCCTTAATTATTAATTCAAATGGATATTGTTTGACGCAGAAAATGAATGGTGTATTATTTTTCAAAAATATTTTGTCACTTTCATGAAATTTTATTTACTCATTTTCATGCAATATTATTGCACAATTTTACGTTATGTTTTTCATTTTTAAGAAAATAATACAAGAAAAATTAGATTTGACTTTATTAAATAGATGCAAATAATAAATCATTTTTAACTTAGGTTTGAGATCAAGTGGTTTTGTGTCAATTCCAAAAGTTGAAGGAAGTATTAAATTATTTCTCAAACTCAAAGTTAAGGGTTTAATGAACATTACTCTATTAGCACAATGAAAATATTGCTAGATGACATTACAGTAACAAAACAAAGATAAATGACTTTGGAGTAGTTAAAATATTGTTAGATGAATTTTGAGTAACAAAATACAGATAAGTGACTTTTGAGTATGAAGATGAAGTCGGAGGACCATGGGAAAAATTTACTCGTAACTTTTCAAAAAACAAAAAAAAGAAGATAGAATAGTTGCTTCGTTCACATATTTCCAATAATTTAATGATCATTTTTAAGTAATAAACAGTCATGGCCCAAGTTTATGGTACGTGTTGTCTATTAACGGATTTGTCATTTGGGCTACTCCATCTCGAGCCCTTAAAACACGCGTACTATGTGAACTTATGCTATCCCTTATGTGAGATTCATTTAAGGTCTCATGTGCACCCCATTAAGAAGCCTGCCAGTCATGCTTGACCCATCCTCATTTAGCCCCGCTTTAGCCTGCCCTTCCTTCGGGGCGTCACAATCACCCCCTTAGGGAGACTCAGGGTCCTCGCTGAGGTTTGTCCCACCGTTGTACTGAGGGAGTTTTGGCTCTGATACTATATTTATCACGGCCCAAGTCTATAGTACGTATTGTCTACTTTGGGCCTATGCCTGCATGGATTTGTCGTTTGGGCTATGCCACCTCGAGCCCTTAAAACGTGCGTACCATTGAACTTGTGTTATTCCTAATATAGTCCTTCACTTTACTCTCCCATTCCGATGTGGGATTCGCCTAAGGTCTCATGTGCACCTTATTTAGAAGCCTGCCAGCTAAGAAACCTACCAGTCCTGCTTGACCCGCCCTCCGTTTAGGGGCGTCACAATCACCCGTCTTAGGGACTCAGTATCCTCAGTGAGGTTTGCCCCACCACCGTACTGAGGGAGTTTTAGCTCTGATACTATATTTGTTACGGTCCAAGTTCATGGTACGTATTGTTCGATTTAGGTCTAGGCTCGCACGGATTTGTCGTTTGGGCTACGCCACCTCGAGTCTTAAAACGCGCGTACCTTGTGGATTTGTGCTATTCCTTATATAGTACTTCCCTTTGCTCTCCCATTTCGATGTGGGATCTGCCTAAGATCTCATGTGCACCCAATTTATAAGCCTAACCGTCCTATCTGACCCGCCCTCATTTAGCTCACTTTATCCTGCCCTCTGTTCAGAGGCGTCAGAATCACTCCCCTTTAGGGACTTAACATCCTCGCTGAGGTTTACCCTACCATCGGATTGAGGGAGTTCCAACTCTAATACCATATTTGTCACGGCTCAAGTCCTTGGTACATAGTATCCGCTTTGGGCCTAGACATGCACAAATTTGTCGTTTGGGCTAAGCCACCTCGAGCCCTTAAAACGCACGTAGTATGTGAACTTGTGCTATTCCTTATATATTACTTCACTTTACTCTCTCATTCTGATCTGAGATTCGCCTAAGGTCTCATGTGCACCCTATTTAGAAGCTTGTCAGTCTTGCTTGACCCCCTCATTTAGCACGCTTTAGCCCGCCCTCCATTCGGGGGCGTCGCAATCATCCCCCTTTGGCTCTCAGCATCCTCGCTGAGGTTTGCCCCACCATCGTACTGAGGCAGTTCCGACTCTGATACCATATTTTTCACGGTCCAAGTCCATAGTACGTATTGTCCGCTTTCGGCCGAGGCTCGCACAGATTTGTCGTTTGGGCTACACAACCTCGAGCCCTTAAAATGCGCGTACTTTGTGAACTTGTATTATTCCTTATATAATCCTTCACTTTACTCTCCCATTCCGATGTGGAATTCGCCGTGGGTCTGTGTACCCTAGTGAGAATCCTGCCAGCTTAGAAGCCTGCCAGTCCTGCTTGACCCACCCTCATTAAACCCGCTCTCCGTTCAAGGGCGTCTCATAAACTCAATTGAGTGAAAGAAAGAAAAAAAACCTAGAAAACTTATAATATTGATTTTATTGCTGACCTTTTGTCTCTGCTAGCACAGGCCTACTAGCACTCGTAATAGTAGAATAGTCTAAGGGAGTTGTTACTTTGACCGTATGAAGTCGACTTGTTTCCGGGACAGAAATCGAAGCAACTAGGTTGTTTTTTTTTTTACTCCCATAATAGTGGTTTAGCAAAAATGACACCGCTTTGTTTAATAAAGAAATTTTGGATTGAAATACCTCTATGAATTTTATAAATATTGCTCGTATCCCTGTTCTCCCTTTCTTCATAAGTATTTCATACCTAAGAGACAACACTTGCCTTTGGCCTCTCTTACTTAAGCAACACTTTCCCTTGAAGTCTTTTCACATTATATTCTCTCAGCTAACTTGAAATGTTGTTTAGGCAGCACTTGTCGTTGACATTTTGGCTATGTTACACTTGCCCTTGATATCTTCTCACATTCTCTCCGATATTTAAAGTGTTGCCTACGTACGAAGCGGAGGTATTATTCTAAAACCATCTTAAACTAGGACAAACATTCAGAACCAGTCAATTTTGGAGAGTACACTAAGTGAATGTTTTTGTTTGTTTTCTTTTCTCATGTAGGTAAATTATTCCTAACTCTGAATTTCTTTTTATATATTTTAGCATAATTTTTTCAAAAATTTCATGCATCAAAAGTTCGGGGATAAAATTCTCATATTTATCTCTCTTAAATGCATATTATTATATATTCTCAAAGGCGTGATAGACAGTAGAATAGTTGAGATGTTTGAACAATTGTTCGTTACTAAAAATTCATACAAGGAGAGTAAAAGAATAATGTATTTTCACACATGATATTTGATATTTGAACTTCTTGTGGCCGCGATAAAGTAACTTTTAATGCCATTAGATACATTTAATTAAGGGGATTAAAGAATCTATCGCAAACGGTAGTACGAAGGATCTCAGCCATACATCACATTTCTAGGTGGCTAGAAATTGAGTGGAGTAGTTCATGAGCGGTATAAATCTATTTCTTATATACGATTGATTAGCCAGGAATTAATCTAAATTGCTGCTAGAGTATTTTTCTTAATTCTCACATAATTAATTAATTTCCGTTAATTTTTCTTTCCTCCATTGGTACGTATATAGTTAAATGCTACCTGTCTTATTTTATAATCATGAAACGTAGAGTAGTATTATCTATTGTGATATTTTCATTGCTTGTTAAGTAGAACTTGTGACATGTTATGTTGGAGGCTTTTTCAAACCATTCCTTACTAAATCTGGCTCTATATGTCACATGTTTTCAATCTTTTCTTTGGCCATATACAAGAAGTTTCTCTAAGTAGGAAGAACAAAGAAAGTAATGGATGCACTCCAACAACCCCGGCAAAGGCTTTTGAAAAAGTCTAATTAAAGAATGAAAATTGAAATTAATCAAGAAGCTGTGTTGGCATTCATACTCTTCTAATTTTTATTTAGTTCGAGGGATGTTTAAGGAGAAGATTTAATAAACTTTGTTAGTATATTATTTCTATTAACAGTCTGTTGGAGTGGGGTGTGGTGCGGTGTGGGAATGTGTCCCACATCGATGGAAAAGAGAGGGCAAGATGCCCATATAAGCTTTGGACAATCCTCCATCATTTGAACTAGCTTTTGGGTGTGAGTTAGGTCCAAGCTTATATGGGCGTCTGTATGTGTGTGGGTGCCCGTGTGATGGGTGCCCGGGTGTGTGTGCGCCCGCTGCCGGATTTTATCACAGTCAGATGAAAATATCTCTAAATAAAGCCTTGTAATTTTATGCCCCGATCCCTTGGCATATTGAAATTATGACATAGCCACTAATCTGTACCAAACTTTCAATTTGTTCATACGTACTATGAATAGTAAAAATTTAAGGATTTTCACGATGTCCAAAAATGTTGTTTGACATTACACAATGTTAGAAAACAATCATAAACTACTACAGACTCAAAAAAGGTTTTGAGGGGTAAAATTATATTTTCTTAACGAGATATTTTCTGTATAGCAATTGGGGAAAATACAGATCACAGGCCTCTTCAAGATCTATGTGTATATTTAGAAGATTTTTCAAACACTTCTTTTGGAATTTCAGCATTCATAGAGCAAAGAGCAGACCATAATTGAAGATGTGCATTTTATTTTCACATAATTTAGGCAAATTTGGTCTAGTACTTTAAGAACCACTACTTGTCTAAGGACTTTTGTGCTTATTGGCATATATTACTTTGACAAAAATCTTTTTGCTTCTTAACTAAAGATTAGGGTGCCGTGTTTGAGGCGTATTTTTAACAAATGAAGTTCAAGGAGGAGATATTTTGTGCGTGAAGACGTTTCTAAATTATTTTAGCATTGAGAACCACGAACTATGCCATGTTATGCTATTGTATCGCAGGAAAAGGGCGTGTGCTATTGTTTGTTTGATCAGGAATTAGAGATGAAAATTAGTAGAGTTAATGGACATTCTTTGAGTCGCAGAAAATACTCATGGTATATTGTTTGAAGGAGATAAAAGAACTAAAGAGATATTTTTCATTAAGCCAAGAAATTAAAAGAAAGGGTTGATAGATAAAAAAATTCTACTGGCAAATAGCAAGACAACCACGTGATTTGTTTGAACTTTTAAGAATAATAAAATAATAGGAGTAGTAAATAGGGTTCTTTTGACTGCTAGAAAAGGAGGGTTAGAAATTGCAAAATTGCAAGACCCATGTGAATGGTTTAAAGAAGATAAAAGAAGTAAACGGAAAAATTAATTAATTATCACTGCAAATAAAAGAAGAAGGTTATGGAAATGTTTTTCAACTGCCAAATAATTAACAAGACGCTCTAGCTGTTGCGGTTTTTCTCGTTGTCCCAAAATTGTCTCATATGGGGTTTTGGTCTGATCCCCCCTAATTTTTCTAATTGTGTTCTTTGCTTTAATAAACACCACCAACATATCGTTGTACTTCTTAACAAAAAAAATATAGCAAAACTAATACACGTGATTTGTCTCAAGAGAGAAAGAAAAGAAGTGAAGACTGTGTGATGGAGAATGGTAACAACAAATGGCATTGCCACTATAAATAGAGTATGAACTAAACCTCTGCTTCCATAGTTACTCTTTAGTCTCACAGGCCATTACTTGCTTTCTCCTTCTTAAAACCTCCTTTAGCTTTGTCTGAGAAACATTCTTGATACATAGAGTATGTAATTTTCTTCTTTTAGCTAAGACTTGGCAATTCCTTATTTCTCCTAACAAATGTTGATTTAAACACAAGAAAATAGTGTCCCTTTATGGGGAAGGCCTGTGGTTTAGGAACACAACTTAATAGTATGAGTATTTTGTATTGAAGCAATGTGATCAACTTTGGCAATATCTTTCAGGTTTACTAGTATAAGAGAGTTTTTTCATAAGCGATTTAAGCATAACAATTGCTTTTGAATATTTTGCAGGATGGGTAGCTTTTTCTTGTTAATTTTGCTAGCATTTACAACAATGTTGACTACTAATAATGTAGCACAAAAAGTGCTAGAAGTCAACATCACTAAACTGTACAGCGTGACTGCTGAAGGCGCAGGTAAAAGTATACTCGACTGTATTACATACTCCTATTATTCTTAATTCCTCTCAAGTAACAGAAAATTGAAAGAAGGTAGACTTTCTAATTAATTTGTTATTTTGAGTGCTCATCAACAGTATGCCTAGATGGGACTCCACCGGCATATTATCTGGACAAGGGATATGGTAGCGGACTACGCAGCTGGATCATCGCCATTGATGTTAGTTACTCCTACTTAATTCTTTTTCTTCGTTTTTTATTTATTTAATTTCTTATCATCTTTATCGTAACTATGTCACAAAACTTTATCCTGTTCTGTTAACACTGGAAAATATTCATAATTTTAGGGTGGTGGTTGGTGTGATAGTACCTCGCATTGCCTTGGTGTTTCAAATACCAGCACCGGTACTTCCAGGAAGTGGGAAGCCCAAGTAAAGTTTTTTGGGATTCTTGATAACAATCCCGAAGATAATCCAGGTGATGAGCTCATATTTCAATACTTTACAGTTTTCTTGCTTTCTTCTTTTTCTTCGTATATATGTGTTTAGCTGCTACTAAAAGTGTGAACATATTTTGAGTTTGTATGTAGACTTTTACAACTGGAACAGAGTCAGGGTTAGATACTGTGATGGATCATCTTTCACAGGTGACAGTGAAGATGTTGGCCCTGTAAGTTAATTCTTTCGTACAAGTTGATCTTCTTTACAACTTTTCTGATTAGTTATCAAACCATTCGTTACAACTTTTCTGATTTGTAAACATACCACTAATCTACATAAATTAGGATACCAAACTTTATTACAGAGGGGCAAGAATCTTCAAAGCTATTATGAATGATTTGTTGGGGAAAGGAATGCAGAAAGCTGAAAAAGTAAGATCCAATCTTTCTTTCTCTTTTTTGGTTAAATTGAATTCTCTTACTACGGAGTAGTTTATGTATACTTTTCAAGTTCTTCTTCATCTTCTTCTTTAAAAATTTTAAATTGGCTAATTCATTAAAGCCAAAAATGCAATGTTAGGCAATTCTTAGCGGAACATCAGCAGGGGGATTAGCTACAATCCTAAACTGCGACAAGTTCAAGTCCCTCCTTCCAAATGATGCAACTGTAAAGTGTGTTGCAGATGCAGCCTTTTTATCAACGGGTGAGCTCTTCTTGTTAACCCTCGAGAAATGAAAATAATATTCGATTGATTAAATATATTACAGTACTTCGTAATTAATTGGTATTTTGATAGGAGGACAATCGATGGTCATTCCGATGTTGCAGATCTCTATGATAGAGTTGTTACTCTACATGTGAGTCTCATCAAAGTTTCTATTTTAGTAAGTTACAAGTATATGCGTAAGAATTAGATATGCAAGCTAAGTTCGCTTTAATATTCTTTTTCCTATAGGGATCGGCTAAAAATTTGCCAACATCTTGCACATCTATAATGGAACGCCCAAGCTTGGTAAGGGTTTCAAGTTATGGAAAATAATTTAGAAGGCCTTCACTATCCTTATGCTATAGAAATATTGTGCTCTAGCTAACACTAGTTTTCCTTAATAATGGTGCAGTGCTTTTTCCCTCAGAATATTGTTCCACACGTCCGCACTCCACTTTTTATGATCAATTCAGCTTATGACACTTGGCAGGTTAAGGAGACAAACACTGATATTTCTTTGGTTTTAGTATCTTATACTTAATTATAAGTTTTCCTTCTGATGATTCTAACCCTCTAACTGCAGATTAAAAACATTTTGGTTCCTAAATACCTCGATCCTCAACATGTCTGGGACGATTGCAAGGAGCATATAAGTAACTGCACATTTAGTCAGCTTATAATTATTAAAGGTTAGATTAATGAAGTACATATACCTTCCAATCACATGAGTGTAAACAACGGCTCTTTTACTCTTTAGTTTTGTTTTGTTTCATCTATCTTTTTATATATAGGCTTTGCAGTGGAGTTCCTGAAGACATTCGAGGGACTAAGTCCTTCTTATACGAGGGGTTATTTCATCACCTCCTGCCATTCCCATGGTCAAGTTCAAAAAATGAATTACTGGTTCAGTACTACCTCTCCAAGAATACTTCATAAAGTAATTTTCTTTTATTCAGTCCAAATAAAGCTTATGATGCAGTTCACTTTCCTTTGAATTTTATCATATGGCTATCATTTCCTAATGTTTGTAAGTTAACAGATTTTGTTGTAATATTTTTTTTGTGTAGACTATTGCTCAAGCAGTTGCGGATTGGTTCTTTGAGCGAGCAATCATTCATCAATTTATAGATCCATACCCTTGTGCTAGAGATTGTATAATTGATTAAGTTAGTGTACTTCATGAGACTAGATTCTCTGCTGATCAGCTAGCTATGTAAAACTGATCCAGTACTATATCCAGTGAATGAGAAAAAAAAAGTTGCATTTAGATTACAATCATCGTTTCTTTCGTTGACAATGAGGTGCCTGCAAAGCATATCTAAAAAGTAAAGAGACATTGGGAACTTGAGAAAGCAAATATACATTACATTAAAGGACGCTGCTAAATGACCATACCTTCATGGACCTAAAATGGTTATACCCGGTGAGAAGTTCATAAAGTCCATGTTCATTTTTGGCTCCAATCACTATTATTTTCACTCCAATAAGTTTTCCTCCACATTCTTTTCCCTCCAATAAGTTTCCCTTTAAAAATATAATAATTTAAAACTAGCATGTCCACTTTTTTATGGTCCCAATACATTGAACAATTAAACTAAATGTATTATTCTTAATATTGATATATAAGTACATTATTCTTGATATTGAATATATGAGTTTATTTTAAATGAGAACTGAATTTAATTGATTCCATTTTTTTTTTGCTTGTAGGAGTTTTTCATTAAATATTTAAATTTTAGATGGCAACGTAGGTGACCAATTTTCATTGTAGTTAATTTATTAATGTGTTGAAATTGAACTCATTCGAATTATGGTAATTTAATTAACTACGTAATGAAAATACACGCCCTATATATTTCAAACTTATTCCTCTGCATTTTTATCTACACACTATTCATAAATTTACCAGTAAAAATTATAATTCACATATTAGCATACACATCCCTAAATAATACAAAAAGAATTATGTGAGAACTAAAAAAAATATAGGAAATAAATTTGTTATGAAAATACTATTATGTATAAAATAATATATTATCAAGAATAAATACAGATATGACATCATTAATCAAACCGCTAACTGACCATGCATTGTGTAACATCATCAGAAGTATGAGTAGGAGTAGGTGTTAGTGTGTCTCTACGCGATGTTAACCAAAGCCACTTTAGTCTCATGTTCATGTTTTTTGCTTTGTTTGATGAGTCAACAAATAATAGACTACAAAAAAGGACGAATGTTGTTGCCTGATGGGTCAACTAACGCCTTAGAAATTGAAGACAAGAATTTGCTTGTTTGAGTATAGTTGGAGTGAACCCGAAAGATGAAGCTACTCCAGCATAATGGCAACTACTGCGACATTGTAATTGAAGATCAAAAGTTCGAACCTGGTAAAAGTGTGTCATCTAACCTATTTTTTTTAATTACTTCATATTTAATTACTCTTGCTATGTAGCAATTTTTTTTTTATATTTTTCATATTATTACTGATACTAATGAATTTTTGATTTGCTCTATTTGATCCTTCAATTACTCTTGCTATGTAGCAAAATTTCTTATATCTTCAATGTTATCACTGATAGTAATGAGTTTTGATTTGCCTTATCTGATCCTTCAATCACTGATAGTAATGAACAATGGAAGGCACGTTGAGGACATACAATTATATATAACAACATATACATACAATATTTTCAATAAAGTTAGGTATATTTTCCTCTATTATAAGGACATATATTTTTTTGTCAAACAATATAAATTTTTATTCAACCAAATTAATAAGGTAAATAAGGACATTATCTTGGTTCTAGTTCAGACGTGTCACGACTAAGATTAATATTTCGAGCTTGAAATAAGATACTATTTTGCTATTTTTAAGTTAGTGACAATTCATGTAAAATTTTAACTTTGAGTTTTTTTTCGATTATTTAAATTTAATTTAAATGAATATAAAAATTTTTAAAAAATTTATACTTTGTGCTTTGATCGAACTAGCGTATGCGTATTACAAGTATATATATATATATATATATATATATTAAATAAAATATTTTCCTCCATAGGTTATGGTGGGATTCGATTAAAAAGTAATGAAAAAAATGAACAAACTGATTTTTTTAAAAAATAGCTTTTAGCCTTTTTTTAGAAAATACTTATTTTTAGACATCAAGATAATTTTTTTTTGTTAAACATTTTACAAAACTATTTTTTTAAATTTTTATACTAAAAAGTGACGTACCAGAAAGAAGAAAGCACAAAAATAATTATCATGAAATTAAACTTTTGTATATATTAAGAAGAATATGAAATATGCACTAAATAAGATTTCTTTTTATATTATGAAAAAAATCAGAAAATCACAAGTTGGTATTCAAATTTTTGAAAAAATATAATAAAAGAAAATGGGCACAAAAAAACGTAGTTTTTATACATTCTATGCGTTGGGAATGTAAAATATAATAACTACAAAGAGAGAGAGAGATAGAGAGAGAAAGAAAGTGAAATTCAAAATTTGATTTTTTTTTCTTCATGAAGGATATAATAGGCACAAAAAACGTAGGAAGTGTCCATAATACCCCCAATTCCCTATTGAAATAACTTAATTATCTCCCGTATGGCCATTAATACCAAGAAAAGTATGGTCACATATCATTTTCCTACATTAAAAGTGAAGGAATGTTTTTCATACGAAATGGGAGGTGATCAGAACCTAGAAAAATATTATTGAGTTGTCAACATTTATTTTATCAATTAGTGAGACTTCACTTAATGAATGTCTCTCCTGAAACGTCCATTACGTTCACAGAGACCAGATCAATGAAATGTTTGTTCATCCATAATACGTTTGCGTTACATATCTAAATTCTACAATTACTAATTGCTCACTTTATTTATATCCTTCAAACTTTTCCTCGGAAAAGACCAGCCTAAATACAAGAGGATTTGTATATATTATCCCTTATTATTGAATGGTTTCCTACCTTCTGGGGAAATATAAATACGAGGATGGCTGATAAGCGGATGATTGTATTAGAGCAGATTTGCGTGTGTTTTTTAGTATCGACAGCTATGACATTAGTAAATTGTAAAAAGTACCCAGATAATATAGAACACGATTGCTTTGTGGAGTGCCTTGACTGGTGGGTGTCAGTAGGAGACGGATATGGACAACCTCAGGAGGAGATAGAAAGAACATGTAGAGAGAGACCACCAGATTTCGTTTGCGACTCCGAGTTGTTATATGATCGGGAGCATGGTGATGTCTCTAATCCAGATACCTTAGATAATGTACCCTGTATTTTCCCATGGCAAAGGTAGCTTTGCATATACATCTTTGTAACTGCATTTCTATAATAATAACTCTCCTCATAAAAATAAATGTAATTCATACTGAAAATTCTATTCAACATTGTAATTGATTATCTTCTTTATAACTCATAATCTGCTATTAGATGGTACACTTATTCCTAATCGGTAGCATAATAATTTTCAAATGAATTTATATGCTAGATAAACTACTCCACTGAATTTCTTACCACTAAGTTGTGGGAGATCGATGAGATCCTTCTCCCCATCTATGGCAGAACAAGGTAGATGGAAAGAGTCATAGAAAATTATATTGTATAGATAGAAAAAAAATAAATCTTTGGTTATATATGAATTGGTGATTCCCAACGTTATATGAATTGGTGAATCCCCATATTTAACATGAGGAGAAATTTTAGTTAATAGGCAAGTGAGGTTCAAAAATATTTTTGGCAACGTGCTCAAATACCATATGTGACATTCTATCGTATATCTTTTGAGCCCCTTTTATAAAGTTTTTGAATTGCCACCACCCTACATGCCTCAACCTTTAACTAGAATGCTCATGTTTGAGCCCTACGAAGGAAAAATATTCAGGTATATATAGAGCACTCCCCTCTTAGTAGGCCCTATGTTGCGTGAATATGCATTACTTGGGCTAGTCGATACCAGATGGCTACACTTATACTCTGTCTAATAAGGGAAAGCTAAAGAAAGGAATGCATATCTTAGAGTTTAGGTTCGATGGTTAGATTCTTGCACATGTTATTAGATAAACTTTGGTAAACTCATTTGCTTAATTATTTCTATCTACATGCTCATCAACTTAACTCATCGAGCTGCTCTGATTCTCTCGCGATATACGTCAACGCATATTACACAAGTAATATACATGAAAAGTTATTAAAAGTTATAATACATCATCAGAAAAAAAAAACATATCTAGCCAAATAGCATAGGGGCCCTACTTTTAAATGGCCCTCGAGCAATTTGCACAAAGACTAGCCCTAAAATAACAATCATAATAAATGATAATCTGGTTATAATGGGAAAATTTCATATCTAACCAAATATATACCATGACCCTACATTCAAATAGCCATAGAACATCTTCACATATGCTAGCCAAAAATTACCCAATATAAATATGTCTATGTTGATTCTATTTCTAAAAAGTAGTTAAGAAAAGGAGAAAATTAAGGAGCTCAACTCCTACCCAAGAAGGAGAAAATTAAGGAGCCCCTAAAAAAAAGTAAAAAAGTCTTCCTATTATCTTCCTAATACATATCCAATATCACCCAAAAATTAGGAAAAAATTTTTATTATAATCTTTTTGTGCGTTCCAGTCTCATACAAGGTAAAAGAATCCGATTTTTTTCTCTATTTTTGTAGCATATAATTAAAATATGCATAGAGTATCTGATACACAATACTAAGAGAGCTATTTTTTCATATGAAAATATACAATATACGTGGTGGGGAAGTTATGCATCTAAAGTGCATACTTTATGTCTATATGCAGCATATTCTTTGCATATAAGCTGCATAATGAATACAACTAATTAGTTGAAGTGATATGTCTATAATGTACGCTTTATTGATGAATATGCAGATGCAATCTAAGATATGTGGTACGTATTCTAAAAATATTCTAGATATAACTAGTATGCATATTTAAAAATGATATTATATATCATTAATATGCATCGTGTATCAGTAAAGTATATGTCAAAAGATACATTTGTAATAAAACAAAGGTTAGGAAATTGGAAGAGATCGGCAGAGGAGGAGAAGAAAGGTTAGGAAATTGAAAAGTTCTCCCCAACACAATAATAGTTAGAATCCTAAAATGGAAAGAGAGAACATGAAGTTACCGTGTATAATACTTAGTGTTTACCGTGTATAATACTTAGTATATAATGAACCTAGAAAGCGTCGAGAGAAGAAAAGACCTGTAATAACAGGGATCAAAGAAATCCATCACTCCAAAATCTCCCCTGATTTATCAACAACTTATATCCTAATGATTTAACAAGAAAATAGCTCAAGTGGTCATGGTGATCAATGTTTGAAATTCTAGTTGAATCATCATAAAAACCTTTGTTGAGTCAAAGTTCTTAGATGAGAGGCAATTGGTGCAACTGTTGGTGGGGAGTTGCATAAAGTGGTGAAACTTGAAACGTGTTAGGAGAAATGTTGAGGCAAAAAAAGAGTTTTTAACTTCCCAATATAGTTAAAGATAATTAATAAAATAATTAAAGATACTTTATTTAATAAATAAGGTAACTGCCTCTCTATCTCCCTCTAATAGAGGCATGTTTATAAAAAATATTGCCTAAAAACGTGGACTAGATTTAGTTAAAGTCTTTTTTAAAAATGGCTATAAAAGTGGAATACCAAGGGGTAAAGGTCTATAAACCATAAATTTCAATAAATGTGTCTATTTTATTTAAATAACACTAATAAATGTCTATACACTGTAAAATTTCCTATAATGCTAATACCACCCCTAAAAAAGGGCTTAACTTGGGGATAGCATGCAAATAATATGGCGAGTTTTTAAACACATGCTAAATAAATGGAAAAAGACAATCCTAAACATGTCAATAACTAATCCTCCATAATTTGCATACAGACTCCTAACTTTTTTCTTTCATTTTGTTTAGTGATTATTTAATAAATCATTCACATAATCTTCTCACGCATCATTCATCTTTACTCATATTTGATTATTCACATGGTATTCGGCTTTTATTCAAAAAGTTTTTCGAGTTTTTATTCGTATAGTATTCACCTTTTTTTAAATTTATTAATTAATCATACATTATTTAGATAATCTCTTTTCATACAACAAGTTTTATTATTCGCATAATATTCTCTTTGTATTAATAAAACTTGGCAATATCTTGTTTCTCCTAACAAAAGTTAGAATAAAACACAAGAAAATAGTGTCCCTTTATGGGGAAGTCCTGTGGTTTAGGAACACAACTTAATCGTATGAGTATTTTGTATTGAAGCAATGAGATCAACTTTGGCAATAGCTTTCAGGTTTACTAGTATAAGACGTAGTTTTTTCATAAGCGATTCAAGCATAACAATTGCTTTTGAATATTTTGCAGGATGGGTAGCTTTTTCTTGTTAATTTTGCTAGCATTTAGAGCAATGGACTACTAATATTGTAGCACAAAAGTGCTAGAAGTCAACATTATCTCCAATAAGCACACCAAATTTTACACCAAATTTTACACCAAAATGGTGTAGCACCAAATTTAGTCCAACAATAACACCATTTTTTACACCAAAAAGGAATATTCTTTTATATTCTTCTCTCTCCTCCATATTATATTATTATCTTCTATTTAAATTTTATTTTCTTCTTTCCATTAAATAAATTTTATCTTTTATTTCTTTTTTATATATTCATTACATATAATTTATATTCCTTTATTGTATAACCATCTAATATTAAAGTATTTTAAACCATAAAATTTTAAATAATATAATTATTGGAAAGCATTATAGATTATACATATTAACGGATAACTCAAAAAAAAAAAGTGAAATCATTGAAATACAAGAAAATTAAATATATATTACATTACATTACGGTAAATTAAGTCTAAATACAACAAATTTCTTCAACTTCCACCTCTAGTATGCTCCCATAGATGATCTATTAATGCATTGCGAAGTTCATAATGAGCATTTTGGGATTTAATTTCTTTGTGCCGAGCTAAAAAGTTAACAAATCGCTGGGTTTCATTTACTGCCATTTCAACCGTTGGAGTTGGACTTTCACGAGCATCTTGAATTGGTGCACTAAGATCACGCTCATCCTCGATTATCATGTTGTGTAATATAATACATGTAGTCATTATATCACGTAGCACTTCTTTCATCCAAAAACGTGACGGCCCTGCGATAATTGCAAAACGAGATTGCAAAACTCCGAACGCACGTTCAACATCTTTTCGACACAATTCTTGTTTCATCGCAAAATATTTTGTCTTCGGCGAACTCGGCGCATGAATAGTTTGCACAAGGGTAGCCCATTTAGGATATATACCATCTGCTAAATAATAGCCCATGGAATATTCTTTTCCTTGAATAACATAACGTGCGGGGGGAGCAACACCATTAGCAAGATTAGAAAACAAATGTGAAGACTCTAAAACATTAATGTCATTATTGGTGCCGGGCATACCAAAATATGCATGCCATATCCAAAGATCATAATCAGCTACAGCTTCAAGAATAATTGTTGGATCTCCACTACGGCCTGCATATTGTCCAGCCCATGCCGCTGGACACTTTTTCCATTTCCAGTGCATGCAGTCTAGACTGCCTAGCATTCCTGGAAAACCCCGCTGTTGACCGATTTGAAGAAGCCTGGCAACATCGTTAGCTGTTGGTGATCTCAAATAGCGCTCACCAAAGACCTCTATGGTAGCTCGGCAAAATCTCTTCATGCTTTCAATTGCAGTTGACTCACCAATTTTCACATATTCATCAGTACTATCCGCTGGCATTCCGTATGCCAACATTCTAAACACGGCTGTAATTTTTTGTAGAGTGGATAGTCCAATTATACCTGCGCAATTAGCACGTTGTTCGAAGTACGTATCATGAGCTTTAACTTCATCAACAATTCGGAGGAATAATGGACGGGACATCCGATATCGGCGACGAAACGTCCTCTCATCATAGAGCGGATTTTCAGAAAAATAATCCCGAAATAAATTTTTATCAGCACCTTCACGATCTCGGTTGATTACCAAATGACCCGGAATGGAGCCACCTCTGATAGGATTATTCTGATTTTCATATAAATACTGCAACACATGATTATTCATTTCAATTGTTTGCATGACCAATTGCTCCCGAACTTCATCATCAACACCTGAAGATGATGATGATGACCAATTGTCCTCATTATAATTAGAGGGACCTCCAGTATAGAAACTCATTTTTAAAAGATAAATAAGAATATTTAGAAGGATTTTGAGAAAAACTTGATGTATGATTTTCGTAAGTGTTTATTCATTTTATAGAGATAAAGTAGATGATAGGGAATGTGTTATCTTGACCCCAACCGTTCGATCGGATTTCATCCTAACCTTGATCGTCCGATTAGATTTCATTTACTTTATATTTTTTATTTAATATAAAATATCTACTAATAATTAAATGGTAGATGATAGGGGATGTGCTATCTTGACCCCAACCGTCCGATCGGATTTCATCCTAACCTTGGTCGTCCGATTAGATTTCATTTACTTTATATTTTTTATTTAATATAAAATATCTACTAATAATTAAATGGTAGATGATAGGGAATGTGCTATCTTGACCCCAACCGTCCGATCGGATTTCATCCTAACCTTGGTCGTCCGATTAGATTTCATTTACTTTATATCTAATATAAAGTAAATGAAATCTAATCGGACGACCAAGGTTAAGATGAAATCCAATCGACGGTTGGGGTCAAGATAGCACATTTCCCTATCATCTACTTTATCTCTATAAAATAAGGTGCCACCATTCATATCTCTAAGCACAATTGGCTATTATTTTTTCTTAAATCGTATAAACTCCTTTTCTTCTTTATCAGTACTAAAAAATGACCAGTCGTTCTGCAGGATACTCTGCAGACGAAGATATCTTATTATGTAAAATTTATTTAAACATTTCTCAAGATCCAATTATTGGAATCAATCAATCAAGAGATCAATTCTGGGATAGAGTTGCAAATGCATACAATAGTGAAAAGTTAGAAAGTGGAGAGATACGCAACAAAAGATCGCTTCAAAGTCGAATGCAAACTATTGAGAAAGCTGTACGAAAATTGAATGGATGTGTTCGGCAAGTTGAAAATTTGAATCCTAGTGGTGCATCTGATAAAGATATTGTGAGTATTTATTTTACATTTACATATACCTTTTTAATAAATTTACTTCCTATTTTACTTAATTTTTTGTTTAATATTGCAGTTAATACAGGCAAAAACTTTACTCATGCAAGATTCGAGTTTCAAAAAGGGTTTTAAATTTGATCATGTGTGGAATATGATGAAAGATTTTGGGAAGTTCAACGATGGAGATGAGGGAAGAAAAAAATCAAGGAATGATACCTTTGCTTATGTATCATCAGAGTCTGAGGCTCCTACTCCCGATTCTCCCATAGTATCATCTCCTAACTTATCATCATTTTCACTAAATTTAAATGAGGATGTTGCAAGTGGTTCCACATCTTTACAGCGACCTTCTGGGGTGAAGAAAGCAAAAATGAAGAGGAAAATGGATGAGAACTCCATCAAAATGGTCAATGATCATAATGCTCGGCTTGTTGCGTCAATGAACGAATCAAATGAGGCAAAAAATGAAGCCTCAAGAGCCCGATTGGAAGCTGCAGCAGTAAGAAGATATGCTGAAGAAAACAAAGTTTTGTTCATGGATATGAGTTATATTACCAATCCAGCTATTCGTGAACATATTTTACAAGAACAAACAAGAATATTGGAAAGAAGAAGTCAACAAATTCCACAGTCACAGCCACAACCACAACCACAACCACAACAATCCTCTGCCCCATTCACCCCGTTCTTCCATGACTTTAATGTACCAGGGGCGGCCTACCTGATTACTAAATAGTTGTTTGTTATGTAATGTTGTTTCAATTTTATTGTATTTTAATTTAATGCATTTTAAATCATGATGTATTTTTAATTTTAAAATATTTTTATGTAATGTACTTTCACTTTTAGCAACATCTTATATTTTATAGTTGCACTCTTTTTTATGGTTAATATTTTTTAAAATTATAGTTATAAAATTATCTTTTACGAAAATTAATTTATAAAAAATTATATACTAAAATTACGATGTAAAGTTAATATTATGAAGATATTAAAAAATGATTAAATATAGGTAATATATTTAATTAAAGGGTTAAGTAATAATAATAACAATAACAATAATAATAATAACAATAACAATACTAATAATGAAATAATAATAAAATAATAAATGGTGTGATGAATAGTGTCACACCAAATTTGGTGCGATACTATTCATCACACCAAAATGGTGCAAAAAATGGTGCAAAATGGTGCTTGTTGGAGTGGAATTTGCACCATTTTTTACACCATTTTGGCATTTGGTGTAAAATTTGGTGCATTGTTGGAGATGCTCTTACCAAACTGTACAGCGTGACTGCTGAAGGCGCAGGTAAAAGTATACTCGACTGTATTACATACTCCTATTATTCTTAATTTCTCTCAAGTAACAGAAAATTGAAAGAAGGTAGACTTTCTACTCCCTCCGTCCCAATTTATGTGGGACCATTACCTTTTTGGTCTATCCCAAAATGAATAGCACATTTTCTTATTTTTTTGGTGTAATCAAAATTTTATTATCACCAACAACAAGGGGACAATTTACAAAGCTTTACATCTTATACCTACTCTACTTCAAGCTATATTCTCAGAAAACCAAAAAATTAAAGCAGAAAACAGAAAACCAAAAATAAAGAATTAAAATTGAATCTATCTCCAGCTAGGTCATATTCCTAATGTATATGCTTTCTATCCAGTCCACTCTTTTCTTTTGTTGCTCCCTGTGTGCTATCACCTGGAACTTTCCCCAGCATATTTCGTTTAAATTCTGCACAAGCACTTGTGGTCGAATCACTCTTTGCTCCCATTTTGCTGTGTTACGAGCCATCCATATCATGTATACCAAGGCTGAGAGTACAGTTCACACAAACCGTTTGCATATTTTCCCAGGTACTTTTCTTGTTATTCTTCTCCATAGCCCACTGAACTCCTTATTTTCCACATTCAGCTTCAACTAGCATAGGATTTCTCCAATGCATTGGCCGGAGAAATTGTATTGAAACAACAGGTGTTCAAGTGTCTCTTCATGCTCTCCACAAAGTAAGCATGTTATTTCTTGGCTTACTCCAAATCTGTGTAGTCTTTCTAGTGTTAGCCACATGATATTAATTGCCAACCAATTAATGATTGAGTGCTTTAGAACATTTAGTCTACTCCATATCCATCTTCTCTAAGGTTTCTTTCCTGCCTCTCCTTGCTTCCATCTATATCCACTGTGAGTTGTGTATTTCCCTCCACTTTTAACTAGTCATTTTGTATGTACTCAGCTTTGAATTCTGGTTTAATTTTGCAAATCTGTTTTCAGTACCAGCTGCAATCCTGTGGTGGTTGGTACTCCCATCAGTCTGCTGCCTTGATATACACCTGGTGCACCCATTTCACCCACATGTTATCAGTCTTACTTGCTATATTCCAGACATACTTTGCTACAACTACCTTATTCAACACTACACAGTCCACAATTCCTAATCCCCCTTCTTTCTTTGGTCTGCATATCAACTCCCAAGATGCTAGAGGTGGTCTTATGGTGATAGCCTTACCATCCCATAGATAACTTCTGCAGATGGCCACCATTGCTTTCATTGCTGCTCTAGGTATAATAAATATTGACGTCCAGTAACACTGTATATGAATGAGTACAGAATTCACTAGCATTACTCTTCCAGCATATGAGAGGTGCCTGGAGCCCCAAGTCTTTATTCTTGCTGCCATTTTTCTACTAGCACCTGACAGTCTGTAGAGGACAACTTCCTAGAAGATATTGGCACTCCTAGATATCTGAATGGCATTGAGCCTTGCACATAACCAGTTAACTCACAGATGTCCTGAATATCTGATGTAGCCATGTTTGCACAATATATGTTTGACTTTCCTGGGCTTGTTTTCAGTCCTGATATCTCAGAGAAAGTCTTCAACCCCCTTAATAGCCACTTCACTGAAGCTATGTCTCCTTTGTAGAATAACAAAATGTCATCTGCAAAGCATAGGTGATTGAGTTCAACCCTTTTACATCTTGTATGATATTCAAACCCCTCCTTCCCTGCTATGTGCTTCATGATTCTTGACATGTATTCTAGACAGATAACAAATAACAGTGGGAAGATAGGATCCCCTTGTCTTAGGCCTCTCTAACCTCTTATGTCCCCCATGATGTCCTCTATTCAGTGCTATAGTGTATGTGGGAGTGGTAATACACTCCACGGTCGACTGTATGAACCTCAGTGTGAAGGTCAAAGCATGTAACATTTCCTCCAAAAAACCCCACTCCACTGTGTCATAGGCTTTCCTTAGGTCAATTTTAATCATGCAACTTTTGATGACATTCTTTTTGTTGTCCATTTTCAATAGGTCCTCATAGATTAGGATGTTGTGAACTATACTTCTTCCAGCTATAAAGCCACTCTGCCTTGGGGAGATGATGTCAGGTAAGACTTCCTTCAACCTGGAGCATAACAACTTTGAGATGACTTTATAGACTGTATTACAACAGGCAATTGGTCTAAAGTCACTCACTATTTCCACATGTTTACCTTTTGGTATCAGTGTCAGTAGTTTTTTATTGATGCTTCCACTCATTTTCACTCTAGTGAAAAACTCCATAATTGCCTCCATCACTGTGTCCCCTGTCACTTCCCATGTATCTTTGGAGAATTTGCTCCCAAAACCATCTGGCCCTGGAGCTTTCTCTCCATGAATAGACCATACTAGTTTTTTCACATCTGCTGCAGAGAGATTTGCACAAAGTTCCTATCTTTATAATTATGTGAGGGTAACCCCCTGCTTCACTAGTTCACTACATACATGCATTCTGTGTTCCACTTTTTGGCCTAGAAGCTTTTCATAGTACCCTACAAACTTCTGAATAACTCCTTTAGGACTTGCTGCTTCATTTTCTTGCTCATCTTTAATTGTAAAGACTTTATTGATGTTTCTCCTAGCTTTTATAATGCTATGGAAGTATTTTGTATTCTGATCTCCATTTTGCAGCTAGAAAACTTTTGTTTTCTGCTTTAGAAACTGGTATCTGGCCTGTGCAACTGCATGCACTTTTTTGACAGTCTACTCTCCTCAACTATTAAGCTTAAATTTGTTAGCTGCTTTTGAATTTCAAGTTGGCATTGATTTAGTTTCATTCCAGCTTTAGTTTCCCTTTTCTCTAACTCTGAAAACCTCTCTTTGTTCAGTTGCAGTAAGACTCTTTTGACTTTGTTCAGCTTTCCCAGCAGGTGGAACATTTTTGTTCCTTCAATAGGTTCTCTCCAGTTCTGTGTTACCTTCCTTTTAAAATATGGAGCTTAGCTTCACATGTTAAAGTATTTGAATCCTCTTTGCACTTTTGCTGAATTTTCATCCCATTGTATCACTGTTGGACAATGATTATATAGCCCTTCTGGCATATAGTGTACTTTAGCAGCTGCCATTGTTGCCTCTCATTCCTTGTTTAGAACCACTCTATCAATCCTGCTCATGACTTTACCAGCCTCCTTCATGTTTATTGTTCAAGGTGAAGTACGACCCTCTAGACTTTAAGTCTTCTAGTTCACAGTAAAGTAAACACTCTTGCAATTCTCTTACTTCAGCATAAGATATTGGACTCCCTATTCTTTCTTCCATGTGTAGAACACAGTTGAAATCACCCATGGTTATCCAAAGGCCTTTTACTTGCCCTGCTAGTTGTTTTAATTGCTCCTGCAATGCTTTTCTGTAAGCAGCATCATTGAAACCATACACTATAGTCAGGTTGAAGGTCTGCTTAGTACCTATGTGCTTCACAGTGCTATGAATTAATTGTTCTGTCACCATCACTATATTTACTTCAAATCTTTGAGGTTTCCATAGTAACCATATTCTCCACCAGGGTGTTGAACCAAGTTGGTGGTGAAAGCCCAGTCTGCTCCTAGGATAAGAGAAGCTTTTGCAGCTTTAGCACTCTATATCCCCGTTTCCAAGAGCCCAAACAGGCCTACTCTAAGAGTATGGAGGAACAAAAACACCTCCTATTGTTTGCAGACCCTGTTTAAGCCCCTGACATTCTAAAAGCCTACTCTATCCATTAATAGGGGGGAGACCCCCACCTCTATCAATTTCTGAACTCTCTGCAGCTTGCTCAACTACAGGGTTAGTTGAGGCAGCTTCTTTCAAGACAGTTGATTTTTCATTTCCCGTGTACTTAATATGATCTTCTCCTAGTCTCCTTAATGCTGTCATGTTCTTGCCCCTGTCTGTTTCTTCTTCTATGTTCAGGACGTAAAAAAAGTTCCCAATGATTTCTTGATTAGCCTCCTTTCTCTCTTGATGGTTATTTGTCTCTCCAAACGCACACGCAAGTATACGCGGTCGATCAAGTAATAAAGTGATAAGAGAGTATCGTTCCCAAGAGGACTATCGATTAACTATTAACTAGACGAACTTTAATTCAAATATTGTTCAAGAGAGTTCAACCAAATTTCGAGTGTGTTTAATTAAACTAATTAATTAAAAGTAATTGAAGTAAATGGAATGCAAGACAATTTAAGAGTTTTAGATATCAGTGAGAGGAAATATTCCAGGATCATGGGATGTTCACCAATCCAGCTGCGCTCCTCCGCTAATTGAATTAACTTAATTTATCTTAGTTGCTAATCACAGGGTTGATTATACTCACAGAGCTCTTTCGATACCCTATTCACCTATTCAAGCTAACTTAACGCCTATATGTCTATGGAATTAGAGTTAACAAAAATGCATGTGCTTCTCCTGTATACTGATTAAGCGTGACTGTTAGGTATATTTCTATCCTAACCGTGAAACCATTCCCCGATGCGCATGTTCATGAACACGCTTTATTTAATTCTTTGCAACCTACGGCTCCCACTTTCGAGTTTAACCTTAGGTTCATGGATAGTACTTAATAACTGGCGAGGAAATCAAGTAATTCAGAGCAGAATTAAATAAACAACTCAATCTGATAAATTTAATAGAATTCAATCAACTTCAGAGTACAACTTTCATGGTTAACCCATAACCCTAGAATAATAGAATTTAGCTTCTCATAGACAAGATAGCTTTCTCACAAAATAATCCAAAAGTCATGAAACAATCAAGAGGGAAGAAGATTTACAACTCAATTGATGAATCTTTAGTTCTCTAGCCTCCAATGTCGTTCTTGCCTCCAAAGGTACGTAATAATCTCTAAAAATATGTTTACGAGGGTTTAAATATGAAATACAATAAGTGGCCCCCGTTTTTAGCTTATCCCAGCTGCTCTGGGACTGTTTCCCAGCGCATACAGAGGAGCATGCCAAGCATCCGTGGCTGTATGCGCTGCTTCTCTCAATTTCTTCAATATTTGCACTCTTCACAGACCATACAGCCGAGCATGCCAAGCATCCATGGCTGTACGCGCTGATTCTTCCTTGTTCTTGTACAAATCAAGCTCCAATTTCTTTCATTTCGCTCCTAAAATATCCAAACACCTCAAGTTAGCATTTTACTTCAAATCAATCATTGTTGGGCACATAATACACTGAAAACAACACAAAAGCTATAAGAAATCGACGCCGAAATATAAGATATACGCCCAACCTCAACACCCCACACTTAAACTTTGTTCGTCCCCGAACATACAAACCCAACACACTTGTACTCAATAGATCTCATCCAACCAACTCAAGAACTCCAAGAAAGCGCACCTATGAAATAGGTTGATACCGACAATTAGCCACCAAACATACAAGCACACAACTTCCCCATCTTTACACACCACACATTTAGAAAACAAGGATTATCAAAGCAATCAAGTAGCAACATCCAAGCCTCAAGAAACGACTCCTCACACCAACTTACTCAACATGCCCGCTCGCTCAAGATTAGGGCCTAATAAAATCTCCAACCTCTAATAATCCATGTGCCCTCACCAATCAAAGTTTAGTCCCAATCACACAAAAATATATCAAATGAATTATAAGGGACTTTCAAGATAGAAAGAATTCTCTCACACTAAAAAAGAATCTCAAGTGCCACACAATGGTACCATAGGCTTGCCTGCAGTGTAGGACTCCACTAATGAAGGCTCGCTCCTATTTGGGATTAACTAGGACTTTAAGGATTGTAATGTAGGTTAAAGGACGGGTATGATATATATGGTTAAAATAGTGACTACCTCCCAAAGCACTTTAATACATTACTTTTAATTTTTTTTATAGCTCAAATCTTCACAAAAACAACCGAGCTACCACCCGAACATCAACCAAAAACTTTCCTCACTTTAAGTATTTTTCATCAATGGTGCACAACACTAGCAAGGATTGAGAACTTTTCTCTTTTGCTTTCTTTATTTTTCTCTTTTCAATTGTTTTCTTTTTTTTTTTTCAATTTTTCAAATTTTTTTCTTCAATCTTGCCAGTGTACTTTTCCTCAAAATACCATAATAATTTGTTCTCATTGACTCCACTCAAAAGCCACCAAATTTCTCCAACCAAAACTCCACTAACAAAAGTATTTTTCAATTAAAGTGCTCTAAGGAGTAAGGGTTCAAAAAGAGAGTAATTAAGAACAAAAGGAATGGGCTCGTAATGTGGGTGTCAACAAAAAGGCTAATAGGCACAAAAAGGGGTTACAAGAGATATATATATAAACGGGTAGGCTAATCAAGGCTGCAAAATAAAGGCTTATCAAAGAAACGCCTGTATCATCTCCCGACTAGAGCAAACCTAGGATTTCACTTTGAACACACGCGGGATAAGTTCTAGACCAATAATGCAAGCACGAGAAGAAATACAAGCACCTCACCACTCATGGCACATGAACTACTCAAGGCGGAACAATTCCAACACCTAACAAAATCAAGCGAGACAAGTCATGCTATTCAGTCAGCACTCAGAGTCAGAAACCTGAGCCGAAGAGTCACTAACAAGACTGACTATCAATCCAATATATAACTCACGCCAAAAATCTTTAGAAAAGTTTAACTTGCATGTAGAGGACTAAATATGATGGTATCAAACAATTCAAAGAGAGAGCACAGGTCCTTACCACTTAGCTACTCCTATTGCCTAATTTTTTTTGTATATATATATATTATAAATATATATATATATATATAATATATATATGAAATATATCTAAAAACACCTAGTTCAAAATAAAAGACATCCTCGGGAAAGAACCGTGGCGTGAAGAAAATCCAAGGATTATGCCACTAATCTAAAAAATTAAACGCAATAAAAATACAAGTTCAAGTCATGATACCCCACCCCACACTTAAAATAGTGCATGGTCCCTACTGCACAAATACAAAAATAATGAACAAGAGTGGTTATCAAGAAAGCTCCCTCAAACTGCAGAGTCTGGAGGTGCTGCAGACAGGTCTGAATCCGCGGTCTGAGCAGTGGAGGGATCTAACAATATAGTGCTAGCTGCATCCATCACATCAATCAGCGACCCCTCCATAGTAGCGTCAGTAGTCGGAGCTGGCTCTGTAGCAGTGCCATCAGTAGCACTCTAATCCACAACCTCATGACTGGACCCTGCCTCAGTCTGGACGCCAATGGAATGCGTCACTCTGGTACTGTGAATAGAAGCAAGGATCTCTGCTAGTGTACTCTGCATCCGGGTGTCTCGAGCTGCCTGCTCCTGTCTCAGCTGGACCAGCTCTGCCTACTCCTGTCTCAGCTGGACCAGCTCTGCCTGCTGCTCCTGTCTCAATTTGGCCAGCTCGGCCTGTTGACCCTCTCTCAGCTTAGCTAGCTCGGCCTCAAATGCCTCAAGTCGCTCTGACGTAGATCTCTTATCCTTTTTGGCCACAACCAGGTCATGCACCAATGTAATGTCATGCGCAATGGGTACCTCTAAAAGATCATCACCCGTATAGAAGGGGACCCCGTGCTTCCTCATCAAAGCCGTCAAAGTGTGCACAAAATACAATTTCAAGGTCTTCTCCTTCCGAGACCGCACCATCTGCTCATACATGAGCTCACCCAAATTCAACACTATCCCAGTCATCAAAGCATAAATAAGAAGCACTCTTTCCCGAAGGACATTCGTCTGATGATCAGCTTGCATTATTCTGTTAGACACCCAGTTTAACCAAAATCGACTCTCCCTAGACATAAACTTCTTTGGCAAGGTGGCATATTTTCTCTTAGTGTTGTGCAACCATGTAGGCTTTGAGGATTCACAATCATCAGTAACAGCTGGTGGGTCACACAATACCTGAATGACATCCTCAAAGTCTGGTTCTTCTAGCATCTTCTTGTAGTCATCCATTGCCACTTCATTAGCCCTGTGGTAGGCATTAATGGCTCTGGCAGAAATATCGACCTCAACCTCTCTAACCCGCACTATACTGCTCTTCGGATTCTCCCAGTTAGCATATAATTCTTGAACAACAGTAACATTTGCCTTGCACTTGGGACCTTGCATAAATCTGTCCCACTTCCCGTCTTTCACAACCTCCAGAATAGCTAGGCAGGCATTCTCACAAGAAAGATAGTTCAATGGCCTTTCTTGTGTGATCTGCTTCTTGACGATCCACTGGTATGCCATGTATGCACTCTCACTCTCAAATATGTCCTTCCACAATGATCTGTCAATCGGGCTACTCGTAGACGGAATGTCCTCAAGCACTGGAATAGGAATGTACTCATTTTCCGTATCATCATCAACCTGCTCGTCATCCTCATGATCCTGCTCCATTGGTTTCTTCCCTTTGCCTTGAACTACTCTTCTCTTCTTGGCCGGTGGTTTAGAAGCACCACCCTCACGGATCACCACTGGCTTTTCTTTCACATTGGTTGATTTCCTCTTGCCTGTGGCTTCCTGAGGAGCGGGGATGGTCCCGGCACTTGGAGCCAATCTCTTCTTTGCTAAAGGCATGACCTCAAGCTCAGCATTCTCCTCTTCCACTTCAGGGGCAGATGTATCTTGTTTCTTCTTTGAGCGTTGCTCTTGTTTATCCTTGCCCTCTGGTTGATTCCGCGGTGGTTGGCCACCGTCCCCGCTCTTGGATGTTTGCTTTGTAAGCGCCATTTTGCAATGAAATACCTGCACCCAAACAATGTAACATTAGCCAATGAAGTAGAACCGAGTTCATTCAAATAGCTAGAAACTCGTCCAATTCAAGCTTCGCATTAAATTCACATTGGTGCGCACGCATCCCACACTTAAAGCTCAAGTGTATTTCACAATTAATCAATTTATGCTTATAGTACACTCATGGTGTCATTCGCGAGGTACTTAGACTTCCCTCGACGTGTACTTCTTTATTCGAAATAATTCTCATGTTTAAAATTCACCAAAGTGTGCAAACGGGGTTCCTACACCCCACACTTGTGCTCTACTTCATCTTAAAATTATGGAGAAACCTTTAATTAAGCAAAACAACTACAGCAGCCTAAGGATTTCATAACAAGGCAGCGACGCGCTCACTTAAGGTGCAAAACGACACTCGTCATGTGGGAATAATGTGCAATGAGTGTCGTTCAAGTGAAAAAACTTTAAACTCAGCCCCAAGCCCTAATTTTAACCAATTTATGTTCAACTTATACCCTCTAATTGATTCGGCTACTCAAACTTGGCCGAATGCTTGAAATTTTCATTGGGGAATTTCGTCAAACACTTTACGTGCAGGATTTTGGACAGCTTGTATGTGAGTTATTTGAATGTGTTTTGGCCTCCCAACTCCGGGAGCTTTCATATACTACTCACTACAGTGCTTCACTACACCTTCCACAACAAATACCAACCAAAAACATTGAATTCACACCATGTTTTTACCATAGAACTTAAAGTTGAAAAGTAAACCTAAGGGAAGAGGGTATGGGGAAAACTGTATAGCAGTACTTAGCAGCAGCAGTGATATCGAATGTAGAGGAAAGAGAGGGAAGAGAGAATGAGAAGGAAAAATCATTCCTGGAAATTTGCAAGGGATCTGAACCAGCGGGTTTTTTGTTTTTTTTCTTAAGCAGCAGCGTGGTTCTTTGTTTTCTGTTCTTTTGGATTATGTTGTGTGTGTGTTTAAGTAAAGACTAGGGATAGAAATATACTTACCATACAGTGGAGCATGCGATTACCTTGCAACACTGTCTCTGTATTTTTTTTTTTCAAAATTTTATCGCGCATACAGTCTAGCGCGCGACGCACCCTCGCTGTTTCACTGATTTCCATCGCATACAGTGCTGCGCGCGATTACCTTGCAATACTGTTTTTGTTATTTTTTTTTCAAAAACTAGTTGCCCATACAGTATAGCGCGCGACGCATGGCTCGCTGTTTTACCTGGTTCAGCAGCATACAGTGGGGCCTGTGATGAGGCTGCGACACTGTTTCATGGTTTGTGTTTCGAGAATGAATAACAGTCAGCATACAGCCTACCATGCGACGCATGCAAGGGTGTATGCACTTGGTTCTTTGAATTCTGCTTCTGTTAAGTCCGGGGCCGGCCACTTTCGTTGTTCCAACTGTTTTCGAGCCTCGGGCACCTGGAAAAATACTACACAAACACATTAATCTCATCAAGTTTCCGTTCTTTTTGTTCTTTTCTATTTTTTTTGTTTTTTCTTAAATGAAAATACGGATTAACTAACTATAGAAAGCGATAAAACATGGGTTTCCTCCTATGAAGCGCTTGATTTAACGTCGCGGCACGACGAGTACATCCCTTTTTCAAGGGTAGACCAAAGAAATGGAGGATTTAAGCTTATCGACTTCACCTCCCCAATATCGCTTCACTCTTTGCCCATTCACTAGAAATGAATTATTCGAACCCGGAGCCCGCAATACAATTGCTCCATGGGGCATCACCTTAACACTTTCAAATGGACCAGACCACCTCGACTTGAGCTTATCAGGGAAGAGCTTCAACCTGGAGTTAAATAAAAGAACTAGTTGGCCCGGCTCAAAGTGACGGTGCTGAATGCGCTTGTCATGACACCGCTTAGTTTTCTCCTTATATAACTTGGCGTTTTCATTCACGTGCAACCTAAACTCATCAAGTTTATTGAGTTGCAACAATCTCACCCGCCAATTCCATATCAAAATTTATCTTTTTAATCGCCCAATAGGCCTTGTGCTCGAGCTCGACTAGCAAGTGGCATGCTTTCCCATAGACCAGCTTGTATGGTGAGGTCCCAATTTGAGTTTTATAAGCTGTCCTATATGCCCAGAGTGCATCATCGAGCTTGGTAGCCCAATCCTTCCTATTCGCACTGACAGTCTTCTCAAGAATTTGCTTAACCTTTCTATCGGACACCTCAGCTTGCTCACTAGTTTGCGGATGATAGGCGGTGGCGGCCTTATGCTTAACCCCGTACTTAGATAGAAGGTTGTTTAGTAATTTATTGCAGAAGTGTGTACCTTCATCACTAATCAATGCGCGCGGAGTTCTAAATCTGGTGAAAATGTTCTTCTTGACGAAACTCACCACCACCTTCGCATCATTAGTAGGAAGAGCAACATCCTCTACCCATTTAGAAACGTAATCTACCGCCAATAAAATATACTTGTTACCATTCGACGAGGGGAAGGGACCCATGAAGTCGATCCCCCACACATCAAAAATCTCCACCTCTCGAATGCCTTGCAGAGGCATCTCTTGCTTTCTTGTAATTGTGCCGGTTCTTTGGCACCGATCTCACTTCTTTACAAAAGCGTGAGCATTCTTGAACAATGTCGGCCAATAGAAATCGGACTGAAGTACTATGGCGGCTATTCTGTTACCACCATGATGACCCCAATAAAGAGATGCATGACACTCTTACAGAACAGCCTCCGTCTCTTTCTCAGGAATGCATCTTCTTACCAACTGATCTGTACACACTCTAAATAGAAATAGCTCATCCCACATATAAAATCTCACATCATGGAAAAACCGATGCTTACCTTCTGCAGTCAGATGTGGTGGCACTGCCTCACTTACCAAATAGTTGGCATAGTCAGCATACCATGGGTCCGAGTGATTGGTGATGGCAAAAAGCTGCTCATCAGGGAAGGTTTCTCTAATCAAACCTCCTTCATCCACATGCTTGTGGTTCTCCAACCCTGATAGGTGGTCAGCTACTTGATTTTCCATTCCTTTACAGTCCCGGACCTCCAAGTCAAATTCCTGCAACAATAACACCCAACGAATTAGTCGAGGCTTTGCATCCTTTTTATTAATTAAGTACTTGATTGCTGCATTGTCTGTGTAGACAATAACTTTAGTTCCAACCAAGTATGCCTGAAACTTATCAAAGGCATACACTACTGCCAGCAACTCTTTTTCAGTAACTGTGTAATTCAACTGGCGGGATTGAGAGTTTTGCTGGCGTAGTGAATGGAATGGAACACCTTGTTCCTCCTTTGCCCCAGGACTGCACCAATAGCGACATCGCTAGCATCACACATTAATTCAAATGGTGCAGTCCAATCAGGAGCCATTATTATTGGTGCAGACACCAATTTCTCTATCAGTTCATTAAAGGCCCTTAGACAGGCCTCATCGAACACAAATGCTACTTCTTTTTCAAGTAACCTGCACAGTCGAGTAGAAATTTTAGAAAAGTCTTTATTAAACCTCATATAGAAGCCAGCATGTCTGAGAAAACTTCGGACTCCCTTTACAGACGTGGGCGGAGGTAATTTTTCAACTGCCTCCACCTTAGCCTTGTCAACCTCAATTCCAGCACTGGACACCTTGTGTCCCAAAACTATACCTTCACGAACCATGAAATGACATTTCTCCCAGTTTAAGGCAAGGTTAGTTTCTTCACACCTAGCAAGCACTAGACCAAGGTTAGTTATACAAGCATGAAAAGAAGAACCAAAGACAGAAAAATCATCCATAAACACTTTGACAAACTTTTCCACCATATCAGTGAAAATAGCCATCATACACCTTTGAAAAGTTGCAGGTGCATTACATAGCCCAAATGGCATCCTCCTATAGGCATAGGTATCGTAAGGGCATGTAAAAGAAGTTTTCTCCTGGTCTTCGGGAGCAATCCATATCTGGTTATAGCCAGACTAACCATCAAGAAAACACTAATACTCTTGACTAGCTAGCCTATCTAACATCTGATCAATAAAGGGGAGGGGAAAGTGATCCTTTCAGGCGGCTTTATTCAATTTTCTATAATCAATACACACTCTCTACCCCGTAACAGTTCTTGTAGGGATAAGTTCATTGTTCTCATTTTGCACCACTGTCATCCCTCCCTTTTTAGGGACACATTGCACTGGACTTACCCACTTGCTATCAGAGATAGGAAAAATCATACCTGCATCTAACCATTTAATCACCTCTTTATTTACCATATCTTTCATGATTGGATTGAGGCGACGCTGATGCTCCACACTTGGCTTGTATCCTTCCTCCATAAACATCTTGTGCATGCAAAAATCCGGGCTTATTCCCTTGATATCAGTTATGGTCCAGCCAATAGCACTCTTATGCTCTCGTAGCACTCTCAACAGCTTTTCTACCTACAGGTCAGACAACAGAGAAGAAATAATCACAGGTAAAGTGTCAGACTGTCCCAAATAGGCATCACGAAGATGAGCAGGTAAAGGTCTGAGCTCAAGCTTGGGCGCCTCTTCAATAGATGGCTTGGGTGGTGGCCCTAGCGGTCTATCCAGAGGCTCAAACTTGGGAAACCCTGTAATATAGCCACAAGAGCAGTCTAAAAGCTGCAACATCTCCTCTACATCAGCATCTTCACTCGTTTCTTCTCCCAACATCAGTGCTCGCTGTAAATCATCATCAACATAATCAGTTGGATCACTCGACTTCTCCTCCGGGTAACTCACTGTGATCATGGACAATTCTTCATGATGGTTAGGCATTTTTAGAGCCTTGTACACATTAAAAACTGCTTCCTGATCATCCACCTTCATTGTCATTTTTCCCTCTCGAACATGGATCACAGCATCACCAGTGGCTAAGAAAGGCCGTCCCAAGATGATAGGAATTTCCTTATCTGCCTCATAATCCAGGATAACAAAATCAGCGGGCAAAATAAATTGACCAATTTGAACCAATACATCCTCAATCACCCCCTCAGGATAAGTAGTAGACCGATCATCTAACTGAAGTGAGACCGTTGTTGGCTTTAGAGTACCGAGACCCAGTTGGTTGCACACAGATAATGACATAAGATTTATGCTAGCCCCTAGATCACATAGGGTTCGACCAACTGCTATGTTGCCAAAACGAATAGGAATGGTGAAACTACCTGGATCCTTCAACTTCTGAGGGAGTTTGTTCTGAATCCTGGATGTGCACTCTTTAGTAAGTGCCACAGTTTCAAATTCATTGAGTTTCCTCTTTGATGACACTATGTCTTTGATGTACTTGGCATACTTTGGAATTCCTTGGAGCACGTCTACCAATGGAATATTGATACTAGTCTGACTGAGTATGCCAAAGATCTTTGTGACTGCGGGGTCCTGCAGATTCTTTTGCAACCTTCATGGAAAAGGAGTTGGTGGTTTAGCAGCAATCACTGCCTCTTGCTTTTCTACCTCCTTCTCGACTTCGACTACTGGCTCAGCTTCTTTCTCCTTGTCAGAGTATGACTGCTTTGGTTTCTTCGGCAGTTCTTCCAGCTCTCTCCCATTTTTTAATGAAACTGCTTGCATCTGTTCCTTGGGATTGGGATCAGTATTGCTTGGCAGTGCACCAAGTGGCCTTGTATTTTGATTGCTAGCAAGCTGTCCCATTTGTTTTTCTAAAGAGTGAATGGCAGTGTCCTTGTTTTGCTGGAGAGTTGTAATTTTTTGATTAAGATCAACAGCGAGTTATTGTATCATTGCCTCTATTTTTGACGTTTCAGGCTGTTTCTGCTGTGGTGGATTCTGCACTTGCTGAGTATTACCTTGAGGTTGTCTGCTGCCTTGCCCGCCTTGGTTACCGCCCCATGAGAAATTAGGGTGGTTGCGAAAGCTAGGCAGGTAAGTATTGCCATACTGAGCATTTTGGTTGAAACCCGTGCTCTGCTGACCCACGTAATATGCAGACTCTGGGTTATCTATGCAAACATTACCTATATGATCAGATCTACCACACACATCACAGAATGGAGTTGCTTGCACTTGTTGAACCTGGGGTAGAGCCTGTTGCTTGCTTACCTGGACTAGTACTGCATCAAATTGCTGCTTAATAGAGTGTTGCATTGCTGCCATTTCAGCTCTCACAGCTGTCAGTACATCTACTTCCATCTTTCCTCCTAACTTGAGGTTTTTGCTTCTACCTGAGTCACCTTGATAATGCTGACTTCCCTCTGAAATTTTGTTAAGAATGATCTCTAGCTCATCATACTGCTTCTCTAGACTCGGTTCGCCACGATAAGCATCCAGCAAGATTTTACTATGTGATTGGAGTCCCTCAACAAAAATATATCCCAGTACCTCTTTTGATTGACCATGGTGTGGGCAGCTTCTCAACAATGCCTTGAACCTTTCCCATGCTTCACCTATCTCCTCTGATGAACTCTGATTAAATGACACTATCTCACCTCTGATCTTTGCAGTCTTGCCCGATGGAAAGAATTTGAAACTTCCTTGCCAGTTCATCCCAAGAGTTAATGGAGTTCGGTAGTTGGATCAAGAGCCACTTCTTTGCTTCTCCCAACAAAGTGAATGGAAACATAGTTAGCCGTATATATTCATCCGACACATCAACATATTTGTAAGTGTCGCTGATCTTTAGAAAATTCTGCATGTGCTGTTGAGGATCTTCATGTGATAAGCCCGCGAACTGACCATTAGACTGGAAGAGTCGGATCATACTTTCTTTCAGCTGAAATTTACCAGTAATGGTGGGCCTCATAATAGCTTTGGCCATGTTATCAAAAGTAGGTCTGGCCACATCCAGTATGGCGCGGTTTTGATTTTCAGCCATCTCTGCAGGTTCAGAAATAAGAGCTTTCTCTAGCTTTGCTTTGAGTCTGGCCTCCATCCATAGCCTGTGAAAAAGTATTTCAGGTTCAAGTTCAAAAGTGTAGAGTTTATCACCACTCTTGCTCCTTCATATTCAAGCCAAAACCTGAAACAAGCAAAGACAACTAAAACAAAAATTAATCTTGAACAAGTAACAAATAAAAGCTAATCTAGAAACGAATTAAAAATTAGTCCCCGGCAACGGCGCCAAAAACTTGTCGCTCCAAACGCACACACAAGTATACGCGGTCGATTAAGTAATAAAGTGATAAGAAAGTATCGTTCCCACGAGGACTATCAATTAACTATTAACTAGACGAACTTTAATTAAAATATTGTTCAAGAGAGTTCAACCAAATTTTGAGTGTGTTTAATTAAACTAACTAACTAAAAGTAATTGAAGTAAATGGAATGCAAGACAATTCAAGAGTTCTAGATATCAGTGAGAGGAAATATTCCAGGATCATGGGATGTTCACCAATCCAGCTGCACTCCTCCGCTAATTGAATTAACTTTATTTATCTTAGTTGCTAATCACAGGGTTGATTATACTCACAGAGCTCTTTCGATACTCTATTCGGCCATTCAAGCAAACTTAACGCCTATATGTCTATGGAATTAGAGTTAACAAGAATGCATGTGCTTCTCCTGTATACTGATTAAGCGTGACTGTTAGGTATATTTCTATCCTAACCGCAAAATCATTCCCCGATGCCCAGGTTTAGGAACACACCTTATTTAATTCTATTGCAACCTACGGTTCCCACTTTCGAGTTCAACCTTAGGTTCATGGATAGTACTTAATAACTGGCCAGGAAATCAAGTAATTCAGAGCAGAATTAAATAAACAACTTAGTCTGATAAATTAAATAGAATTCAATCAACTTTAGAGTACAACTTTCATGGTTAACCCATAACCATAGAATAATAGAGTTTAGCTACTCATAGAAAAAATAGCTTTCTCACAAAATAATCCAAAAGTCATGAAACAATCAAGAGGGAAGAAGATTTACAACTTAATTGATGAATCTTTAGTTCTCTAGCCTCCAATGCCGTTCTTGCCTCCAAAGGTACGTAATAATCTCTAAAAATATGTTTACAAGGGTTTAAATCTGAAATACAATAAGTAGCCCATGTTTTTAGCTTATCCCAGCTGCTCTGGGACTGTTTCCCAGCACATACATCGGAGCATGCCAAGCATCCGTGGCTGTATGCACTGCTTCTCTCAATTTCTTCAATATTTGCACTCTTCCCAGACCATACAGCCGAGCATGCCAAGCATCCATGGTTGTACGCGCTGATTCTCCTTGTTCTTGTACAAATCAAGCTCCAATTTCTTTCATTTCGCTCCTAAAACATCCAACCACCTCAAGTTAGCATTTTACTTCAAATCAATCATTGTTGGGCACATAATACACTGAAAACAACACAAAAGCTATAAGAAATCGACGCCGAAACATAAGATATTCTCCCAACATCATTATTTCTCCACACTCCTCTCCCCCTTCCTCCTTGCTTCCTTTGTTGCTGTAAGAAGCCTTCATCTGTTTTGGCACCTACTTGTACTGGGATACCTCCTTCTATTACTTTCCCCATAGCCTCTGCATTTCTTTAAGGTTCATTCTGTACAGTTTCACTTGTTGCTACTGGTTGTTCTGATTTGTCCTCATCTAGTCTATTATCCTTCCCTTGTTTTATATTCCTTCTACACTCCATTGTTTCATGCCCATAATTTTTGCATTTGGCATAAAGCACTGGTTTCCACTCAAAAATCACTTTATGCTCTACTATGGCTCCTAGTTCATTCTCAAATCTCATAGAGGAATGATATGGTTGATTTGGTGTGACCTCAACCAATATCCTCGCATATGCAATCATCTCTTCATTTGTAGTTGCACGATCTACCTTTAAAGTTCCCCTACTAACCCTGCAATTTTTGACAAAGCATTTTGTCCCCAATATTTTATGTTCAATCCCAACAATCTAATCCAAACATGAATTTTCTCCATATTTTCCTTTTTAAAGTTTGTATCATACCTCCAAGGTTTCACCACCATTGGCTTACGATCAAACATCCTAACCCCCTCCTCTACCACTTTTGTTCTGCTTTCAATCGCATGAAATCTAACAGGGAAAACTCCCTTTTGCACTTGAGCTATTCTATCAATACCTAAATTCCCCCAAACTCTACGAAAGTAGCCTTCCATTACTGTTTGAGGTGGATTAGATCCCAGCGCATAACAAATAACAACATTATTCCAAAATTCAATCTCTTCTTTAATATCCTCAATTGTTATAGTTATATTTCCTTTTGTTTCAGTTTGTTCTAGGTCAAATCCCTCAACTACTTGTGTTTTGCCTACTATGTAACTCCACGATTTTGGCCTCGTGTTATTCTTACCCGATGTCGCCGTTTGCTGCTTCTCTTCATCCGTTAGTTGTGAGGTTTTCCCTGTGTCTTCTCCTAATTCTGCTAGATCTGCCCATGATTTCGATCCTTGAGTACTCGAATTTGGGGTATTCTGCTGCGATGTCAATTGGCGTTATGCCTTGAAGTACATTAAAACTTTTGGATTTTTTGGAATCACCTGTGTTAGGCATTCCTCGCGATATTTGGTTTAGTGGACTGTGTGTTTGAGGTTGAGATCTTCCTCCTCCTCTAGGTTTTGTTTTCCCCGCCATGGCACCAGCATGAGCTGAGAGGAAATCACATTCTAGAGAGAGAAAGTCACATTTACTAATTTGGAAACTCTTTAATACACTATCTCTATTTTACCTTTGTTGGGTCCCACTTACTTTTCAAGATGTACTTATTGTGAAGAAAAGTCAATAAAAGTAGGTGCAAAAATAAGGACAATTTGGTAAATATAACAAAGTCTTCCCTTATTTCTTAAACTCTATGTCTGGTGAAATGGTGCCACATAAATTGGATGAAGTGGGATGAAGGGAGTAATTAATTTGTTATTTTAAGTACTCATCAACAGTGCCTAGATGGGACTCCACCGGCATATTATCTGGACAGGGGATATGGTAGCGGACTACGCAGCTGGATCATCGCCATTGATGTTAGTACTTAATTCTTCTTCTTTATTTTTTTTAATTATGTAATTTCTTATCATCTTTACCATAACTATGTCACCAAATCTCTTATTCTGCACTGTTAGCTCTGAAAATATTCAGGGTGGTGGTTGGTGCGATAGCACCTCGCATTGTCGTGGTGTTTCAAATACTAGCACTGGTACTTCCAGGAAGTGGAAGCCCAGGTAACATTTATAGGAGTTCTTAATAACCATCCCCAAGCTAGCCCAGTTATTTTACAGATTTCTTGCTTAGTTCTTTCTCTTCGTAAGTGTAAGTTTTTAGCAGTTACTAATTAATTATAAACATATTTTTAGTTGGTAAATAGACTTTTACAACTGGAATAGAGTCAGGGTTAGATATTGTGATGGATCATCTTTCACCGGTGATGATGAGGATGTTTCCCCCGTAAGTAGTACATCTCTCCTATATTGGACAATTTTACTGGTATTTAATTTGATCTGCATTACAATAATAGCAATTCTTTTCTAATTTGAAATGCCAATCAACATGCATTAGGATACCAAACTCTATTTTAGAGGGGCAAGAATCTTCAAAGCTATTATGAATGATTTGTTGGGAAAAGGGATGCATGAGGCTAAAAACATAAAATCCTCAATTCACTCTCTAAGCTGAATATTCAAAACCAAAGTACTCATATATACTGCTTTATTATACTTTACAAGTTAATTATACCGAATTGGCTAAATCTTGAAAAACCAAACTCAGGCAATCCTAAGCAGAACTTCAGCAGGGGGATTAGCTACAATCTTAAACTGTGACAAGTTCAAGTCCCTCCTTCCAGATGATGCTACTGTAAAGTGTGTTCCAAAATTATATAAATATATAAAAAATATGTTTACACATCCGGAAATATGTGTAAAACGACTAGAATAAAAAAAAAACATGAAAAGAATGAAACGGTGACAAAGAAGAAGAAAAAGGAGAAGAACGAAGAAAAAATAAAATAAATACGAAGAAGAAAAGAAAATAGAGACGAAAAAGAAGAAAGAAAAATAACAAGAATGATAATGAAATGAAATTTGAAAAGAATACTAGAAGAAAGAAGGAGAAGGAAGAAGAAAAAAGAGGGAGAAAGAAGAAAGAGAGAGAAATAAAAATGTAAAGTGATTTGAACAGGTGAGAAAGTAAAAGTAAGTGGGAGGGAAGGAAAATGAAATGTTTGAATTTTTTTGAATTATTGGGTTTTTTTTGTAAATTTCAGAAATATTTCTTTTACCCACAAGTTTTTAATATTACAATTCAGCACTCACTTAAGTTAATTAAGTATTTGTCCCCTTTTCTTTTTTTAGAACTTGAGAGGACCCTTTACCTCTTTTTACACAACTAAGTAGTCAGTTGGGTTCTTTGGGTGAGGTAAGTCCCCAAAAGAAAAAAGGGGACAAAGTTATAAAGAATTGGGTGTGGGGGACACCCCTCTAATTAATGATTAAGGATAGTTATGTGGTCCCATAAAAACCACCCTCAAAGTTTGAATAAGTGCAAAATGGCCCTCCATAAATATAACAATTCAATAGCCAGAAAAGGCAAAAAACCTATATTTCTCTCTCCTCCATTCTTCTTCTTCTTTCCCAAATTTTTTGCAGCGCAGCTGCTAGCTTCCCTTTTTTTTTTTTTTTTTTTTTTTCAATTTCGCTTCAAATCTATCCTCCATTAAAGGATATTTTAAGCTTTTCTTCATCTCTAACCCGATTTAAACCCATTCCAATTCAAATCGAAAAGCTTTTTCCAAATTTTATTTTCCGCGATTTAAACTTGTTTTGAAGATCTGTCACGTTTTCGCTTGAAAGGAGCTCCGGTAAGTGTGCAGTGTTGTACATTGTATAATGCAGTTTTTTTTTTTTTGTGATTTCTGGGTTTTGTTTCTGCATTTTATGAAAAATTTAAATTCTGGGCAGCTGATGTGTATGGATTCGAAGAATATGTGTACACATGTATAATATGTGTACACTTATGTAAGAATGTGTACACATCATATTAAGTTGCACCTTGCACATCAAATATATGTGTACACATAATAATTATATGTACACATAATATATAATGTGTACACATCAGCTGACGTTGCATCTTTTTTGTTCGTACACATTAAATATATATGTATGTGTACACATATTATATTGACGTGTACACATCAGACTACGTAGCATCTTTTTTCTTACTTCACATTCAAAATATGTGTACACGTAAAAATAATATGTGTACACATTTTACTTTATACGTGAAAACATCTCAATTGTGTGTTCAGCTTCTAATGCATATCAATTTCTGATGCATCCAGGTATTTTTGCACCATAAATGGCTGTACTACTGTTAGCAGTTGATTTTCTTGGTGAATGGATTGAGATCCCAGAATGTTTCACGTGGATTTCGATGATAAGGGAGACGGTACCAGTTATTTTGAATAACGATGTTACGTATTCTGAGTTGGTTAACTAGATTATTACTAGATGTGGGGGAAGTCATGATCCAAATGATCTTTGCATTACATACATGCTTAGCATCTGTTCAAAGCAAAAGAGTCATCCTTGTAAAATAAAGAACGACGAGGATCTTCTTGTTTACCTTGCCGATGTCGACGGATCTGGAAATAGGCCTACTTTAAGGGTATGTTTGGCTGATAGGACTGTAGAGGTTTCAAATGAACAGCCTGTGCGTAATGATGAGATGTGTGATGATTTTTCTACTAGTGGATGGAATGACATGGATCTACAAGATCCGTTTGAATATGGAAATTCCACTGATATAAGGAGAAGAAGAAGAAGAAAATGTTGGAGAAGCACACGAAGGAGGAGGAGCAGGAGCAGAAGTAGAACTAGAAGAAGAAGAATAAGAAGAAGAAAAAGAAATAGAATTCAGTCCGACTCCTGTAGTTGAGAGCAATAGAGTTAATGTTGGAGGTTCTGAAACAGGCTACAGCGTTCAAAGGGACGGGGACGACGACGACACTGATTTTTATAAGGGTTTAACCTTCAAAAACAAGCGCGCCTTAATAAATGCCTTGCAGCTTGCTGCAGTGAAGAAGAATTATTGTTTCAAGAAAGTGAAGAATACAAAAAAAGTTTTTGTGTGAGATGTGTAAATTAGAGCTCAAGTGGTGGATCCGGGCCATAAAGTACGTAGACAGTGATAGGTTCATCATTACTGTGTACATGAACAAGCATTCGTGCAGGTTAGAGCATCTTTCAAGTAATTACCCACATGGCTCTGCGGAACTCATCGGTTCAAACTTGAAAAGTAGTTATGAAGAGGGAAAAGGAAAAGGTATATCAATAAAGGATGTTAAAGCTGCAGTCTGTAGGGATTTGGGTTGTAACATTAGTTATTGGAAGTGCCAGATGGGGACTGTTATTGCAAAGGCTTTGACAAGAGGGACTCTAGAGCACAGTTATGCGATATTGGATGCGTACTGTTATATGCTTAGGACGACAAATGAGGGTACACATACAACATTGAAGGTTGATGACAACCAAAGGTTTATGTATTTTTTTGTAGCTCTTGGTGCATGGAAAAGGGGTTTTGCGCATATGAGGAAAGTCATCGCTGTAGACGGAACTCATTTGTCGGGAAATTATGGGAGAGTTTTGTTGTCTGCCATGGCATGCACAAGACTCGGATATGCATATTTTTCCTGTAGCATTTTGTATTGTAAACGTGGAATGTGATGCCTCCTATGATTTCTTCTTTGAAAATTTGGTCGGTATACTCCCAAGCACCGATGAGTTGTGCGTTGTTTCTGATAGGCATTCAAGCATCCCCAAAGCAGTTTCAAAGTATTTTCCACAAGCTCATTATGGAGTTTGCAAGTGGCACTTGGCTGAAAGTATTCCTGAAAAGCTTCATTTTGGTGAATTTGTATCCTATTTTTATAAAGCAGCCGAATCATATACGCCCGCTGAGTTCGAGGAACATTTCCAGCAAATTCGTTCAGTGTGCCCAAGGGTTGCCACGTATATTGAGCAGGTTGGGTTTGAGCACTGGAGCAGAGCCTTTTGTCCAGGCCGCAGGTAATACTTTCTACACATATTTAATATGTGTACACATATTGATCTTAATATATGTGTACACATCCTTTATATGTGTAGTCATGTGCCTTAGAATTTCTACACATTAGCCATATGTGTACACATAATATATATGTGTACACATAATATTATATGTGTACACATATATTTTATGTGTACACATACAACTTATATGTGTCCGTGTGTTGTCATTTTTTAAAATGTAGACTTATGTGCACATACTAAATACGTGTACACATATTAATTATGTGTACACATAAGTTTATATGTGTACACGCCTGTCTCATGTGTAGTCATTTAAATAAATGCAGAATCATATGTACACATTGTAAGAATCAGTTATATATGTGTAGGTTTGGTGTGATAACCTCAAACATCACTGAGTCAATTAACACAATGCTAAAGGATGAAAGAGAATATCACATTGTTGCAATGTTCAATGGAATTTTGAGGAATTTTTTTGAAAAGTTTCATCATAGGCGTACCATGTTCTTACAGCACTTAAAGCCCTGTGTTCCTTCGATTGAACAAATATTAAGGAAAAATGTCACAGAGGGCAACAAGCTTTACGTTTGTTGCGTTGGCAATGATGTTTACAATGTCGGTACTGGGGATGAGGTTGTTAGTGTCGATCTAATTCAAAGGAGTTGTTCTTGTCGGAGGTTTGATTTGGACGAACTACCTTGTGCACATGCTATGGCAGCCTTAAGATGTCGACATGGAGGAGCGTTTGAGTTTTGGAACGAGATATACCAATACACATTGGGGTATTATTCTACAAATGCATACATTCTTGCGTATGACGGCTTAATCTATCCAATGATTGCAGAGGAGTTGTGGAATGCACCACCAGAGCTTTATGAGAGGAAGATAAAGCCGTCTTTTGTGAAAATCACACGAGGAAGAAGGAAGACCAAGCAAATGCCTTCGGTGGGTGAAGCATTCACAAGTAGGAAGAATAGATATGGCATATGCAAGAGACTTGGCCATAAGAAAACAACATATCCCTAGTGGAGGGTTGTAGATTCCGGAGGCCCCAGTGTTGTTTCATAGAACCATATATGTTCATTTCTTGTATTTATAACCATTTGTAAACTTATAGTTCCTATTTGTTTTTTTATCTATTTTTCAGTTTAATATGTCTTTTGTGCACACATTACTTATTGTTTCTTTATCCTTCAGCGTAAAACGAATAAACAAAATTATAACATGATAGATAGAAATACTAAAAAATTAATGTACTGTGCACATATAACTTATGTGTACACATAACATAATATGTGTACACATCTCGTTTGACGTATACACATCTTACTGATCTGTTGGTAGATTACAAAAATAATTTAAATTCGTTTACACATATTAATTATGTGTACACGTAAACATTATATGTGTACACATATTATATACTTGTACACATATAATAATATGTGTACACATATAATAATATGTGTACACGTAAAGTTATGTGTGAGTACATTCAATCATTATCAATAGCCAAAAGCACAATTTATGCATGAGAACTCGTTTGAACACTCAAATAACTTCCATTTCAACATAGAAACATGGATTCTCCATTGTAGACACTCCAACCACCATAATTTGAGATATTTGAGAATCAATATGACAACTACTGTCTAATGAAAAGGCCAAATCCTAAGATTCTAATGCGCCAATGATAGGGAATGCATGTTAACTCAATGAAACACTCAAACCACTTACATTATAACATAGGAACATGGATTCACCATTATAGGCACTCCAATCAACCAAGATTTGAGATAGTTGAACATCACTATGTCAATTCTTGTCTAATGAAAAGGCTAAAATCAAAGATTTGAGACATTTGAGCATCACTATGTCAATATGTGTACACGTCAAATATATATGTGAACTTTTGAACAATGCTTGTTTGATTTCACATGAAAAGGGAATACTATTTATTGAATAAACGATTATAGAGCAACATAAGATTGATTCAAATACTTATAATCATACTTCACAATATCTAAAACAACGATATATATAAAAGGTTAAATCCTAACAATGAGGAAACTACAATAACAAGGGAGACTAACCATAACTAGGGGTATTTCACCATAAACATGTTATTAAATATTAAAATAAAAAAAGGGGAGATTACATGGCTTAATCTAAGGTCCACTGCCGGTTTGAGAAGGAGAGTTGGGTTGAGTGAAATATATGTCGACCATGGACTTGCCTTGTGCTTTTAGGAGAAGTTCGAAGATCCTCTTAATCCTCCGAATATCCATAAGTGGACGGTCCCTTGCTTCTATTAAGACTTCCCTGACATCATCAAGATCTTTCTTCAAGTCTTCCGTCTTTATAATTTGACGTCTTGCCATGATGTTTCTTCAGTGTTTCCTGTAGTTATTGCTATTATTTTTGCGTGTGTGATGGTGGGAGTATGTTCGTCCATTTATAGTGAAAGGATGTGAAGGGCTGCGTCCTTTCATGATTGACTATGATCGGATTGGTATCTTGAAGGGTTGCCATAGGTTTTATGAAATGAAATGACTACACTAAATATTTAACCGTTCTGTATTTCCAAAACCGCCCTCTGATACGACCTCGGTCAGTCGTTTTGGAAGTTAGGACTCCGATTGGCGTGCCGATAATTTTAAAATCTTCATAAGGTCTATTAGGACCTGTCTGTAAAATTTGAGCTAAATCAGACCTCGTTTGGTACATATCGGAAGAAGATTTCAGTTTTTATTGTCGATAAATATTAAAAAGAGATTTTCGAACTCGGTTTTGGCGAATGAGCTCCGGTTCGAAATCCGAAAGTACCGTTGGGTTCGTATGATTATTTGTGACTTTTGTGAACTTTCGAAAGTGAATTTCGAGGTTGTTCGGCTAGTTTCCGCTAAAATGCCGAAAGTTAAATAATTTGACATTTTTCTATTTAATTTGCATATTGAGTTTCGTGAGTTTGATTTGAGATGCGCCTTAGCAAGTGTGTTACATATATTTTGTATAACTTACTTGAGAAATTTGGAAATATTCCGGATTTCGTAGGACTGCATTTTAATTTTAATACGAAAACAAAATAAAATAGAAAATAAAATAAAAGGAAAAAGACAAAAAGGAAAAGAAAGAAAAAGAGCAAGTGTTGGCAGTGGGCTAAGGGATATTAATCCCTTAGCTAAAGTTCTTAGCAGCATTAAAATGAAACGGGAACAGAAACGTGAGAACGAGAAACAGGCACAAAACAGAAAATGTTGCAGAGGAAAAAAAATGCCAGAAAATGAGAAAAAAGAGCCGGAGAAAAGATAGAATTTTCACACAAAACATTCAGGTAATGGTCTTAATGCATTATTTGAGTTTATTACATGTGTTTGAATATATTTTGACGGTAAAAATTGGGATATTAGACATCGTATTAATAAGTTCAACTAATAGTTTAAAGGGCCAATTGGACCTCGATAATGGAATTGATTATATATTCGTACTCAGTGAGTTATGGACAACATATAAATGTAATTTATTAAGGGTTTGGTTATGTGACCATAAACCCTGTACATAGGCTTGGCCTGCGTATTTGACACGACCCGGAATCCAGCTAGGCCGTGCGGGCACCCGACATCCTCCCCTAGACCCGTCGAGCGAACCCTTACCAATTAAATTAGGAAAATAAATATAATTCAATTCATAAATAAGAAAAAGACTTAGAAAAAGGCACAGACATACTGATTCCTCTAAGCTGTACAAAAGAAATTACAGCTGACTACCCAACATACTAGGTTTAGGGTTATCCAGACTAGACATCTAAGAGTACAAAAGAAAACAGATACCTCTTGAATGGAGGAAAATGCAACTGAAATAATAAACAATAAACTTGTGGCCACCCGGAATAAAGCTGGCTCACCCTGACAGCTAAAGTCGTCTTCGCTCCTGAAAAATGTGGTGAACTCAATCCTGGAGCGAACCTGCCGAAACGAAATGGATAGATAAGAAACAAATAACAAACAAGGGTGAGTCAAAAGGACTCAATAAGTGGGGCATACTAGCCACCTCAAAGAATAGGATAGCTAGCCAGGGAGAAGAAACAGATAAACCAAATTCCTCATATTTAAATTATAAAAAGGCGGGGCCAGATAATAACCGGAAACACGTATGAAACCATAAACTCAGCCAAGAATACGAGCCAGAAACATATTAACAAATAAGCAATGCACGTATAAGCAGAACAGTAGTTATGTACTACAAGTCTACACAATGGTATGAAAAGAAATGAAATGAAATGAAATGAGATGAAATGAAATCTGATGCAAAGGGTCACATGTGCCCGTAATCCCATCCCGAAGCGGAATACTCCTGCATTCGAGGGGAACCCAAACTGATAATAAACTGGAGCGGAATACTCCTGCTCCTGGGGCGGAATACTCCTGCACCCGATATAATATAAAATAGAGGCGGAATACTCCTGCACGCTCCTGCGGCGGAATACTCCTGCACCCGATAAAATGTAAACCAGAGGCGGAATACTCCTGCACTCTCCTGGGGCGGAATCCTCCTACCCTCAATATGATACAATAAAGCGGAATCCTCCTGCTCCTGGGGTGGAATACTCCTGCACCCAATATGATATGCAATGTAATGCATATGAATGACATATAATGCATATGAATGCAATGTGATGCAATAATTACCCTTCACCGGCGCGGGACTCTCATCGATAGCCGGGACGTAGATGCCAACTCACAGCCAGAGTACCATGCTCAGATCCTCAATGCAATACCAACAACAGGACATAACATATAATATACAATGTAAATCCAAAGCTAAGGCGTAATGAGTACACCTATCGGCAGCTACACACGTAAGGAATACGTGGTAGAAAATCCACGAGGCCAGGTGCCTCCAAAGAAATGGATATAAACACTTACCTTGTTACAAAGTTAGCACAGTTACTCACAACCATTTATCCTTTGGATTCACTGCCAAACGATCCTGCTGTATTCAATAAGCAGAAAACTATATCAAATAAGGCTAAAGGCTTCATTGCCCACATCTTAGGGTAATCCAGTTAGGAACCTGATACCCTATTCGCATATGCAATATGCAGTCCAGGCCTATGTGTAGGGTTTAAGGTCACATAACCAAACCCTAAATAAATTACATTTATATGTTGCCCATAACTCACTGAGTACGAACATATAATCAATTCCACTATCGGGGTCCAATTGACCCTTTAAACTATCAGTTGAACTTATTAAAATGATGTCTAATATCCCAATTTTTACCATAAAAAAAGTGTTATCGTTTCTTGCAGTGCAAAGTGATAAGTAAGTAATATTCGATCTATGTATCTTCCTCTTGGTTCAAAACGCTAGTAAAGTCACGTTAGCCTGTGATGCTTTTATGAGAATCTTGGCGATGCAGATACCACAAGAACCTATTATTCACTAGATAGCTTATCAGGTTGCCGCAGATGCAGATGTTCGGTCTCCGGGAGCTCCTATTCCAGTTCATAATATTGCCGCAATAAAGTATGTTCCAGAGGCAGCATGTGTCGTGCCTCCAGTTGTTCTGGCTGGTTAGGTAACTGAGGTAATTATTGGGTCCGAGTGCTCAAAGAGGTTGCATTATTTTACGCGGTTGAACATCCCGATATTCTCAAGCAATACATTAGATAATCCCTGTGTAAGTTTTTTTTAATAAAATGATGCCAGCGTATCCTTCAGGCTCTTGATTATATCGAGCGGTCTGGTGTTGATTATTCTTCTTTCCAGTTTCAGGGTCCAGCCTTGAATTGGTGGGCCGCTATCTTATTAGCTAACTTGGTTTGATTTTCCTTCTAGATTCATGGAAAAGTTCCTTTCCCGTAGCGAGCGAGAGGAAAAGTGTCGCCAGCTTGAGTGGATTAGATAGGGTAGCCTGTCGGTTAGTCTGTTAGTTTCAGAATATGAGATTGAATTTTCTACGATTCCTGGATATGCACTAGAAGTAGTCCATGAGCCTTCCGAAATGGCTCAAAGATTTAATGATGCCTTTTCTCCTTTCTAGAAGTCCCAGATGGCTCGAGAAATTGAGGTTGGGACTTCATTTGATGTCATTGTTGATATTGCTCAGAGGTATTAGGTATACCATAAGTTAGAGCGGGAGAGCAAGTGATCCCACGGCTCTGGTGGGCACCATACCTTCTTTGGAGGTAAGAGTTCTGATTATATTGGGAGGTCACCTTTCAGGTTATCTCAGCTTGTGTCACGTGATTCTTAGAGTGCGCCAGTAGCTCATCAAGATCAGATTCAGTCTTTTCGTTACAGCTATCAACAATCTTTCCAACTTCCATTTTTCAGCGAAAAGAAAAGTAAAAGAAATAAAAGAAAAAGGAAATGAAAAGAAAGAAAGAAAATGAAAGGTTAGGCGGTGGCTCAGCTTATAAACATTAAAAATAAACAGAAACAGAGAAAACGAGAAACAAAGATGACACAGTGAGAAAAATGCCAGAAAATGAGATAAGAGCCGGAAAAAGATAGAATTTTCACCCCGAAACATTCAGGTAATGATCTTAATGCATTATTTTAGTTTATTACGTGTGTTTGAATATATTCTGTACGAGCTCGCGATGGGAAAGGGAGCAGGGCTTTGTGATTCCCTTGGCTCTGATACCAACTGACACGACCCGAAATCCGGCTAGGCCGTGCGGGCACCCGACATCCTCCCCTAGACCCGTCGGGCGAACCCTTACCAATTAAATTAGGAAAATAAATATAATTCAATTCATAAATAAGAACAAGACTTAGAAAAAGGCACAGACATACTGATTCCTCTAAGCTGTACATAAGAAATTACAGCTGAGTACCCAACATACTAGGTTTAGTGAAACGACCTCGGTCAGTCGTTTTGGAAGTTAGCACTCTGATTGGCGAGCCGATAATTTTAAAATATTCGTAAGGTCCATTAGGACCTGTCTGTAAAATTTGAGCTGAATCAGACCTCGTTTGGTATGTATCGGAAGAAGGTTTCAGTTTTTATTGTCGATAAATATTAAAAAGAGATTTTCGAGCTCGGTTTTGGCGAACGAGCTCCGATTCAAAATCCGAAAGCGTCGTTAGGTTCGTATGATTATTTGTGACTTTTGTGCTTTTTCGAAAGTGAATTTCGAGGTTGTTCAGCTAGCTTCCGCTAAAATGCCGAAAGTTAAATAATTTGACCTTTCATATCTCTTCACTACTACAAGTATGTAATAGATCGTTGCTTAATGCTTCTACGTACTTCATTTAACATTCGAGGACGAATGTTCCTAACGGGGGAAGATTGTTATACCCCGTATGTCCAAAGTGAGGTATATCCTTCTAATGGCATGTTAAAAATAATTTAAGTGAGTTTAAAGTCATAATATGACCATATATGATGTTTATATTTTGAATATAAAGTTTGGGAAAAATAGGAATTAAGTTGCGGAAAAACCGACAAAGGAATTGCCTTGTAACGAAGCTTTTTCAGCAATTAATTTTGTGTGTTATATGAGGTCTTTTTCGGATATATGATATACCAAATTGAAGGTCTTGGAGTGTAGTTTCCAACACTTTTGACGGTTTGTTCATACAATGTCTGGATGAAAAAATTTGAACATCAGAAGTCAGGCTAGAAAAAGGGACATAAGCGCAAAAGAGGACTAAAACTGAAATATTTCGAGTATAAAAGGAAAACATGTCTTCATTTTCGTTATTTCCAGAACCTACATGATAGAAACAGTGCTTATATGAAGGTTTAAGCAACTTTTATAATTTTTAAGGAAGGACACCAATCTTAACTCGAAATTGAAGACAGATTGAGTTAAAATACTCTACGCGATTAAGGTAACGTTATGCTATCTTCAATTTCGTCTATAGCTTGAGTTTTAGAATTACTTCATGGCTAAGTAAAGTACCTAAATTCTGTATTATAGCTTGTTTAAGCTTTAGAAGGTGTTGAATTCAAGGGAAACAAGGTTGAGAAGCATGAAACATCAAAGGTATGTAAGGCTAAACCTTTCTTTTGGCAAGGCATGTATCTTGTAGCTTTTGAAGCTTTTCTTAGTTCCAAAATTGATGATTCTTCTGGGTAACTTGTATGGAATAAAGGTGACCGTATATGTGCTTAATTAGGTGCTATGAACCACGGCAAAAGATGTCCAAAACAGTAGCACAAAATGTTTCAAAATCTGAAAAATTATTTTTATCTTCGGACAGCTGTTAGTAGTTTGAGCATACCTCCTTGTACAAAATTGATATTGAGATGATTTAAGATTCCTTAGAACCCTAAGACATATATATAAAACTTTCATGAAGACGATAAAGTCTATATCTTTGATCTACACTCTGAAAATTAGGTCGAATAGCAGGACAGCGGTGCTGTCCAGACATTCTATCAGCGGATTTGTTATGTCATCCAGTCGTCTCATCTTGTTATCCATTTAACATGTTTATATTATCAGTTTATCTGGGTATCCATTCCCATATATGGTATAGTGCTGGTTCTATTTTGCGGATCATCTAGTTTCAGGGAAAACTCTGCCGAAAATTTTATGAAAATTCAAAGAGTTGGACAAATTCTGAGTTCTAGGTTGTGTCTATAATTCTATCCAGAGTTTTCTTCTCATTCCTTTGAGTCCATATCTATTGTTGCCATATGTGTTATACCTCATACATGCTTATGCTTATATTGTAATCATGTTATGTGTGATTTGGAGTCCCCCATAAAGGCTGGACATTGGACACACAGTCCGGTCGCGTGGGTATCAGGTTCCTAACCGGATTGCCCTAAGATGTGAGGAATGAAGCCTTTAGCTTAAATTGATATATTTTTCTGCTTATTGAATAGAGTGGGATCGTTTGGCAATGAAACCAAAGGATAAAGCGGTTGTTGATTAGCAATGCTGACTTTTGGAAGAGGTAAGTGATTATATCCATTTCTTTGGAGGTATTTGGCCTCGTGGATTTTCTACCACGTGTTCTTTACGTGTGTAGCTGCCGATACGCGTACTCATTACGCCTTAGCTTTGAATTTACACTGTATATTATATGTTATGGCTTGTTGTTGGTAATTGCATCGAGCCCATGAGCATTGCACTCTGGTTTTGATTATCACATATACTTCCCGGTTGGCGATGAGAGTCCCGCACCGGTGAAGGGTCATTATTCCATATACTTCCCGGTAATCGATGAGAGTCCCGAGCCGGTGAAGGGTCATCATTGCATATACTTCCCGGTAATCGATAAGAGTCCCGAGCCGGTGAAGGGCCATTATTGTATATATCTCCTGGTAGACGATGAGAGTCCCGCGCCGGAGATAGGTATCAGGCATATGTGACTGCATTGCATCTTACCGCATTCATCCCATCTCATTGCACCGCATACTGACTATTGTGTGTATTGTGTTGTGTTTTATATATGCGGTATGTATACAATATTGTGAACATATCTCAGTTTGCCTATATATTTCTGGCTCGTATCCTGGGTTGCACGTCGCGACAATATAAATACATGGATCGGATCGGGTTGCACGCCGCAACAGTATAAATATACGGATCGGGTTGCACGCCGCGACAGTATGAATATATGGATCGGGTTGCACGCCGCAACAGGATGTTTTTTTGATTGTCGACATGTTCGGGATATCTATATATTCTGTCTACCTTATGTTCCTTGTTGTTTATGATTCCATACGTGTTTTCAGTTATTATTTGGCTCTGCCTGTTTATAGTTCAAATAAGATGGATTTGGTTTACTTGTTTTTCTTCTCCCTGGCTAGCTATCCTATTCTTTGAGGTGGCTAGTATGCCCCATTTATTGAGTCCTCTTGACTCACCCTTGTTTGTTGTTTGTTTCTTGTCTATCTATTTCGTTTTGGCAGGTTCGCTCCAGGATTGAGTTCGCCACGTTGTGAAGGAGCGAAGACAACTTCAGCTGTCAGGGTGAACCAGCTTTATTCCGGATGGCGACCAGTTTATTGGTTATTATTTTAGTTGCATTTTGCCCCCTTCAGGAGGTATCTATCTTCTTTGTACTCTTAGATGTCTAGTCTGGATAGCCCTAAACCTAGTATGTTAGGTAGTCAGTTGTAATTTCGTTTGTACAGCTTAGAGGTATCAATATGTCTGTGCTTTTTTTTTTCTAAGTCTTGTTCTTATTTATGAATTGAATTATATTTATTTTCCTAACTTAATTGGTTAGGGTTCGCCCGACGGGTCTAGGGGAGGATGTCGGGTGCCCACACGGCCTAGCCGGGTTTCGGGTCTTGTCATTTAGGGTTATCCAGACTAGACATCTAAGAGTACAAAAGAAAATAGATACTCTTGAAGGGAGCAAAATACAACTGAAATAATAAACAATAAACTGGTGGCCATCCGGAATAAAGCTGGCTCACCCTGACAGCTGAAGTCGTCTTCGCTCCTGAACAACATGGCAAACTCAATCCTGGAGCGAACCTGCCGAAACGAAATAGATAGACAAGAAACAAACAACAAACAAGGGTGAGTCAAAAGGACTCAATAAGTGGGGCAGACTAGCCACCTCAAAGAATAGGATAGCTAGCGAGGGAGAAGAAACAGATAAACCAAATTCCTCTTATTTAAATTATAAAAAGGCGAAGCCAGATAATAACCGGAAACACGTATGAAAGCATAAACTCAGCCTGATTGTTGATGTGTTCGGGATACCTATATGTTCTGGCTATCTTACGTTCCTGGTTGTTGATGAGTTTGTGATTCCATACGTGTTTTTAGTTATTATCTGGCTCTGCCTTTTCATAATTTAAATAAGAGGAATTTGGTTTATCTGTTTCTTTTCTCCCTGGCTAGCTATCCTATTCTTTGAGGTGGCTAGTCTGCCCCACTTATTGAGTCCTTTTGACTCACCCTTGTTTGTTGTTTGTTTCTTGTCTATCTATTTCATTTCGGCAGGTTCGCTCCAGGATTGAGTTCGCCACGTTGTGAAGGAGCGAAGACGATTTCAACTGTCAGGGTGAGCCAGCTTTTATTCCGGATGGCCACCAGTGTATTGGTTATTATTTCAGTTGCATTTTGCTCCCTTCAGGAGGTATTTGTCTTCTTTGTACTCTTAGATGTCTAGTCTGGATAGCCCTAAACCTAGTCTGTTGGGTAGTCAACTGTAATTTCTTTTGTACAGCCTAGAGATATCAGTATGTCTGTTTTTTTAAGTCTTGTCCTTATTTGTGAATTGTTATATTTATTTTCCTGATTTAATTGGTAAGGGTTCGCCCGACGGGTCTAGGGGAGGATGTCGGGTGCCCGCACGGCCTAACCGGATTCCGGGTCGTGTCACCCTCGTTTTAATTAATTAATGTAACTGTCTGCACTAAATCGTTTAATTTATGTGTACACATTTTATAATATGTGTACACATTGTTATATACGTGTACACGTAATTAATATGTGTAGGAAATACTTGTGTAAATTTAGCAAGATATAATTGTATAGGACAGACGTGTGCAAATTAGCTAAGAATTTACCTACACATATTAACTAGGTGCACACATAATTAATATGTGTAGGAAATACTTGTGTAATTTAGCAAGATATAATTGTGTAGGACAGACGTGTGCAAGTTAGCTAAGAATTTACCTACACATATTAACTACGTGCAAACAGATATTTTATGTGTCGGAAATACTTGTGTAAATTTAGCAAGATATAATTGTGTAGGACAAACGTGTGCAAATTAGCTAAGAATTTACCTACACATATTAACTACGTGCACACATATATTTTACGTGTAGGAATTTCTTATGTAAATTAGTCAAGATATAATTGTGTAGGACAGACGTGTGCAAATTAGCTAAGAATTTACCTACACATATTAACTACGTGCACACATATATTTTATATGTAGGAAATACTTGTGCAAATTTAGCAAGTAATTTTCTACACGTATTTCTTATGTGTACACATATTTTATATAAGTTTGAAAGACAGGAGGAAATAGGCAAATCATTTCGACACATCGATAACATGTGTACACATAAAAGAAAGTTGATCATGTACATCATTCAATATATTAGTCGCAAGGTTTAGTTTAACTACGACATCAAAAACTAAAATAAACAAGAAAGAAAATCATCCATACAGACCAACAAAAATAAAAAGATTAAGATTATCCATACAGACCAATCAAATTAGTTCATCCAACACAGCTTAAGGCTCCATTTCCTCATAGAATATGTCTACAGCCCACTTCTTTCTCATATTTTCCATTGAACTATCAGGCAGCAACGCCATTGAGGTGTCTGTCAAGAGATGCTCCATGAACATAAGCGAATACCCCCCCACACGTAGTACCTTTTTTCGTTCCTTGGAAGATTCTTGACTCGTTCATAACCCTACAAGTCTGCATTTAAGATAGCTTCTGGTAAATATTTTAGTTTACCACAATCACGCAAGAACTTTGGGAACATAATCGTAATGGGCAAGACATATGGAGCTAATGCATCTTCACTATAAACGCCCATGCTGCAATCATAAATCTCAATCCTTCCCTGCTCAAGTAAAAAAGACACATGTGAGATAATGCCTTTTATTAATGTTAAGGATAGTAAATATCCTCTTGGCACCATCCCACTTGCGTCCACCAGGGTAAGGCAGCTTTCCACTAGCATAATCCAGGAGCCCCTCCTCACACTTCTTCAACTTCATACAGTCATCAAATGAAATCCCCAATTCATCATCATCCTTTATAAAAGCTTGGGCGATGCAGTCAATTTAGTACAGAAGTTCATGTCCAAGATGACATCGGTCTTGTTGTAGTGCCTGTGGAATTCCTTATGCCTTCTCCGCATCAAGTTTAAAATTTCATCAACATGCTGTATTATAATAGAAAAATAAAACAAAGATGAATATAAGCATGTAAGATGGTAATTAATAAAAAGTAGTCACATATTTGAGCAAGTATGCATGTCTACAAGCTGATCATTTATGCGTACACATATTATGAATGTGTACACATAATCTTGTTGTGTACACATATTCTTGATGTGTATAAATACCAGAATATGTATACATATAAATAATATGTGTACACATAAATCATACGTGTACACAAAAAAGGTACATAGATAGAGAAAAGTGTACCTGACTCTCCATCCACTTTTTCATGCGGACTACATCTTGGAAATCGAGGTAGTTGTACTCGTAACCCAGAAAAAGATGCTTTTTCCTGTTTTTCTCCTTCATGTATGCATTAAAAATAGCCTCCTTAGCTGGATCAATTGGTCTATAAAGATCAACAGGCAGCCTTTCTTGCTCTTGAACATCTGCAGCCCTTGGCCTGGTTCCCCTAGCCCTTGTCGCCTTCGCTGCCCTTGCCCTTATGGCCCTCACCTTCATCAACGATGCAATAAATGGAGACATCTGTGCCCTAGTGACACGACCCGGAATCCGGTTAGGCCGTGAGGGCACCCGACATCCTCCCCTAGACCCGTCGGGCGAACCCTTACCAATTAAATTAGGAAAATAAATATAACAATTCATAAATAAGGACAAGACTTTAAAAAAAAACACAGACATACTGATACCTCTAAGTTGTACGAAAGAAATTAAAGCTGACTACCCAACATACTAGGTTTAGGGCTATCCAGACTAGACATTTAAGAGTACAAAAGAAGACAGATACCTCTTGAAGGGAGCAAAATACAACTGAAATAATAACCAATAAACTGGTGGCCGTCCGGAATAAAAGTTGGCTCACCCTGACAGCTAAAGTCGTCCTCGCTCCTGAACAACGTGGCGAACTCAATCCTAGAGCCAACCTGCCGAATCAAAATAGATAGAAGAGAAACAAACAACAAACAAGGGTGAGTCAAAAGGACTCAATAAGTGGGGCAGACTAGCCACCTCAAAGAATACGATAGCTAGCCAGGGAGAAAAGAAACAGATAAACCAAATTTCTCTTATTTAAATTATAAATAGGCAAAGCCAGATAATAAGTGGAAACACGTATGGAATCATAAACTCATTAACAACCAGGAACATAAGATAGCCAGAACATATAGGTATCCCGAACATATCAACAATCAGAAATACATCCCGTTACAGCGTGCAACCCGACCATATATTCAAACTGTCGCGGCGTGCAACTCGATCAATATAATTCATACCGTTGTGGCGTACAACCCGATCAATATTATTCATACCGTTGCGGCGTGCAACCCGATCCCCGCAACCCAGAATACGAGCCAGCAATATATAGGCAAATTGAAATATGTCCACAATATGGTATACATACCGCAGCCACAAAATACAGCATGATAGTCACACAATAGTCAGCATGCGGTGCAATGAAATGGGATGAAAGCAGTATGATACAATGGTATTACATGTGCCAAATAGATGGAGCGGAATCCTCCTACTCCAGGGTGGAATCCTCCTACCCTCAATATGATGTAAGGAGCGGAATCCTCCTGCTCCTGGGGCGGAATCCTCCTACCCCCAATATGTTGCAATGGAGCGGAATCCTCCTACTCTTGGGGCGGAATCCTCCTACCCCCAATATGATGCAATGGAGTGGAATCCTCCTGCTCCTGGAGCGGAATCCTCCTACCCCCAATATGATGCAATAGAGCGGAATCCTTCTGCTCCTGGGGCGGAATCCTCCTGCCCCAATATGATGCAATGGAGCAGAATCCTCCTACTCCTGGGACGGAATCCTCCTACCCCTAATATGATCCAATGGAGCGGAATCCTCCTGCTCCTGGGGCGGAATCCTCCTGCACCCAATATGATGCAATGTAATGCATATGAATGCAATATGATGCAATAATAACCCTTCACCGGTGCGGGACTCTCATCGACAGCCGTGAAGTAGATGCTAACTCACAGCCAGAGTACAATGCTCAGATCCTCCATACAATACTAACAACAGGACATAACATATAATATATAATGTAAATCCAAAGCTAAGGCATAATGAGTACGCCTTATCGGCAGCTACACACGTAAGGAATACGTGGTAGAAAATCCACGAGGCCAGGTGCCTCCAAAGAAATGGATATAAACACTTACCTTGTTACAGAGTTAACACAGCCACTCAATAACCGCTCTGTCCTTTGGATTCATTGCCAAACGATCCCACTGTGTTCAATAAGCAGAAAAATATGTCACAAAAGGCTAACGGCTTCATTCCTTACGTCTTAGGGCAATCCAGTTAGGAACCTGATGCCCTATTCGCAATACGCAATACGTAGGCTAGGCCTATGTACAGGGTTTAAGGTCAGATAACCAAACCCTAAATAAACTACATTTATATTGTGCCCATAACTCACTGAGTACGAATATATAATTAATTCCATTATCGGGTTCCATTATCGGGGTCCAATTGACCCTTTAAACTATTAATGGAACTTATTAAAACGATGTCTAATATCCCAATTTTACCGTTAAAATATATTCAAATACACGTGATAAACTCAAATAATGCATTAAGATCATTACCTGAATGTTTCGGGATGAAAATTCTATCTTTTCTCCGGCTTTTTTCTCATTTTCTAGCATTTTTTACCTCCTGCGCGTTCTTTTATTTCTTTCGCGATCTTTCTGATCTATCTTGCTTCTAAGCTTCGAAATGAAGCTTTTGGATATGTATCCCATTCCACCGCCACTATTTTTATTTTCTTCTGTTCTCTTTTTTTTTCTTAATATTTTCTTTTCTTAACGAAAATTAAAACGGTACCCTTATGATACTCGAAATAATTCCAACTTTTGCATACAAGTTATACAAAATATATGTAATACACTTGCTAAGGCGGATCTTAAATTGGATTCCCGAAACGCAATATGAAAATTAATTGGAAAAAGGTCAAATTATTTAACTTTCTGCATTTTAGCAGAAACTAGCCGAACAACCTCAAAATTCACTTTTGAGAAATCACAAAAGTCACAAATAATCATACGAACCTAACGGCGCTTTCGGATTTCGAATCGGAGCTCATTCGCCAAAACCGATCTCGAAAATCTCTTTTTAATATTTATCGACAATACAAAACTGAAACCTTCTTCCGATGCCTACCAAACGAGGTCTGATTTAGCTCAAATTTTACAGATAAGTCCCAACGGACCTTACGAAGATTTTAAAATTATCGGTATGCCAATCAGAGCCCTAACATCTGAAACGACTGCCTAAGGTCGTTTCATTCTCCTCCACTTAAACTCTCGTTCGTCCTCGAACGAGCCTAAGTCTAAAAAAAATTCATACAGATAACAAAAGAACTTGCATGACCTTCATAAGCTACTCCACTAGCATTATCTCCTGATTGCAGGATCAGAATTATAGTACACACATCGTACTTTTGGAATAAAATATATCTGGATAATATGATAATACCATTGCACAGCTTTTTCTGACTAAGCTGATCCTTCCTCGATCACGAGAAGAGAGTTCTACATTTTCTAAGTAAAGATACACGGAACTTTGTATGGGTTAACATGATTCAGCCGATAATCACCTCTTCGATATACCTCTTGATATAGAACAGGTCGATGGCGCTAAGAATTAGCTCACGCTTGATGCAATAGGGGAGCTTTTGAAGTACCTTGTAACTACACACTATAGAAGATTTGATGCAAGCTATATTATTTTTACGAACACACTATGCAACATCTCAGTTGATGTTAGTGTTGTTCCGAAAGCTCCTTGTGGCAATGTAGTTACTCATATCCTAATTTATGTCAAGGTTCATCTGAACAGGGTCTATCATATAAGGATAAATATCATGCAATTACTACTGGATAGTATGATGCAGACCAAGAATGATCTTCAGACTGAACATCTACTTCATGGTATTGTCTTTGAGTTGGAAATATTATGACTTGAAAAAGTGAAAATAAAAGAGACATGTAGTTGGACCATGAGCTGAGGCAGAATACCAACAACAAGGTTGATTACATGTGCACTTATAACGCTAAAGTAACTTTTCAAAGATTTGAGGTGTGAAGGAGATATGCCAATGATGGATGGGCGACAAGCTGCACTAGACCTTTAACTCTAAATTTTCATGAAGTAAAACAGCGTCAGTATGAGGATCTTGTTCTAGTTGAATACAGACAGATAGCCAGAAGAAAACCGGAGTCACAGTACAGGGTTACCACTGACGATGTTCTCATGAATAAAGATAGACTCTGTGTTCCTGATGTTGCAGATTTACGTGGACAGATTATGATAGAGGCACATTATTCCAAATACACTGTTCATCCAGGTTCGACTAAGATGTACCATGATCTTAAGTAGATTTATTGGTGGGACGGAATGAAGTGTGACATAGCAGAATTTGTGGCTCAGTGTTCTAATTGCCAGCAAGTTAAAGTCGTGTCATCTTTCCAGACTTTATGCTTTGAGCCGATAGGTACGTATATATATGATCAGGTTGCTAGCTTATCTCTATCATTAATAGATTATTAGTGGGTTTAGCAATGATCAACACTCATTGTAGGTTTCTATCGTGGCCCTAGGTTGGGTCGTGACAAAAGTGGTATCAACACCTTAGAGATTTAGTATTATCATTCAGTATTTGGAGGAAGACTCCTCCACTTAAAGCACAAACTCATGCAGCTATTTGAATAGGAATACCCATCCCGCACAGTCTGCTGGACTAAAGAAGATTTAGCTAAAAGCTGAACGTAGGCAGACCTAAGCTACCAACTACCCTTTCGAGTTGTCAAACAGCTGCAACTCTCGAGTCACAACTCCATACATTTTCTATAAGCACCACCGCCTGATGGATCAAATCCAAGGTCAAATGACGCCTCTCATTACCCTTAGTAGCCTTGAAAAATGACAATGTACTTACCCGGCTACCTTGGCACGTACTCTGGCTCAATGCAGCAAAAATCACAATAGGTTACTGACCGCCTAAGCTCACCAGTGCCGAACAAAGAAGAGATGGAAACGGACTGAGGATAGAAATAATTAGAGTTTTAGGAAGCTCTTCTTCTTATTTTCTTGGCTACCAGAGCTAGAGTACATCCGAGTCGGCTAACCCAAGAATCGTAATTGAAGAAATAGATATTAAATGAGTTTTATGGAATATCTATGCCAACTCAACCTTCCAATAAGAAGGAAACTCCGACAATTTACCAGAAACCCTTTATATAACCGAGACAAGCTCATAGAATAACATGACTCTACTAGCGCCTCGAACCATGAGGAGATACGCAGATCGAGTATTACTTACTAATCACTTTACACCGGAAGAAACAATGATGCATTCTGATGGTGACGGGTAAGAATACCATCATCCTACGAACACAGAATTCCAAAAAGAGAGGTAGATTGACTTGGCATTATAACAGAATGAGGCACAACAAGATGCCAAGCGAAAAAATACCGATACTCACTCACAAATCTCTCACATTTTGATAAGAATCAAATACGCGGAAAAAGTAAAAGATAAAAGCGAGACGTAACTCGTACGATAATCTCAAGTAGCAACGGAGAACTAGTTCCGTTACACCCCGAGAAGATGACAAGAACACCTACACTAGGCAACTACCCTCGAGCTAACGCGAGCAAGCAAGTAGAATGGTCGGGGGGAAATTGGAATTCATCTAGATCCGTTAGAGGAAGAACAAGTCCCATCAAAGGTTTCATTCACTCAATCAAAGAGTTCAACTCTCAACACAATTGTTTGTTTAATCATCAAAGTTAGCTAATGAAATAAGACAAGCTACTAGCTATTTATAGGTGTTGTTAGACACCCTTTGAAAGGTCTAAAATGCCCACACTTAGGCTTAGGAAATAAAAGACCACGTAGGGCCAAAATAGTCTTAACATAGCATAAGTTCACGTCCTTCAGCGTTCCCGGGCGGAGCGCCCAACAGCCGGGCGGAGCGCCCATGATTTGTCCCATTTTGACCAGTGAGGTAGGCCGGGCGGAGCGCCTGGAATTGGGGCGGTCCGCCTGGACCCTTTGTATGCTGGGCGGCGGCGCCTAGAGTGCAGGCGGGGCGCCTGGTTCCCCGGGCTGCTCCTCTTGCACTTTGAGCACTCGGAACGGCTTCCAATCGCATCCTTCTTCTAGTCCCTTCCTCACCAAGTGTAGGTGTACTCCTTGGATCTCCTTAGCTTGGCTCCGAGTGAAGGGTCTTGTGGGGGTTTGGGTCTTATCATCCTCCCCTTCTTGAGAGGATTTCGTCCTCGAAATTGAAGCATCATCCACGACCTCTTCATCATCATTCACGACCTCTTCATTACCTACATCCAAAGGAACCAAGTCACAAACATTGAAAGTATTAGAAACTTGATACTCACTTGGCAAGTCGACCACATAAGCGTTGTTGTTTATCTTTGAAAGCACTTGGAATGGGCCATCTCCCCGGGGTGCCAACTTCCCTTTCCTAAGGTTTGGAAACCTTTCTTTCCGGAAGTGCACCCACACATAGTCACCCTTCTTGAGTTCCACCTTCTTGCGGCCTTTGTTTTTCTTGGAGGCAACCTTAGCATAAGCTTCCTCCAAATTCTTCTTTGCCTTAGCATGTAGCTCCATCAAAGCCTTGGCTCTAGTTTTCCCTTCAAAATTAACAATCACTTCCCTTGGCAAAGGGGTTAGATCAAGGGGAATCAAGGGGTTAAAACCATACACACATTCAAAAGGAGTCATGCCAATCATGCTATGCAATGTACGATTGTAGGCAAACTCCATCAAGGGCAATCTATCAATCCACGTCCCGGCCTTACCTCGGGTCATGGCCCTAAGAAGAGCACCCAAGGTTCGGTTGACCACTTCGGTTTGGGGGTGGTGGGACGTAGAAAACAAGAGCTTGGTGCCTAAAGCACCCCATAAACTTCTCCAAAAATGGCTTAGGAACTTAGGGTCCCTATCACTCACTATAGTTTGAGGCACACCATGTAGCTTCAAAACATTTTCAACAAACAAGGAAGCTACATGTTGGGCATCATCACATTTCTTGCAAGGAATGAAATGAGCCATCTTTGAGAACCTATCCACAACAACAAAGATGCTATCGTGGCCCCCCCTAGTCCTTGGTAATCCCATGACAAAGTCCATTGATACATCCAACCACGGACTAGTAGGTACGGAGAGTGGGGTATATAACCCATGAGGGTGGGCTTTAGATTTGGCACGCTTGCACTCAAGGCAATTGGCACAAAACTTCTCCACATGCACCCTCATCTTCGGCCAATAGAATTGTTCTTGAAGAACGGCCAAAGTCTTTCTTGCCCCAAAGTGACCCATGAGTCCTCCACAATGTGCTTCTTGTACAAGCAATTCCCTCCATGAGGACTCGGGTATGCACACTCTACCATTTTTAAAGATGAATCCATTAGACCATTGGTATTTTTCAACTCTCTCCCCTTTCTCTAGAGCATCATGGACACTCTTTAGCTTTGGATCATGAGCATACATCAATTTGATGCTCTCGAATCCCATGAGCTTAGAGGTGAGAGTGGTGGCTAATGCGAACTTTCTAGAAAGCGCATCCGCCACAACATTGTCCTTCCCTTTCTTGTATTGGATCACATAGGGAAAGGACTCAATAAATTCAACCCACTTGGCATGCCGCTTATTAAGCTTCTCTTGGCCTCTCAAATGCTTGAGTGACTCATGGTCACTCTTGATCACAAACTCACGAGGCCAAAGGTAATGTTGCCAATGGGCAAGGGCTCTCACAAGGGCATACAACTCCTTGTCATATGTAGAATAATTCAAGGAGGCCACTTTCAATTTCTCACTAAAGTAGGCGATGGGTTTGCTATCTTGCATTAATACACCACCAATTCCCACCCCCGAGGCATCACATTCAACCTCAAACGCCTTCCCAAAGTCGGGCAATTGCAATAGGGGGGCGGTACTTAACCTACCTTTCAACTCTTGGAAAGCCTTCTCTTGAGGCTCTCCCCAAACAAATGGTTGGTCCTTCTTTACCAACTCGGTAAGTGGAGCGGCAATGGAGCTAAAGTCTTTCACAAATCGTCTATAAAAACTAGCAAGACCATGAAAGCTCCTCACTTGAGTCACGGTAGTAGGAGTAGGCCAATCACGTATGGCCTCTACCTTAGACTCATCCACCTCCACTCCTTGGGCACTCACAACAAACCCAAGGAAGACCACCTTCTCCACACCAAAGGCACACTTTTTAAGTTAGCATAGAGCTTTTCGGCTCTCAAAACATCAAGCACTTGCCTAAGGTGGCCAACATGTTCATCAATTGTCTTACTATAGATCAAGATATCATCGAAATAGACAACAACAAACTTATTGATGAAAGGCTTCAAAACATGATTCATGAGTCGCATGAAGGTGCTAGGTGCGTTGGATAGCCCGAAGGGCATAACCAACCATTCATAGAGACCGAATTTGGTCTTGAATGCGGTTTTCCATTCATCCCCGGGTTTCATCCGGATTCGATGGTAGCCGGACCTAAGGTCGATTTTGGAAAAGACACACGACCCACTCAATTCATCCAACATATCATCAAGCCGTGGAATAGGGTGACGATACTTGATCGTTATCTTATTCACGGCTCGGCAATCTACGCACATTCTCCAAGTGCCGTCCTTCTTTGGGACAAGAATGACCGGTACGGCACAAGGACTCAAACTTTCCCTCACCAAGCCTTTTGAAAGCAAGTCATCAACTTGTTTTTGCAATCCCTCGTATCCTCGGGATTGCTTCTATAGGCCGGCTTGTTCGGGATTTGAGAGCCCGGAATAAAATCAATTTGATGTTCAATACCCCTCAAGGGAGGTAAGCCATCGGGCATCTCATCCGGGAACATGTCCCCAAAGTTCTCCAAAACATTTTTCAAAGCACTAGGCAAAGGACTAGTAGAAACATCACAATTAGAGTTAAGGATCATACCTTTGTGCACTAAGCATAGGAGAAACTTGTTGCCATCATTACCTCTTAAGAGCTCGCCCGGTTGCATCATGGCACATATGCCACCGGTAGATGAAGTAGGTGGGATTTCCACCATGCTTTTGGACAAAGGGCTAGTCTCAATGATAGACTTAGCCTTTGCCACCTCCCTCAACTCCTTCATTTTCTTGTAGTCATCACTCACTTGTTTAGGAGTTAGGGGCTTCAACACAAACTTTCTTCCCTCATGTTGGAGCGTGTAAGTGTTAACACGTCCATTGTGAACCACTTGCCGGTCAAATTGCCAAGGCCTTCCAAAGAGAAGGTGGCAAGCTTGCATGGGCACAACGTCGAACAAGTGTTCATCAACATAACTCCCCATTTTAAACTTGATCATTGCTTGTTTCACTACCTTGAGCTCCCCACATTCACTAAGCCATTGTAACCGGTATGGCTTTAGATGCTTCATGGTAGGCAACTTCAATTGGGTTATGAGGGATTGACTCACCACATTAGTACAACTCCCGGAATCAATGATCATAGAGCACACAACACCCTTAACACGACACCTAGCATGGAAGAGGTTCTCCCTTTGCAAGTTTTCACCATCCTCCGCAATCATAGCTCCTAGGCTCCTCCTCACTACTAGAAAGGTATGAGGTTCCTCATCCTCCACCGTGTCATCTTCACCATCCTCCTCTACTCCCTCAACTCCCTCTACTCCCTCTACTCCCTCATCTTCCGACTCACTCTCCTTTTCATATGCATCATTACCAACTACAACCATGGTTCTTTTCGTAGGACACTCTTTGGCAAAGTGCCCATACCCCTTGCATTTGTGACATTGAATGGAAGAAGAAGTAGGAGTATTCAATTGGGTTTTAGAGTTACCTCCCACGTTGGGTGTGTACTTCTCAAATGGCTTCTTCACCTCCTTGCTTGCATTGGCACCACTCGTCCCACTTGCACTCGGGAACCTTGCATTTGTGGTAGGAGGCTTCCAACCCTTTGTATTGCTTGTTGGAGTAGTAGTGCTACCCTTGTAGCGAAAGGACTTCTCCTCTTTGAGCCATTTCTCGGCTTCAACCGCATCATCACATAGCTTGTAGAGATCATCATATCGGTGGAACTTCAATTGTGAAGCTATGTCTCGGTTTAAGCCCCCTTTGAAACGGATTATGGCCATCTCATGATCTTCATCATCAAGGTCAAGGTTCATTCGGACTTGCTCAAATTCATTGAAGTATTCCCCAACCGAGTTGGAACCTTGTTTCAATTCATAGAGACGCTTTTGTTGCTCAACCCGGTATTGGCTAGTCAAATACTTCTCATCCATCACCCGGATCAACTCTTCCCAAGTAAGATTAATAGCCATCCCCGTCCTCCTTCTATTCCTTTTCACCGACTCCCACCAAGTAGAAGCAAAAGATTCGAAGGAAGATATTGCATACTTGGTTTTCTTCACCTCGGGCATATCATTGGTTTCAAATATTCGTTCCATAGCCAATTTCCAATTCTTGTACTCCATCGGGTCACTACTTCCTTTGAAAGAAGGAATAGTGAGCTTCACACTATTGAGGTTATTGTTGTTATCACGACCCCCTTGGAATGGCTCCGGTTGGCCCCCATAGTGATCCCCATAACCACCATAACCTCCATAGTCTCTCCTAACATTCCCTCCATCAAGTCCTAAGGGTGGCCCTCGACCTCGGCCTCTACCCCGATCCACATTCCGACCCCAATTCATACCTCGCCTCGGTTGAAAGTGATCATCAAACCCATACATGTCATCTCCATAATTGGCTTCCTCCCCTTCTTGAGCGTCATCAACTTGCTCAAGAGGTTGCACATTTCGGATGGGTTGTGGTAGTGGAACATTTCTTGGAGGGTTGTCTAAGATACGGGGAATGCCCGTTCGTTGGGGATTGCCCAACATTTGATCCATCCGCTCTTTATCTTCCTTTACCCGTTGATGTTTGAGCAATTCAACAACTTGCTCCGGGGTAAAGGTAGGGCTACTTGAGCCTTCTCCGGCTTCAATTTGGACACTCGGGGTCCTTTTGTCATTTTGGACACTCGGGGTCCCATGTTCTCCTTGTGTACTCGAGGCTCCTTTTTCAAGTGACTCGATTCTTTGGTTCATGAGGTCCATCTTGGCAAGAAGATTAGCCAAGGCCTCCTTAATGAAATCTTGTCCGTCGTTAGCCATGGTACCTACACAAGTAACAAACGTTAGCAAAAAACAACCTCACTCGCTCCCTCACAAAAGATTTCACTCGGTTCTCTCTTTTGAGTGGCGGTGGCTATTTCACTCGACTTGTAGTTCCAAAGCTTCACGTAGATGACTAGCAATTCCCAACTCAACCAAAACTAATCACGAGTCACGCACACTCCGGGGTGAGTGGAGTTATTGGGACTCGATGAACGCTAGGCACTTTGAAGTAAAGGACTTGAGTAAAAGGTTCTACGCTTTTCTTGGAATTCCTACTCTCCGCTATGGCACGAATCACCTAAAGCAATGAAGGATTAGTGTTAATTAAGTAGGAAGAATACTTAGATCAACACTAATTAGAGGTTAGGTCACAAAGAATCAAGCAAACCTAGAAGGAACTACCCGTTTCCCACTCTTCAGCTTTCAGGCGGAGCGCCTGGGATTTGTCCAGTGAGGACCCTCAGGCGGAGCGCCCAGTGGTCTAGGCGGAGCGCCTGGACCAAGGCCAAGTCAGGCGGAGCGCCCGAGGTTTAGGCGGGGCGCCTGAACGAAGAACACCTGGGTTTTCAACAACGTGTTCTTCGATTTCAATCCAACTTTTTGGTCGATTTCAACGTGTTCTTCCCAAATTCGAAGTACCAGAAGTTGTATAATGATACTACCACCAATCCCCAATCAATTTCACACCCAACCAAGCAACATACAAGGCAAGTTCATGATTCAAGTTCAAGTTGGGTTTTCTTCAAATTTTCAAAAGGGGTCAAAAAGTGGGTTTTGATTCTTCCAAAATCAATGTTATACAACTCCGATTCACACCAAATTTGTTGCAATGGATTCGTTTCTCAACGTAGATCAATCCCCGGTAATCAAATCCAAAACCCCACAAACATACAACCCAAAATCAAGCAATCTTTCTCAAGAACAAGGGTTTGGTAGGGTTTAAGGAAAATTGGGGTTTCAAATTTTCAATCCAATCCAATCCAAGTAAATTTGGTACCAAAACAACGGGAATTCTATCACGATCACAAATCTATAACACCCAATCCAAGAATCGATCCAACCATAAAGTTACGCCAATTTTTGTATTTTCAATTTTTTTTTTTTTTTTTTGTGTCTTTTTTCTTCTACCAATAACTTAAACAACAAGGAAACTAAACAAACTAACCTAGGCACGAAGAATCAAGGGTCGGGGGTTCGTAGAAACGATACCCGAGCCTTGCTCTGATACCAAGATGATAAGAATCAAATACGCGGAAAAAGTAAAAGATAAAAGCGAGACGTAACTCGTACGATAATCTCAAGTAGCAACGGAGAACTAGTTCCGTTACACCCCGAGAAGATGACAAGAACACCTACACTAGGCAACTACCCTCGAGCTTACGCGAGCAAGCAAGTAGAATGGTCGGGGGGGGATTGGAATTCATCTAGATCCGCTAGAGGAAGAACAAGTCCCATCAAAGGTTTCATTCACTCAATCAAAGAGTTCAACTCTCAACACAATTGTTTGTTTAATCATCAAAGTTAGCTAATGAAATAAGACAAGCTACTAGCTATTTATAGGTGTTGTTAGACACCCTTTGAAAGGTCTAAAATGCCCACACTTAGGCTTAGGAAATAAAAGACCACGTAGGGCCAAAATAGTCTTAACATAGCATAAGTTCACGTCCTTCAGCGTTCCCGGGCGGAGCGCCCAACAGCCGGGCGGAGCGCCCATGATTTGTCCCATTTTGACCAGTGAGGTAGGCCGGGCGGAGCGCCTGGAATTGGGGCGGTCCGCCTGGACCCTTTGTATGCTGGGCGGCGGTGCCTAGAGTGCAGGCGGGGCGCCTGGTTCCCCGGGCTGCTCCTCTTGCACTTTGAGCACTCGGAACGGCTTCCAATCGCATCCTTCTTCTAGTCCCTTCCTCACCAAGTGTAGGTGTACTCCTTGGATCTCCTTAGCTTGGCTCCGAGTGAAGGGTCTTGTGGGGGTTTGGGTCTTATCACATTTAAACCGGATAAACTAGTAGGGTCATCACAAATGCCAGGATTAAATCATACCAGAAGCTCACCTCTCTACCGCAACATATTCTTAATATAAATGACATCCCCGGAAACCATGGAAACATGATAAGATAAACCATTTCCAGATCTATCGGAATAATCAAATCTACTCACATATAATGGAAGAAGAAATCTCTAGGTCTACTACATCGGGTGCCTCACCATCCTGCGAGACTGGCAGTTCATAGAACTGCCTCTGCAGCTGAGCTAAGCAACTACTCTGACAATCACCTTATGAAGAACCACTGCCACCATGCTCTCGACCTCTATCGGATGGTGGCATTTCTCTGGCTGATTAAGATCTAAATGAAATCCCTTACAACTGAGCAAGTGCTTGATGATGAGAGAAAGGACGGCTGCCTATTTGCCGAAGTAAAGGAAAACTCCTCAAAGATGACAGGCTCGCGACAATGATAATACCTTTTTAGTGAAAATGGAAGCTGGACAGATTGTTGATAGCTACAAAGAGAAAAACTGGGTCTGATATTGACGAACTACTGGCGCACTCTGAGAATCACGCGCCACAAGCTAAGATAACCTGGGAAGTAACCTCCTAAAATAATCAGAACTCTTACTTCCAAATGAGGTACCATGGTTGCCCACTGGGGCCACGGGATCTCTTGCTTTCCCGCTCTAACTCTTCCCGCTCTATCTTATGGTATGCCTCGTACCTTCGGGCAATATCAACAACAACATCAAATGAAATCCCGACCTTAATCTCTCGAGCCATCTGGGATCTCAAGGAAAAAGAAAGGTCATCAATAAATCGTTGAATCTTTCGAAAGGCTCATGGACTAGTTCTAATGCATATTCAGCCATTCTATAGAATTCAATCTCATATTCTGAAACCAGCAGGTTAACCGATAGGCTACCTTGGCTAATCCACTCAAACTGGAAACACTCTTCATCTCGCTCGCTACTCGAAAGAAACTTTTCCACGAATCTAGCAGAAAAATCGAACCAAGTCAGCTAATAAGAGAACGGTCCACCAATCCAGGGATGGACCTTGAAACTGGAAAGCAGAATAATCAACACCATACCTCTCGATATAATCAAGAGCCTGAAGGATACGCTGACATCATTGTATTTTAAAAATTTACACAGGGATTATCTGATGCATGGCTTAAGAATATCAGAAGTTTCAATTGGGTAAAATAATTCAGCCTTTTCAGATACTCGGACCGAGCCATTACTCGGGCTAGCTAACCAGCCAGAATAACTAGAGGCACAACACATGCTGCCTCCGGAACATAATTTACTGCAGCAATATTAGGAACTGGAATAGGAGCTCCCTGAGAACGAACATCTGCATCTGCGACAACCTGATAAGCTGCCTAGCGAATAAGAGGTTTCTGCGATATCTGCATCGCCAAGATTCTCGTAAAAGCATCATAGAGAGCCAAGGGAACCACAAGGCCCTACTCCCTTGCCCATCGCAATCTCGTACAGCTGGGGCCTGCGCAACTAGATCGTCAGCACGATCCACAACTCCCGGGGCTTGAGTAGCTCTAGCCCCAGGCTAGACTACTTCATCCAGAATTCCTACCGTTTGCTGATTTGCTGCACGAGGGTTCATAATTACCACGAACGAATTAACGAAAATACTTTTGCATCCTAAACTGACGCACGATCAGAAAAAAGGAAGTGAAACTTCCTAAATGCCATCATAGCCTCTCGCAGACAAGTACGGATGTCTACGTACCCATCAGCGAGACTCTACTAGATACTGTCTTAGTCTGGATAGATGCTAAACCAGGCTCTGATACCAACTGACACGACTCGGAATCCGGTTAGGCCTTGCGGGCACCCGACATCCTCCCCTAGACCCTTCGGGCGAACCCTTACCAATTAAATTAGGAAAATAAATATAACAATTCTTAAATAAGGACAAGACTTTAAAAAAAACACAGACATACTGACACCTCTAAGCTGTATGAAAGAAATTAAAGCTGACTACCCAACATACTAGGTTTAGGGCTATCCAGACTAGACATCTAAGAGTACGAAAGAAGATAGTTACCTCCTGAAGGGAGCAAAATGCAACTGAAATAATAACCAATAAACTGGTGGCCATCCGGAATAAAAGATGGCTCACCCTGACAGCTTAAGTCGTCCTCGCTCCTGAACAATGTGGCGAACTCAATCTTGGAGCGAACCTGCAGAAACGAAATAGATAGACAAGAAATAAACAAAAACAAGGGTGAGTCAAAAGGACTCAATAAGTGGGGCAGACTAGCCACCTCAAAGAATATGATAGCTAGCTAGGGAGAAAAGAAAAAGATAAACCAAATTCCTCTTATTTAAATTATAAATAGGCAAAGCCAGATAATAAGTGGAAACACGTATGGAATCATAAACTCATTAACAACCAGGAACATAAGATAGCCAGAACATATAGGTATCCCGAACATATCAACAATAAGAAATACATCCCGTTACAGCGTGTAACCCAACCATATATTCATACTATCGCGGCGTGCAACCCGATCAATATTATTCATACCGTTGCGGCGTGCAACCAGATCAATATTATTCACACCGTTGCGGCGTGCAACCCGATCCCCGCAACCCAGAATACGAGCCAGCAATATATAGGCAAATTGAAATATGTCCACAATATGGTATACATACCGCATAAACAAAATACAGCATGATTGCCACACAATAGTCAGCATGCGGTGCAATGAAATGGGATAAATGCAGTATGATGCAATGGTGTTACATGTGCCAAATAGATGGAGCGGAATCCTCCTACTCTGGGGCGGAATCCTCCTATCCTCAATATGATGTAAGGAGCGGAATCCTCCTGCTCCTAGGGCGAAATCCTCCTACCCCCAATATGATGCAATGGAGCGGAATCCTCCTGCTCCTGGGGCGGAATCCATCTGCTCCTGGGGCGGAATCCTCTTACCCCCAATATGATGCAATGGAGCGGAATCCTCCTGCTCCTGGGGCGGAATCCTCCTACCCCCAATATTATGCAATGGAGCCAAATCCTCTTGCTCCTGGGGCAGAATTCTCCTACCCCCAATATGATGCAATGGAACGGAATCCTCTTGCTCCTGGGGCGGAATCCTCCTGCACCCAATATAATGCAATGTAATGCATATGAATGCAATATGATGCAATAATAACCCTTTACCGGCGCGGGACTCTCATCGACAGCCGGGAAGTAGATGCCAACTCACAGCCAGAGTACAATGCTCAGATCCTCCATACAATACTAACAACCGGACATAACATATAATATATAATGTAAATCCAAAGCTAAGGCGTACTGAGTACGCCTTATCGGTAGCTACAAACGTAAGGAACACGTGGTAGAAAATCCACGAGGCCAAGTTTCTCTAAAGAAATGGATATAAACACTTACCTTATTACAGAATAAGCACAGTCACTCAATAACCGCTTTGTCCTTTGGATTCATTTCCAAACGATCCCACTGTGTTCAATAAGCAGAAAAATATATCACATAAGGCTAACGGCTTCATTCCTTACGTCTTAGGGCAATCCAGTTAGGAACCTGATGCCCTATTCGCATACGCAATACGTAGGTCAGGTTTGTGTACAGGGTTTAAGGTCACATAACCAAACCCTAAATAAATTACATTTATATGTTGCCCATAACTCACTGAGTACGAATATATAATTAATTCCATTATCGGGGTCCAATTGACCCTTTAAACTATTAATGGAACTTATCAAAACGATGTCTAATATCCCAATTTTACCATTAAAATATATTCAAATACACGTGATAAACTCAAATAATGCATTAAGATCATTACCTGAATGTTTCGGGATGAAAATTCTATCTTTTCTCCGGCTCTTTTCTCATTTTCTAGCATTTTTTTCCTCCTGTGCGTTCTTTTATTTCTTTCACGATCTTTTTGATCTATCTTGCTTCTAAGCTTCGAAATGAAGCTTATGGATATGTAGCCCATTCCACCGCCACTATTTTTTATTTTCTTTTGTTCTTTTTTTTTATATTTTCTTTTCTTAACGAAAATTAAAACGGTACCCTTATGATACTCAAAATAATTCCAACTTTTGCATACAAGTTATACAAAATATATGTAATACACTTGCTTAGGCGGATCTTAAATCGGATTCCCGAAACTCAATATGCAAATTAATTGGAGAAAGGTCAAATTATTTAACTTTCGACATTTTAGCGGAAACTAGTCGAACAACCTCGAAATTCACTTTTGAGAAATCACAAAAGTCACAAATAATCATACGAACCTAACGGCGCTTTCGGATTTCAAATCGGAGCTCATTCGCCAAAACCGAGCTCGAAAATCTCTTTTTAATATTTATCGACAATAAAAATTGAAACCTTCTTCCGATGCCTACCAAACGAGGTCTGATTTAGCTCAAGTTTTACAGATAAGTCCCAATGGACCTTACGAAGATTTTAAAATTACCGGTACGCCAATCGGAGCCATAACATGCAAAACGACTACCTAAGGTCGTTTCACCTAGAAGGGTACACAGTCCTCTTGGGCTTCTCCTCAGCAAACATTTTTAGGAATTCCACGGTTTCCTTCAATATTTTCAACAATTTCATTTCATTTTCCTTTTCCTCCTTACATCCTTCACATTATGAGCACCTGATACATCCATGTCTTCTAGAGATGCTCTCACCAGCCTCACCTCCATATCCACCAGATTGTTCAAAAAGCCTATGACCACCACCACTATAGTCAACATTTTCTCTAACTCTCCCATCAAAAAAGTCAGCACTCGTACCAATAACATTATCTCCAACATCTCCTTTTCCATCACCACTTGGCTCTGGAACAACTTCCATTCTTCTATCACTTTGCTCTAGTACAACATCTATTCTTCTATAACTATGCTCTAGAACAACATCAATTCTTGTATCAATATGCTCTGGAACAACCTATACATCAACACCAACAACTGCAACAGCTCTGTCACCACCAACAACATCCCCCAGCCTCAAATTTTGCGCATCTTTAAGTCTTTCCGTCAATTGATCGATCAACTCATCCTCCTCATCCACAAACGACAATAAATTTTTCATGAAAACCTTTCTCTTCTCCCTTAGAGTAGGCACAAGAAATGGGCTCACCACCTGCAACCCCATCACAAAAAAGTTGTATTAGAAAAAAAACAAGATCAGGAATTAAACATACGTGTACACATATAAGTTATGTGTACACATATATGTTATGTGTACACATAAAGAACTATGTGTAATATATTCTTACATTTTACTTGTGGGTACACATATAAGTAATATGTGTACACATATAAACTATGTGTAAACACCAAATGGACGATAATTGAAAACTCACTAACCGGGTTATCAACATGGCGAAGGATATGATCACATTCCATCTCCTGCTTGGTAGGGATCCATCTTATCATCCTTGGTTCTGTGGGTTTTGTCATGCCCTAAAAATTACCAAAGTTTATTATTTAAAGACTCGTGACTGGTGTTCAAAAAGGTACAAAATTATTTAGAGAAACGCAGAGTCGCCACTTGACAAGTTTAAGGTGTGCCAAGTCATCAAAAGGTACCTTGGAACACCTCTGACTCGTCTAATGGTCTGCGTTAGAGATTCGGGTAAGGTTCTCTAGTTGACTCTCAGGAAGGTATTAGGCACCCTCGAGTCCTGTGCTGAGCACAGTTGCTTTATTGTCGCATTTTAAATTAATTAAAATATGGTTGTTATCTTTTGCTGTTGATTTGAATTTACACTTTGATTCAGAAAATTTAAAAGCGTTATTCTAATCCAACCTCACAGAGGACTGGACGAATTTACACTTTGATTCATAAATAAATAAAATATATTGCGCATTTCCAACCTCACAAAGGACTGGTCTATTTTTAAAAGAATTTAATTAACTTCACAAAATACTTAATTTAGAATCGGCTTGTTTTATTTTTTCGTGTAATAAGCGAATCACAAATCACACTTATCGTTATGCCTAATCGAGTGGAGGTTTTATCGTCCCTATTGATTTGCCTAATCGCATTAAATATTAAATAGACTAAGTGACTGTTTTGTCAAAAACAGGATATTTCTGCAATTTGTAGTCATCAATATTCTATGCAAAATTCAGCTCGTTATTCAACATATTTTTCCCCCAAAATTCAAGTTGACATCAGTTGCATTTATTTTTCTAGTATATCACAAGTTTGCCTAATGTCTCAGATTTTGACCATGTTTTGACATATGAACACACTTAGAGATAAATCTGAAATTTTTTATGATTTAGTTCGAAACTCTGCATCTTCTTCTTAAGCTTAAGAAAACGTACCCAGGTTGCCTGGGTTTAACACGCTGCCCAGATTTTTAGAGTTGAAAAATTACTCTCCCATGATCATCTTTTAAGAAAAGTTCATATTTAAACATGTTAACACATCTTGCTACATACATCACCTCTTTTGTTCATTTACTCAATTTTCACGTGCCTTAATGGTTCAAAACATAATAACAGGAAAGTTGTAAAAACATTCGCATGAAAAGCCTGAATAATTTTTTACATGGCAGCAAACATTCATTGACATACATACGTGGCTAGAGGTTTTCAAACATGCTGAAATTTATGCATAGGGCCTAGATCATACAATGTTTAAAGTGTTACCTAGTAACGAGACCTTAGAGCTCAGCAAAGTCGATCCACAAAGCTAAAAAGAGACACGTACACAGCAAATACAGCACCCGAACAGCCCTTAAAACAGCCTCTTAACACTCCTATTTAACCCTTAAACTTCAAGATTTATACCCCAAAAAGCCCTTGATGTAAAGGCTTTTGGTTCTAAATCCTTCCTTCAAACTTACTATTTTTTCTCTCTATGTTTGCTCTCAATTAAGTGCAATTTCAGCTGGTTGTTGATGTGTTAAATGAGGAGTAAATGCCCTATTTAAAGCTAAAAATTGAGGCTAAAAGGTGGAGTGTGGACTTATACAAAAGTACAAGCCCACACCCCTATACTTGAGTGTTCTAATCCTATTTTCAGCATAGTACAACAGCTATAAAGGACTGTTTCAGCCACCTAAATTGTCCTAAAAGCTGGAAATATACAAGTAGTGTCCTTTAAAGGACACCCAATACTCATTATACTAACTAGAAGGTCTAAGACCAACTAACCCAACTAAAATCAGCCCAAACTAACTTAAAACCAAACTCAAATATCCCAGACTTTACTTTAATGACTAAACTAAACCAAACTCAGTCCAAAACAAGAGCAAGTAAATTAAACTAGTGTTTTCATTTTCTGGACAATTCAAAACAACTCAACAACCATACTTCAGATTCACTTTCCTCACAGGAACTAACATACATGTTATATTACAACTTAAATTAACATTTCAAACTCAAATCTATGCCTGGCCAAATACACACTTAACTCAAATCACAAGTCAAATTATCTATATGCTCTTTGCATTCTGGACAAATGCAGAAACAGTAACAGGACGTGTGAATTTTTATAACACTAAAGTCATTTCTTACTTCAAGAGAGCTATATATCTCACCTAGAACATTCATGTTTCACATGACTCAATTAAGACAACATTTGACACTTAAACTAATTTGACAATCCACGATTGAATCGGACACGACCAAACACTTTCATACATAACTAATAACGCTCACAAGTGAATCTAATTAGTCTTAATTAAACGCTGAGGCACATGACACAAACATAGCTAAACATGAACATCTGAACTTTGCACCACCAGTGAAACAAACACGATTTCCCATTTTTCATCATCATACATATACAAGATGTAGTTCAAAAGACTACGCAATGTTAACGACTATGCAATTAAACAATTAAGCAAGTAAACCAGCCTATAGCAGAAGGGAAAATACGAAGGAACCTCTAGCTGCCCGTCTAAGACAATGCCAAGCAAGAAAACTCACTCGATGCAGTCTCGTCAACGCGAATACAGCGTCACTGCCATCGCTGTCGCTGCCTTAACACCTAGCCACCAAGACGGCCTCACCATCAACACTCAATCAGCTTCAATGCAACCCACACATCACCAAAACCATAACCCAACAGTCCGAACAACCAGAAAACATCAAAATACCAACGCTACCATCACAACAAACCCGCTGGCACCAAAACAAAAAATAGAACCAGCACCTCCCGATCATCAAACAGTAGCGGCATCCAAAACTGATTCCCATCCAGCCAAACACAGCCCCCGCCACCATCACAGAACAAAAAAGAAAATGAAAAGAAAGAAAAATGAAAATCAGAAAAAGGAAACAGAGAAATGGGCAGGGAGAAGAAGGATTTTGCAAAAACGGAGTATGGGAAGACATAGAGAAGGGTGAGGGTATGGGGATGAACCAAGAAACTTACCGAAAAAATTATGGGTCGCCGGAGTTGAGGTTGGACAGCCTCTTTAAAGCCCGATCTACGAAAATTGATCCACTTTTTGAGAAAACCAGTAACGGAAATAGAAAGAGGAGGTCGAGATCTTTCCAAGCATGTGTTTTAATATTTTTCCGGCCACCGGAGGCGGTGGTCCGGTGGCGACCGGACGGCAGAAACCTGGCAAAGCCGTCAGCGGCGGATTTTTCCGGTGGGGAGGGGAACTTTGGCCATAGTTTCCCCTAGTCATTGAGACTAAAGGGGGGGAATGAGAAAAAATGAAGGATTTTAGGAATATATAGCTCAAAATAGGGAGGATTATGGACCATAGGATCAACAGTATATCAACGGCTATGATGGATTAGGACTTGGACGGGCCAGGCGTGAGATTGGGCTGTGGGCTAAAACATTGGGCTATTTATTTTCTACGGATAACCATTAAAATGGTCTACACTTATTTAAAATACACACAAATAACTACCATGATAAATACATAAATTTACAATACTTATCACAATTAAACATAGAATCATAATTAAGCGCATAACAAGTAATATTAGCAATTTTCATATTTTACATCCTAATTAATGACAAATTTATTTTAAAATAAAGACTAAATTTTAGGAAAATTCGGCCAAAATCCTAAGAATGTAACACGGCTATTTTTGGGCAAATTTTAAGAATTTGGTGCAAAAATTAGGTGATTACAACTGCCCATCTTTGTTTGAGAACATGAAGAGTTTTTGGACAAAGAAGTAATCAACACATAATTTTGGCTCTTCGGTTCTAGTCGAGAGCATGCTTTTCAAAATGGTGACCGAACCTTGATTCTTTAGTTCCAACCAAGAACAAGGCTACCTACATATCCCCAGACTAAGGAATTAGGTCAGTGTAGTTCCTCATGTGCGGTTGCTGGGAATAATACATTCAAACAGACACTAGACTCTTCTAGACTCACTGAGACAAACTAGAGACTCTTCTAGACACACTTGGGGCTGATACTAGACACTCTTAGGTACAGACAGGCTGTCGTTGCTAATTACTGGTCGCTTGCTGGTGGTTGTTGCTTTACAAGGAATGGAAATACAAGGAAAAATGTAAAATTACAATCTCTAGCCTAAATCTTCATGCTTCCTTGAGGTAAATCTTGGCTTGAAAGACAACTCTATTGCCCGTTGTATGGGCAAGCACTATCTGAAACTTGAAATGGTTGCATCTGTTTCAAGTGGGTCTTGACTTGAAGTTTGGGATGGTTACTATCTTTGAGCAGGACTAACTTTAAAAGGAAGTGGTTGCTATCTTTGAGTGCAAATGACTTGAACTGAATGTGAGTGCTATCTTCTAGCGGAACTGACTTGAAAAGAAAAATGATCGCTATCTTTTAGTAGATCTTGTCATGGAAAGGAAATGACGCTATCTTTGAGCGAACTGACTCTAAAAGGAAATGATCGCTATCTTTTAGCAGATCTTGATATGGAAAGGAAATGACGCTATCTTTGAGCGAAACTGACTCGAAAAGGAAATGACCGCTATCTTTTAGCAAATCTTAATATGAAAAGGAAATGACGCTATCTTTGAGCGAAACTGACTCGAAAAAGTAAATGACCGCTATCTTTTAGCAAATCTTAACATGGAAAAGAAATGGCGCTATCTTTGAGCGAAACTGACTCTAAAAGGAAATGATCGCTATCTTTTAGCAGATCCCGACATGGAAAGGAAATGACACTATCTTTGAGCGAAATTGACTCGAAAAGAAAATGATCGCTATCTTTTAGCAGATCTTGACATGAAAAGGAAATGACGCTATCTTTGAGCGAAACTGACTCGAAAAAGGAAATGATCGCTATCTTTTAGCAAATCTTAACATGGAAAGGAAATGTCGCTATCTTTGAGCGAAATCGACTCTAAAAGAAAATGATCGCTATCTTTTAGCAGATCTTGATATGGAGAGGAAATGATTGCTATCTTTTAGCAGATCTTGACATGGAAAGGAAATGGCGCTACGTCTGATATCTAGCGCAGCTACCCCAATTCTGGTGGTCCTAGCTCTTTCTTGGCAACATAGCAAATGTTACACTGACTTTCTGCATCGTGGATACATCTTGTTTCTGATCTTGCAAATAAGCTTGGTGATTCTTGTTCTATTCTTCACAGTAATATAGGATGAACAATGCCTAAAGCTTCTCTCAAACATGTCCACTCTTCATGATACAATTTTGGTATGCCGTTCCACCAGCCTGATGTGCGGTACTGGGCTCCAATTATCAAGGTTGGTCATGATTCGCTGAAACTTTTCCATTGTCAACGGTGTGCCCTGCTTGCTGGAATTATCCCTGAATCCTGAAAGACAGAGTTTTACAATTTTCTTTTGTTGCTCATGTGAGGCTAGCGTCGAAAAGGCGAGGAATTAATGGTGAGGCAAGATATTCAAAATAGAATAAAAAAAAGCTTAAGGGCGAAAGTCGTTTGGACAGGGAACGTCTTTCTGAAAAAAGGAAACTTATCTGGCAATATACCGGCAACCCTGATAATCATGACATATATCTTGGGTGACCTCGTTGGACCAGTGCCACGTGTTTGTCGAGAGTTGCTCCATGGAAGATATCAAACCATAACAAATTTGAGGTAACTCTCAAGTCGACTAGTAGCGCCCTTTTCGGGTTTTCGCCAACTAGCCTCTCTCTTTAATCTTTTGCCTCACTGTTGTCTTGTGGCGCCTTCTCAAGTTTTCACCAGCTAGGCTTTTTTTTTTTTTTTTGCACAACAAAACATCGCTTTGGACGGAACCACTGACTTTCCATAAAAAGAAGATTTGACATAAGCCCCTCAAAACACATTGTTGACACCCAATTTTGTCCCGGATTTTAATTAAATGTATAATTATTTTAAATTAAGTTCAATTTTGAAAATTGCAAGTAAATAGCTAATTTTAAAGAGAAATGGCCAAATTCGCAAGTCATCCCTTCATTTGCGGCGTACTATGTAATTCTTTGTTAATTTAATTTGAAGGCTATATGTGTTATTAGGCCTAAACTCAGCCTACCTTTGCAATACCTAGACATATATATAAACACTACATCCACAAAACCCTAGCCTTTGGACACTATTCATTCATCTTCTTCACAATTCCCCTCACCTTTTTCACTCTCCCACAACACAAAAATCAGATCTCCTTACCCACAATACCCATCAACTACTCACCATTTTTATTCCACACACATAATATACGACACACACCAAGGCAGAAACAGGGGAGACAAAAACTCCGTCACCGGCGACAGTTTAACCGAAAAACTGATCGACAGCGAGAAACAAAAAGGGACATCGAGGGGCCTATCATTCTCAGTTCTTGATTTGTTTCTATTCTCTGTTACTGAAACGACGAAAGAAAAGGCGAGAGGAAAGGGTAGAAGTGATGCGGCCGGCGTTCTCTCTCCGGAAAAGTGAACGGTGGTTGCTCCTCGTTCTCCTTTAACTGTTGCTCTATTTGTTTGTCTCATCAGAATTTGATTGACCCTACAGATCTGTTAGCGGTTTGGGATAATTGTGTTTTTTCTAATCATGTTATTTTGGTCATTGTTATCATCGCTGGTGGTCACTGTTTCTCTGTTCCCGTTGTATGCTACTGAATCAAATAAAAGGGAGATGGATGGGTCGTAGCAACGGTGCTCTCCGCTTACCGGAGAAACAACAGGCGTCGTTGCTCCTCCTCCTCCTGGTGTTCCACTGCTATGCTGCCCGTCGTTGTAACTGGTATTTTGTGCTCGGAAATGGCACTCCAGCGTAATCGTTCCTATGATTCTCTATTTCGTTTATTTGGAAGGTGTTTTACTGTTTGCTGTGAGTTTCTGCAGGTCTGTACTTTTCTCACTTGCAGCTAGAAATAATTCAAAGCAGAGGGTTGCTTAGTCTCATTTGGTCACAATAATTATGTCACTCTTTGGACTCTCTTGAGTGCGATTCATGGCTGGATCTTTTCTTGTTGACTGATGCTGTTTGAAATATAATGCGTATCCTATAAGAATTTATTCTGCTAGACTTTATTGATTTTAGCCGATGCCACGCTATATTGATGGCCAATGAAAAAATATACTTACGTATATTGAGGCTTTACAGACTGATTCGAATGGATACTACACTATTTAGGCCAATAAAAAAATACATATACATGTATTGAGGCCTCGGGATTGATTCGAACATGATACTACGCTTGAACGGTCCCGTCCCCGTATCCCTAAAGCAAATAGGCGATGATGAATGTATGAATTTTGTGCAAAGCAAGTCGAATAGAGTGGTGGATTTGATACTTGGCATGGCAACCGGCCCGGGCTCCGTGTTTGCAGTCGTACCAACATCCCGAGCCTGTACTCGACACGCCATACAAACCTGAGCCTAAATTTTACAAAATAAAACCCCATCACTATTATTATTATTATTATTATTATTATTATTATTATTATTATTATTATTATTATTATTATTATTATATATTTTATCATTATCATTATCATTATTATTATTACTTTATTATTATTATTTTATTAGTTATTACGTTTTATTATCGTACTAATCCAGTCCATTTTTTTTGTTTTGCGAGGTACATTTGATTGAATGAATATGCCGCTCCCGGTTTCTGCCTTTTTAGCTTATCCTCATTATTTATGTAGTTCGACTTAATAGAATTTGTACAATTTATTTGTAGAATGATTAGTCAATGAACCTTTGATTATATGATTATTTGATTGTTTGCTTTGCTTTTATGTTCATTATCCTTATTTTTGGAGTTGTTATTTAAGTATCGCAAACTGGGGCCATCATAGCAAATGCGTGCAAGTAAAAGATATTTTTGCAAATAAGCTTTTATTCGACTAATTATTATTATTATTATTACTACTATTATTTATTACTATTTTTAAATAATTCTTTCGCAAGAAAAGCGCACTTGTAAATATTTGGAAACCTGTCGGATTAACCGTTGTTAACGGAATTTCGAAAGTGCCTTAAAAACCTTCTTTCGAAATTAACAAAACCTCTTACCTTTAGAATCTCTGAAAGAAAGACCGTCGTTTTATAAAAACGAAGTTTTTTGCACACATTTGCTTATTTGGTTCCCTGTTTTTCCTTAAATTGGGTGGCGACTTCAAAAACTTCAAAAGAGTTAGTCCATTCAGTTGATATTCCTAAATTTAGCCTTTTGGAGTTATTTTTTGGGGTTCAACAGCATGGCGACTCCGCTGGGAGCAATAAAGATTTTGATCATAAAGGTTTCCAATTGTTTGCAACTAGCATGCCTAATTTTATTTTCTTTATTATATCTGTTTCTTTGGTTTGTATAGAAAGCATGTATTACATTTTATTTTTGCATAGTCTGCATTCCGTTCATATTTCCTCCCTCATGGAGCCTGTCAATTCTCTTTCATCTCCTCGATTTTATCACAGGGGCCCGCTTGACGGATAATTATACAGGAAGGGCATTGTCCTTCCTAAGTCTTTGAATTTCTTTTGTGTCACCAAAGTTAGTTGGGGTATGGTTTGCCTGGTTTGTCATGGCCGGTTTTACTGGTTTATGAGGCCAGGTTTATCCCGCATAGATCGAACTAGCCTCGACCGTTAGCCCACTCTTAGAAGGAGATTAGGTCATACATGCATATACACCTTAGCTTTGACCCGGTCCTTGATACCGTTTCCAGGAATTAAGAAACCGCCCTTTTGTTGACGGGTTATTGAATCCCAACGACACTGCATATTATGTGATCGTGTGGATATTATAACGAATCCCAAACCATTTGCCATGTCAAATTTGAGAAGTTGACAATTATGTCGGTTTATTTATATCTCAGATGTTGTATTGACAAACGGCTAGCGTCGTTATAATAACTACCTATGCGTGAAACTTGGCGATTAGGCCTACCTCTGGCACAAAGAGGTACCTTACAGGGTAGGACGCGTTTGCATATTTATTTACGCTCAACTACTTGTGATTGTCGCATGTTAATTGCTTGCCTTGCTTTATTTGCTCAAAATGCGTTAAATACTAGGTGTTGCTTGCTTGTATGCAATCCTATGAATGACATGCAAACTATCTTTGTTACCCTTTGAGGTTTCTTTGTTTTGTTTATTTCTCTAGCAAAAGTTTGATTTGTAAGGTGATTGACCATGCAAATCATGCAAGATTCAAGATCTAATTGATGGTAGACGCTCTAGCTCGTGAACGATGCAGTACCAGAAGCTAATGGCATTGTTTGAAAGAACTTGACGATTGAACTTAGTAGCATTATTTTCAATTCTAGTTCAGATTGAGGCCTTGAATTGCATTGTACCTTAAAAGCTTATGTTAATCTGAATCAACTCATTTTGAATTTATGAAAGTTGAAATAAAATGCATCGCATCCTTATTATATTATTTACGCTTGTATTTATATTTGTTTATGTTTCAAAATTAAAATGGATGAACCTTCCAAAGCTTTGCTTGTGACGTATGGCAAAACAACTGAACAGTTTGAAAACGACGCACTGAAAAGTTATTGTCTGCGCTCTTTGGATATTGCACTACTGTTAGAACTTCAACTGGGGCAGCTTTTATTTATTGGTATATGGCGTTGAAGCAGTGATGCAGAACTACGCACGGTCTGATTCCCAAGGAGGGATACGTAGGCTCCCCCATCGGGCTCGACCCTTTAGCATTTAAATTTTCATATTTCCCCCAAGAAGGACAACTGGGGCAATTTTTCCAAAACGAGTTGGAGGTGCGAAAGATAATAACTAGGGAAGAATTTTGCAAGAAGCGACGTTGGTTATTAAAGATGAGTTGGCAAGAACTCTGTAATTGGTTAAGCATGTCACGCCCTAAAAATTACTAATTAAACTACGGTGGTTGCGAGTTTATTTATTTAAAGGCTCGTGACTGTGTTCAACAAGGTACAAAATTATTTAGAGAACTCAGAGTCGCCACTTGACATAGTTTAAGGTGTGCCAAGTCACCAAAAGGTACCTTGGAACACCTCTGACTCGTCTAATGGTCTGCGTTAGAGATTCGGGTAAGGTTCTCAGTTGACTCTCGGGAAGGTATTAGGCACCCTCGAGTCCTGTGCCGAGCACAGTTGCTTTTATTGTCGCATTTTTATTTATTACATATGGTTGCTATATTAGAGCCGTTAATTTGAATTTTGCTTTGATTAGAAAAAATCTAAAGTGTTATTCTTATCCAACCTCACAGAGGATCGGACGAATTTACCCTTTAATTCATAATAGATAAAATATATCGCGCATTTCCAGCCTTACAAAGGACTGATCTATCTTTAAAAGAATTTAATTAAACTTCAAAATAATAATTAATTTAAATCAATTTAATCTTCCTTTAGCCTAATAAGTAGATTACAAATCGTACTTATAATATTTCCTAATTATGTAAGTTTTCTTAGTCCTATTATTTTGCCTAATCGATTTAGTTAAGTGCAAGCGTTAAAATTTATTAAGTGATAAATTGAAAATTTCAAATTTGTCTTTACTTGAAATATGGATTATGAAAGTATATACATGTAGCAGGCTATTTGTTGAATTGAAACAGCTTTATTGGTTGTTTTTACAAAGGAAAGAAACGTTCACAGAAAACTGCAAACTGCAATGATATGGGCTGAATTACTGTGCAAGAGTGAGCTGTTTTAAGGTGTCTTTGCAAAATTAGCCACGCTGTGTTTATATTTCAAATCAATTAATCAAAATCAAAAGTGGTCAGAATTTAAAAGACGTCCTAAAATCTGCAGCCTAATCGTTCCAGAATTCAGTATTGATTTACTTTGCATTTATGTCCTATTTTTGCCTACTACTTCCAATTTCAGCCAAATTTCAGCATATACAAGGTTTGCAATATATGACCATTTCCGTTTTTAAAACAAGTGTGATAAACAGATATGAATTTGCAAAGTTCAACACTTCATTTTTATCCAATTCTCATACATAGCTAAAAAAAAAAACAACGATATATAACTCGAACAAAATAAACGCTAACTATTTCCTAATTTTTCACAAACAGCCAGTTTTAACTCATAACGAAGATGCATACAATAAAGAGGCTTTAAACATGCTGATTTTACTTCATTTCATAGCCAAAGATTCAAAACATAAATACAAAGTAAATTGTGTTTACCTAGTGAAGAAGTTTCCCAAGCTTAAGATGCAAGTAAATGAATTAGCGAAGTCCAAACAACCAACAGCAAAAACAGCCACTAAACAGCTCCTAGTGATCTCTTTTGAACCTTTAATACAACAAGATTTAAGCCCCAAAGACCTTTGATGTAAAGCCTTTGGTTCTAAATCTTTCTACCAAACTTACTACTAATTTTTTGTAAGTATTGTTGCTCCTTTTTTCTGTGAAATTCAGCTGGTAGTTGGTGTCAAAAGAGGGTAATAAATGCCCCTCTTTATAGAGGAAAATTGAGGCTAAAGGTTGGAGTGTGGGCCTGTACAAAGTACAAACCCATCCCCCTAGTTACTAGAGTAAAAAATCAACCAAAATCTCATGAAATCAGCACAACTACAGTGCAGCCACTCTATTTTCAACTGTGCAGCCACCCTATTTGTCTAGTAGGCTATCCTAAAGGGGTCCAGTGGGCCCTATTTTCTACAAGCTAAAACCCAAAATTTCTATTTCAAAAATCTGCACAACTAAACTCCAATTTTCAGCCTACAACTTACTGATTGATACTGAGTCTAAACCAAAAATCCTTCTGAGGCAGGCATGCCAATCCTTCACCCAAACGAAGAAAATTAAAACTAAGAACCATTGCCAAAACTAAATCTAAACACTATACCAAACAAACGAATGCGGGTCATCGAACAACCTAAACATGATTCTCATTTCAAACAAGATGAACTACACAAAACTGACTAATAAACTTATGCTTCCATATACTGCCATCCCGACTCCAAACAAAGAAATCTTAAGCCAGGGCAGTGTTCAGTCACAGATCATTCAGACAACATATAGCAAAGGACAGCTTGGACAAATATTCATTCGCAACAATTAACTATTCAAACTTTAAGTTGCTTGCAACATATATCACATACTGGAGTTAATCACTGTGTAAAACGTATGTGTATACACAATATCTTTTTTAGTTTTAACATCATTCTCTAATTAAAACATTCAGCTAAACAGTGAAACAAAACATAATGAGAAACTGAAGGATTTTATCTAACCCGATGCCCATGCCGAGCGAAAAGCTCACTCGTCAATGCGAATACAGCGTCGCTAGCCTCGCCGTCGCTGCCTCCGTTCACACTGTCTCGCAGCCACTGTCTTCCGCCTCGCTGCCTCGTAATCGTCACAGTACACCCGCTGCCTCAGCGTCGCATAACAACATCATCATTGCCTCACTCACTAAAACAAAATTATCACAGCACCAAAGCTTCACCGAAACGGCCCCTCTATCATTATAATCATCATCGTCACCTCAAACAAATCAAACTCCACAAATGACCTATAAACAGTCCCCTCCAATCTATTTCATCACCAGAAACAGAAACAAAAGAAAAGGAATAAGAAGAGGAAGAAGCGAGAAAGAGAAAAACAAAACAGAAAAACAGAAAAATGGGAAACGGGAAAACAGGGAGGGGAAAAAAAGAAAATTTAGGGAATGGGGTGATGGGGAGTGAAAGAGTAAGGTGAGGGGAAGAGAATGAACCAAGAAAAACTAAAAAAAACTCACCGGAGTTGAAGTTTGACCGGACTTTGACCTCCGATCTACGCGAATCGGTTCACTTTTTGGAGAAAATAGTTGTGGAAATGGAACCATGGGGTCAAGGCCTTTCCAATGATATATTTTTCAAAATTTTCCGGCCACCGGAGGTGGTGGCCGGCCGGTGGAGTCGTGGTGGTTCTCCGGCGAGCAGTGGCGGAGGAGTGTTTTCCGGTGGGCTGGGGAGAATTGGCCAGCATCTCCCCAAGTCAATGAGACTTAGGGTGGAATGAGGGAAATGGGTCCTTTTAAGGCATTATATAGGTAAAAGGGGGAAGGAGGATAGCCATTGGATCATGGCCGATCCAACGGTGGAGATCACAGCAATGGTGGACGGGCCAAGGAAATAATTGGGCTGGTGGGTCATGGGAATTGGGCTATTCTTTTTTTTACAAATAGCTATTAAAAGTCTAGTTTATTTAAAGCATACACAAACTAGCCAGAATAAAAATCACACAAAATAACAATATCATCACAATTAAATGTAAAATTACAATTAATCACATAACAAGTAAATTTTAGCATTTTCATATTTCTTATGAGCGAATTTTTATGAATTTGGTGCCAAAATTAGGTGATTACAGCTGCCCCTCTTTGTTCGGGAACACGAAGAGTTTTCGGACAAAGAAGTAATCGACGACTAATTTTGGCTTTTCGGTTCTAGCTGAGAACATGCTTTTCAAAACGGTGACCGTACCTTGAATTTCGGTTCTAACCGAGAACAAAGTTACCTACATATCCTTGGACTAAGGAATCAGGTCAGTGTAGTTCCTTACGTGCGGTAGCTGGGACTACCGCATTCAAACAGACACTAGACTCACTAAGACAACACTAGACAACTAGACTACTAAGACAGCACTAGACAACTAGACTACTAGGACAAATTAGAGACTCTTCTAGACACACTTGGGGCTGATACTAGACACTCTAGACTATTAAGAGGCTGTCGCTGCTGAGTACTGGTCGCTTGCTGGTGGTCGTTGCTTTACAAGAAATGGAAATACAAGGAAAAATGTAAAATTACAATTCCTAGACTACTCTTCATGCTTCCTTGAGGTGAATCTTGGCTTGAAAGACAACTCCATCGCCCGTTATATGGGCAAGCACCATCTGAAACTTGAAATGTTCGCTTCTGTTTCAATCAGGTCTTGACTTGAAGCTAGGGATGGTTGCTATCTTCGAGCAGGATTAACTTGAAAAGGAAGTGGTTGCTATCTTTGAGCGCAAATGACTTGAACTGCATGTGAGTGCTATCTTCTAGCAAAACTGACTTGAAAGGAAAATGATCGCTATCTTTTAGCAGATCTTGACATGGAAAGGAAATGGCGCTATCTTTGAGCGAAACTGACTCGAAAAGGAAATGATCGCTATCTTTTAGCAGATCTTGACATTGAAAGGAAATGACGCTATCTTTGAGCGAAACTGACTCGAAAAGGAAATGATCGCTATCTTTTAGCAGATCTTGACATAGAAAAGACATGACGCTATCTTTGAGCGAAACTGACTTGAAAAGGAAACGATCGCTATTTTTTAGCAGATCTTGACATGGAAAGGAAATGACGCTATCTTTGAGCGAAAACTGACTCGAAAAGGAAATGATCGCTATCTTTTAGCAGATCTTGACATGGAAAGGAAATGACGCTATCTTTGAGCGAAACTGACTCGAAAAGGAAATGATCGCTATCTTTTAGCAGATCTTGACATTGAAAGGAAATGGCGCTATCTTTGAGCGAAACTGACTCGAAAAGGAAATGATCGCTATCTTTTAGCAGATCTTGACATGGAAAGGAAATGACGCTATCTTTGAGCGAAACTGACTCAAAAAAGAAATGATCTCTATGTTTTAGCAGATCCTGACATGGAGAGGAAATGACGCTATCTTTGAGCGAACTGACTCGAAAAGGAAATGATCGCTATCTTTTAGCAGACTGACTCGAAAAGGATATGATCGCTATCTTTTAGCAGATCTTGACATGGAAAGGAAATGACGCTATCTTTGAGCGAGACTGACTCGAAAAGGAAATGATCGCTATCTTTTAGCGAGACCTTGATATGGAAAAGAAATGACGCTATCTTTGAGCGGAACTGACTCGAAAAAGAAATGATCGCTATCTTTTAGCAGATCTTTATATGGAAAGGAAATGACGCTATCTTTGAGCGAGAATTGACTCGAAGAGAGAATGGAGTTCCGTCTGATATCTGGCGCAACTACCCCAATTCAAGTGGTCCTAGCTCTTTCTTGGCAACATAGCAGATGTCACACCAACTTTCTGCGTCATGGATACACCCTGTTTCTGGTCTTGCAAATAACCTTGTGACTCTTGTTCTATTATTCACAGTAATGTGGGATGAACAATGCCTAAAGCTTCTCCCAAACATGTCCACTCTTCATGATCCGATTTTGGTATGTCGTCCCTCTACCTGATGTGCGGTGCTGGGCTCCAATTATCAATGTTGACCATGACTTGCTGAAAACTTTCCATTGTCGAGGGTGTGCCCTGCTTGCTGAAATTAAACCTGAATCCTGAAAGACAGAGTTTTGCAATTTTCTTTTGTTGCTCATGTGAGGTTAGCGCCGAAAGGGCGAGGAATTAATGATGAGGCAAGATGTACAAAATGGAAATAAATAAATAAATAAAAAAAAGTTTAAGGGCGAAAGTCGTTTGGACAGGGAACGTCTTTCTGAAAAGAGAAACTTATCTGGCAATATACTGGCGGCCTTGATGATCATGACATGTATCTTGGATGACCTCGTCCGACCAGTGCCACTTGTTTGTTGAGAGTTGATCCACAGAAGATATCAAACCATAACCAAGTTGAGGTGACTCTCAAGTCGACTAGTAGCGCCCTTTCGGGTTTTCGCCAACTAGCCTCTCTCTTTAATCTTTTGCCTCACTGTTTGTCTTGCGGCGTCTTCTCAGGTTTTCACCGGCAAGACTTCTTTTTTTTTTTTTTCTTTTTTTTTCTTTCTTTTTCTTCTTTCTTTTCTTTTTCCTTTTCTTCCGTTTTTTCTTCAATTCAATTTACAACAAAAACAAACCTCGACTAACTATTTAGAATAAACTGGGGCGCTTTGGTTTCTTCCTTAACTTCGACGCTGGCATGCCAGACATCTCGTGAAACATATGAATGAATGCTACAAAAATAGAAGTTTGTTTTTATTTTATTTTATTTGTGAAATAAAATAAAAACAAACTTCTGCCCCAGTATGGCATAAAATGGGGATCTAAATTTCTTTTGATGTTGACCGCAAACTTGGAGGCAAGTTTTGCGTCAATAAATGAAAACAGGGAAAGAGGAATTTTCTTTTATTGCGACCGCACCGAAATGGTTGCCTACGTATCCTTTTGAGAGGAATCAGGTCAGACGTAGCTCTAGGCAAACGCCCAGGTTTCTTTTGATGCTTTTCAGTTTCATTTCATGTTGGTACAATTACATTGATTCCAACTGAGAACATGTCTCAAAAGTACAATGTTCAAAGTGCTAATAAGGGATACATTTTGGGATAGCAAAAGAGAACAAAAGTCTTGCATTCATCCCGATTTGAAAGCCATCTTGGGAGTCAGATGTAGTACCTCTTGACCGCGTCTGCATTGACGGGTATTTCAGTTGTCCTGCCTTCTGGATCTATAAGGTACAAGGCACCGTTTGGCAATATTTTCTTTACCAGGTATGGCCCTTGCCAATTTGGAGCAAATTTTCCTTTAGCTTCTTCCTGATGAGGAAAGATTCTTTTCAAGACTAATTGCCCTTCTTTCAAGTCGCGGAGGCGCACTTTCTTGTTGTAGGCTCTGGCCATTCTTTGCTGATACAATTGACCGTGACAAACTGCATTGAGCCTCTTCTCGTCAATGAACGACAACTGTTCCAATCGGGTTTTGACCCACTCTATGTCCTCAATCTCTGCTTCCACAATGATCCTGAGGGATGGTATTTCAACTTCAGCGGGTATGACTGCTGCAGTTCCATATACCAATGAATATGGGGTCGCACCTATGGAAGTGCGCACGGTTGTGCGGTAACCTAGCAAAGCAAAAGACAACTTCTCATGCCAATCACGAGATCCTTGTATCATTTTCCTAAGGATCTTCTTGATATTCTTATTGGCTGCTTCAACCGCGCCATTTGCCTTTGGTCGGTAAGGTGTGGAATTTCGGTGCATGATCTTGAATCTTTCACACACGTCATTCATTAAATGACTGTTCAGATTTGCCGCATTATCAGTGATGATGGTACTTGGGATACCAAAGCGACAAATAATGTTAGAATGAACAAAATCCACCACAGCTTTCTTGGTCACGGATTTGAGAGTCACGGCTTCAACCCATTTGGTGAAGTAATCTATTGCAACCAGAATGAATCTGTGTCCATTTGATGCTTTTGGTTCAATAGGCCCGATAACATCCATCCCCCATGCTGTAAAAGGCCAAGGGGCTGACATTGTGTGCAACTCTACAGGGGGTGAATGTATTAAATCACCGTGTACTTGGCATTGATGACACTTTCGCACAAAGGTAATGCAGTCATGTTCCATGGTGAGCCAGAAGTATCCTGCTCTGAGTACTTTCTTAGCTAGCACGTGTCCGCTCATGTGGGGTCCACAGATCCCCGAATGCATGTCATTGAGAATTTTCGTGGCTTCAGTTGCATCCACGCATCTTAGTAGTCCCAAATCGGGTGTTCTTTTGTACACCACCCCTCCACTCAAAAAGAAACCACTTGCCAGTCGTCGAAGGGTTCTCTTTTGATTGTTTTCTGCCATTGGAGGATATGTCCCATCTTGAAGGAACTTCTTGACATCAAAGTACCACGGTTGACCGTCAATTTCTTCTTCAACCACATTGCAGTATGCATGTTGGCTTTGGACCTGAATCTCTAACGGATCAATATGGGCTTTATCAGGATGGACAAGCATCGAGGCTAGTGTAGCCAATGCGTCAGCCATCTCATTATGTATTCTGAGAACATGTCTAAACTTTAGAACATTGAACTTTTGGCGAAGGTCGTCCATACACTGCTTGTACATGATCAACTTAAGATCTCGAGTCTCCCATTCACCCTTCATTTGGCGTATCAAAAGATCTGAATCTCCGATCACCAGCAATTCTTTGATGTCCATGTCTAGAGCCATACGCAAACCCATTATGCATGCTTCATACTCAGATGTGTTATTAGTGCAACTGAAGCGGAGTTGGGCAGCTGCCGGATAATAATGTCCCGTGGGAGAAATGAGGACTGCTCCAATACCATGGCCTTTTGAGTTGGAAGCACCGTCAAAGTACATTTTCCACACGTGCTCTTCTTCATTAATCAATTCTTCAAGCACATCTACTTCTTCGTCAGGGAAGTAAGTCTTCAATGGCTCATAATCATCATCCACCGGATTTTCAGCCAAATGATCAGCTAAAGCTTGAGCTTTCATTGCAGTTCTGGTGACATAAACTATGTCAAATTCTGTGAGCAGGATCTGCCATTTTGCAAGTTTGCCAGTTGGCATTGGCTTTTGAAATATGTACTTCAATGGATCCATCCGGGAAATCAGATAAGTGGTATAGGACAACAAATAATGTTTCAGCTTTTGTGCAACCCAAGTTAGAGCACAACACGTCCTTTCCAACAAAGTGTATCTGGCCTCGCAATCTGTGAACTTCTTGCTCAAATAATAAATGGCCTGTTCTTTCTTTCCCGAGGCATCATGTTGCCCCAGTACACAACCAAAGGAGTTTTCATTGACTGACAAGTACAAAAACAATGGTCGGCCAGGCTCAGGCGGAACCAAAACAGGAGGATTTGACAAGTATTGCTTGATCTTGTCAAAGGCTTCTTGGCACTCCTCGGTCCATGCAATTGATGCATTCTTTTTCAACAACTTGAGGATCGGCTCACATATTGTAGTAAGTTGAGCAACGAACCTACTGATGTAATTTAACCTGCCTAGAAAGCTTTTAACATCCTTCTTGGTTCGAGGCGGAGGTAATTCTTGTATTGCTTTGATCTTTGCGGGATCCAGTTCAATACCTCTCCTACTAACAATGAAACCCAACAATTTTCCAGCAGGCACACCAAATGCACACTTGGCTGGATTCAGCTTCAGATTGTACCTACGGAGCCTTTCAAAGAACTTTCTGAGATCTCTCACGTGGTCTTCAGCAGTTCTAGACTTGATAATCACATCATCCACGTACACTTCTATTTCTTTATGCATCATATCATGGAAAATGGCAGTCATAGCCCTCACGTAGGTTGCCCCCGCATTTTTCAAACCAAACGGCATCACTCTATAGCAATACGTTCCCCAAGGTGTAGTGAATGCCGTTTTGTATGCATCATCTTCATCCATCTGGATTTGGTGATACCCAGCATAGCAGTCAACGAAGGATTGTATCTCATGTTTGGCACAATTGTCTACGAGAGTGTGAATATTAGGCAACGGGAAATTGTCTTTGGGACTTGCCTTGTTCAAATCTCGATAGTCGACACATATCCTTGTTTTTCCATCTTTCTTAGGAACCGGAACAACATTTGCAACCCAAGTAGTGTACTGAACCGATTGAATTACTTTCGCATCCAGCTGTTTCATTATTTCATCATGGATTTTCTTGATCATATCAGTTTTGAACTTCCGTTGCATTTGTCTCACTGGAGGGAAACCGGGTTGAATTGGCAATTCGTGGACTATCAATTCAGAACTCAAACCCGGCATCTCATCATATGACCATGCAAAAACATCTCGATATTCAAAGAGCACTTTTCGAATATCGTCCTTCACTTCAGGTAGGGCATACATGCTTATCTTGGTTTCCCTCACATCATCAGGGCTCCCAAGATTAACATCCTCTGTATCAGCCAAATTGGGTTTAGGCTTGCCCTCATGGCGTTCAACTTCCAGGCCTATTTCAAAATCAGCCTGTTCCCCATCGTATTCCATATTGTTAACAGATTCCTCAATGTTTTCTTCATCACTTTCAACCTCAACTATGGTTATGGAGCCGAAATCAGATTGCGGTTTCTGGATGGACGATAAGTTCCTTGAACATGTCATGATATCAGGACCAGCCGATATATCACTACAGATAAACAAAAAATAGAATAAAATTAGGAATATGAACAGATATTGAAGTAAAGCTTGGCTCTTGGCCTTTCATTAATGAAAAGGGGTTTGAATTACAAAAGGAAAGATGAGCAAAATAATACACTTGGCATATAACCCTTAGAATATCCAAGTGTATTCAAAAGAAAACTGTAAAACAACAGTCTACCAAGACCCCTTCCTGATGGGGAAGGGAGTTGCATTCCAGTTAGTCAGGTGCACGTCCGGGCCAATGTACTGTATTGAAGCATTGCTGGAGCCTTCACCCGGCTGTACCATGCAGATTTCAAAAATGCCACCTAGATCAAATGGTGCATCCTGATTGTCTTCCACTGTGTTGACATTTGTAGCGACAACCTTTGGTTTCATGACATATCCCACAAAAGACTGAGCGAGATACGGAATTGGCTTTGGGAGAGACCAAACTTCCGATTTCTTCTTCTTTGCTTGCTTGCGATCAGCTGCTTTTGGCTTGAACCCTAGTCCCCACGTGCCTTGCACGCCATTTGGATAAACTGGATTTACCCTGCCTTGTAGTGATGCTCCCAAGCCCTTTCCAAATTGGAAACCATGCTTTAACATTTCGGATGCCATCATTATAGACGTCTCTGACACTCTTGGGATGGGTATAGGTTTCCTTTCTGTTACCTTTTCCACATACACCACATCGGAGGTTTGATACATGATGGTCGGGCGTGTAGTGACGGCTTCAAGGGCTGGTACGTCCAGGCTATTGTTAAACTGCAAGTCATCCTCTCCATAAACTATGACAGCTTGATTATCCCAAGTGAACTTGACCACCTGATGAACTGTGGATGGTACTGCACAAGCCATGTGAATCCATGGTCGGCCCAATAACAGATTGTACGATGCATCCGTTTCCATGACTTGGAACTCAATGCTGAAGGTAGCGGGACCAATGGTTAACTCAAGATTGATGATACCCAAAGATTCTCGAACTCCACCATCAAAAGCACGAACAACAGAGGAACTTGCCCTGATTTTGCTCATATCCACCCTTAGACTCTTCAGTGTAGACAGAGGGCAAATGTTCAATCCTGCGCCGCCATCTATTAGAACACGTGTGACATAGGAGTCTTCACACTTGACCGAGACATGAAGCGCTCGATTATGACCGGTTCCTTCTGCTGGCAGCTCCTCATCGGTGAACATCACACGATTAGTCTCAAATACTCTGCCAGCAAGTGCTTCTAGATTAGCCACAGTAGTTTGTTCAGGAATGTAGGCCTCATTTAATATCTTCAGCAGTGCATTGCGATGTGATTCAGAGTTCATAAGTAGAGACAAGAGTGATATCTGAGCTGGAGTCTTTCTCAATTGCTCGACAATAGAATAATCTGTCGATCTCATCTTCTTCAAGAATTCTTCAGCTTCTTTCTCGGACACCGGCTCTTTGACGGGTCCTTGGTCTTCTCGACCTGGCTTTGCCTTTCTCAATTCTTCCGGGGTAAAACATCTCCCGGACCGAGTTAGACCATTTACGTCTGCAGCAACCTCCATGATTTCTTTCCCGTTGTAAGACACAATTGTCTTGTTGTAGTTCCAAGGAACAGCCTTTGTACTTTTGACAGGGAGTTGCGCTGCCTGAGTGATGATAACCGGTTCACACTTCTTTGCCTTAACCTCGAAGACTGGAGTTTTCTGGCATGATGCCCCTTGCACAATAAATGCTGGTGCATTGTCATGAACTTTTTCCTGCTTTGCGGCCGGAATTATGAAACTTGGCTCAACAGTTGCATCTTGCTTTGCTTTGTTGACAACGGACGCACTTAACTTTCCCCCGATTACAACAATAAATGGCTCACGGGCTTTGATGCCTGGGGAGGGACCAACTGCCACAATCTGCTTGGCGGCTTTCCCTTTCATGTCCTCTTCTATGCATACCATCCCTACCATGGGTACGTTGTTTTGAACATCATGAGCTGGTAAAGGATTTTGATTCACATTTTGTGTTTCATCCCCCACGACTTTTATCTGATTATTGTCTATCATCGCCTGGATTACCCTTTTGAGTTCCCAGCAGGATTCTGTGTCGTGTCCAGGTGCTCCAGAATGAAATGCACAATGGCGTGAATGATCAACTCTTCCATTGGGGTTCACTTTTCCCGGGATTGGCTTCAACAGATTGGCTTGTTGCAACTTTTCAAACAAATTAGTGTAAGTCTCCCCCAGTGGGGTGAACTGCCTTTTCTCTTGTTGCATGTTTCTCTGTTGCATGTTTGGACGAAAACCCGATGGACCTCGTGGTCGATAAGGCATCTCCTGGTGGGCCTGGAATTGAGCATGTGCCTGTTGATTGTTATATTGGACTGGAGCAGGGGGTGGACGCCATTGTGGACCAGATAGAGGCTGAGCATAAGATGCTGCATTTACAGGGAATGAGAACTGCGGCATGGCAAATTGTTGGCCGTGAGTTGGATAGAATTGTTGTGGCGGGGGTGCCTGAATGTACCCTTGACGGTCGTTGTATCTCCCATCATTTCTTCTCGGTCCAGGACCAACCATTGCCACTTCATCTTTCTTTTCTTTCTTCTTCCCAAAAGTACCCGACCCTGATTGCAACGCTTGGGTCGTGGCTCTCAAAGCTGTTTGGCTAACAATCTTGCCTGCTTTGATTCCTCTCTCAATCATCTCCCCAATTTTTACTGCTTCACTGAATTGTTTCCCAAGGGCAGAGGCCATTGCTTGGTAGTATGTTTCGTCAAGTACTTCGACGAATTCTTCAACCATTTTATCGTCTGGGATCAAAGGGCTCACACGCGCCGCCTGTTCGCGCCACCTGTAGGCATACTCTCTGAAACTTTCACCTGGTTTCTTTGATCGTCTTCAAAGAAGAACGATCAGGAGCAGCCTCCATTTTGTAGCCATAATGGTTCAAGAAAGCGCTGGCCATGTCGTCAAAGGTGACCCACTTTGAAACATCTTGTTGCACAAACCATTCTGTGGCCGGTCCTCCCAAACTGTCCGCAAAGTACGCCATCAATAATTCGTCCTTCTCGATACCCCTCATTTTGTTGAGGTATATCTTCACATGGATCCTTGGATCACTTTGTCCAGTGTACGGATCGAATTTGGGCACAACAAAACCCTCAGGCAATGGCACATGAGGGAATAAGCACATGTCTTTGTATGAAATACTTGTTTTACCCCCTTGCCCTTGTATGTTTTTCACAGTCTGCTCCAAGCTTTTCAATTTTCGAGCAAAGTCAGCCTCTTCTGTTTTCCCCAATCTTTCGACATCACCATGTGATTCTGGGTGGTGTCCATGATCATACGACTTAGTGGGGCGGAGTACATTACCCCGAGTTTGGTCGAATTGTTGATCACGAGCCCTTAACTGTGGGTCACTGTTTGACCTTTGCAAAGTGTGTCCTGCAGGAACGGTGAATGCTGTGGCAGGAACTTGGGCTTGCCCATGTTGTCCATGTTGTGGGAATTGTGCCCCAGGATTTACAGTAGAAGGTCCAGCTACGTTGTCAGTTTCTGGATGTGGACCGAACCCTGGAGGATAACGGGGGTCTTCTACCATTGTAGATTGCCCTTGCCCTGGTGGCTGAGTATTCGTCATGAAACCAGTAGCGCCTGGCGGAACAGGAGGTGCCTGAACTGCTGCCAAGTTGCGGACCAGCTGCATCATCATATCTTTCATGGCCGTGAAATCCTCGGCCATCTTAGCTTGTTGTTCAGCCAAGCGAACCAGCTCAGTGTTCTCAGTTTCTTCGGCCATCGTTGTTGGAGTGTTTTCTTGAAGAGGTGCTTCAACCACTTCTGGAACAGGCAGTGGTCCCTTGATTCTGGTGGAATAGGAATGTGGGGCCAGCACGGCAGTTGCTCAAGCTCTATGCAAATCAAAACACGTTAGTGCAACAAGATAGCATGGAACAGAATTTGCTCGTCGGCCTAAACAATGCCTAAGGTCGTTATGCGTCATCCCGAATTGGTTTGGATTAGATCTCCAAGTGTATTATTTGATCTCTTTTCTTCTCTTTTTCTCTTTTCTCTTTTTTTTTTTCTTTCTTTCTTTTTTTTTTTTTTTTTGTATTTTTTTTTTCAAGTGAGGCTAGAGGGTGAAATGAATTGACACGTAAAAATAAGCAAAATATTTTCATTACTTAAAAAGAAAGAGTACATACTGTGCTTCCGGAGCACGACCAAAAGAAACACACAAATGACTGAAAAAAGTGAAAATAAATTACAACATGCCAAATCCAAAAAGCGACATAAAGTACAACAAAGCCAAGATGTAAAATAAATGACAAAAAGCAATAATCTGCATCATCTTGGCTTGATGTATCTACTAAGGTGACCCAGGCACAAAGTCAGCTGGCTCCTCTGGGTCGTACTCGAATGGCTCCTCGGGATCTTCCTCGGCTGGTGGCAAAGGCTGGCTCAAAATATTATGCAATATGTCCACCCGCCGTGCTACATTCCTCACATAATCTGGAGCTTCAATGCGGATAGTCCTATTAGATGAGTTATTATGATCTATGCACATTTGAGCCAAATAGTTTGCCAACTCCAACGCCCGTTCCTGACCTCGATCAATGACTCCCCTTGACACAGCTATTTGCCGAAGCTGGGTCGCGGCCAATCTCAATGCATTATTCTTCAAAATCACTGCATGATCAAGTTGTTCATGCAATCGGTCAATGTTCCCAAGGCACTGCTGTACGAATCTGTCGCTCTCAGCTTGGGCAGTTAGAGCAGTATCTCTCTCTGTCAATGCTCTGCGATGCAAGTCATGAAGACGCCTGATAGTATCTGAGTGCTGATGTGTTAAACCCTCACTCTCTGACTGAGCAGCTCTGGCAGCGTCCCTCTCTGCAATTAAGCTTTGTATGGTAGCGCGGTATTCTTCCTTAATCTCACGCCTAGCAAGCTGAACCTGCATATCCAGCCTGGCCTCAGTGTCAACCATGCCTGCTCTCGACCTCGCGGGCATCTCTCTGGGTATGGGCTGGTGGTAATACCAGAACTTGTACTCCCGAACGACCTCCCCCTTAAGTCCATCCTGAACCTGTGTGCTTTCTGCGAGGTGCCTCCTAGTATCCCACAAGCGCAAGATCTCACCTCTAAGAGTAGCTGGGTTGAGAGGATAGTCTGAGACGTATGCACTCATGTCCTCAACCATTGGGATCTCCTGCTTTCGACCCAACTGCCTAAGTACACGCAGCGGAACATAAGGCTGGGATGCTGTCAAACCCATCAGAACGAGAAAAGGACGGTCCACACATCTGTGTACAACCTCCCTCTTAGGAAACCAACTACACTGCCACAAAATCTTGTCCGGCGTGAGAGAGTTCAAGAAAGACCTCCAATCTGGCTCACTTTCTGGGAATTTATACTTCTCGATGTGTTCGAGATGGTGTCCAAGATAGTCGATGTCACAGCACCTAAGAATATTACGAGGTGGGCAAGGGCGTACATGCTCCAAGAACCAGACCTGTAATAGAAGGTTACACCCCTCAAAGAAACCGCTTTCTCCCTTGTGGCATCGAGTCAAAGCATGAAATATACTACCCAGAATCGTCGGGATGATAGTGGCGTCTGGTGCTCCACCATATAAAGCTGCCATGGTCCAACTGACCTTAATAGATATCGCTCTATCCGGTAGCGGGAAGACCAATAACCCTAGCAAAGCGAACACGAAGACCTTAGGACAAAGTTGCACCCAATCGTCATATTTCAGCTTGTCATGGAACTCAAATCCATACTTCTTAAAACCATTATCGGCCCCAAAACGATCATAAAGGTAATCAAATGAAATCCAGCCGTCACGAACACTAGCGATTGAGAGGTCTGTTCTTACCTTGATATTATTGAAAAAATCACGCTCATTAACCTTCTTCGGAGCAATCATATTCTTTTTCTCAAAATCCAGCTTAAGAAGCCCAGCTATCTCCTCGAGGGTCGGCGTCATCTCAAACCCCTTAAAACAGAAGGTATTTTGGTTTGGGTTCCAAAACCCAACTAGTGCACTTATCAAGTCTCGACGCGGGACAATAGGTTTAGTCGCAAGGTCAGTCAGAAAACCAATCTTTTCCTGGACTAAATCTTTCTGCATTTTATTCATTGTGTCCCACCAAGACTTCAGAGATTTATCCGATTTGGGTGGGCCATCAGTCATCATGATAGAGGGTGGAATGGCATCAGCAGGGTATTTTCTCTTGACCGACCTAGAAGATGATGCAGCCATTGTACCTAATGAAAAAATGTGTCAAATGTTTGAAAGCCTGAAAACAACTTAAAACAACTGACCGACAGAGCAAAACAGATGCCTAAACTGCTAATTCGAAACTCCAATTTTCAACAAAACTCTTGTCATTGTAACGACGTAAAGTTGACCCTAAAAGAATCAAAAAATTTGGCCATCATAACGGCATCAGGACTGACTCCAGAAAATTACCAACATTGGTATTTAGATGTAATTTATAAAAGAAAAAATTTGACGTTACAACGACGCCACATTGACATCAGGACAAAAAATTCATTCCGGTGATGACACTAAAGTATTTTTGCAAAAATTTCGCCGGCATAACGACGTGAAAAATTGGATCCCAAAAACTTCCAACATCGATATACGAGCCTTTTTCTAAAAATTCGCCATTATAACGGCGTGAAAACTGACACCAAAATCTTTTCTGACTTTCTAACTACTAAGTATACATTTTTTTGTAAAATTTTCGTCATTATAACGACACAAAACTGACATCTACAAAAGACGGCCAACACTGACGCTTTTTCAGAAATTTGCCATTACAGCAGTATGACTCGATCTTAAAAAGGTACAAGACATTTACATTTAAAACAAAACATGCACCCTGCTTCCTCACTTTTCCTTTCATTTTTCATTTTTTTTCTCTTCTTTTTTTTTTTTTTTCTTTTGAAATCCGTCTCTCTCCAATTTGGTCAGCATAACAACTTTTCCTAGGCGCATGCAACACATAAAATGCCTTTAGACAAGTCTTTCCCGGGAAGTGGGTCCCGCTTAGACAAAAGGGTAGTCAGCCTAGACAAGTGCAATACCGGTGTATCGCACCTCATTAAGTCAAAATATGATGCAGATAATTGGGCCTAAAGGTTTAACTCTAGGTGACTCAACCGACTCAGTATCTAGACTGGCTGAAAACCCGGTGGACAAACCGGGCGGAAAGCGCATCAGGGCCATCCGGAGACAGTGTGTCCGGCCTAAAACCCCGTCACGCCTTCCTCCTAAATCATGGGCAATTTAGTAAGAAAGTCCCAGATGCCACAAGCAATCTGGTAAGTGCACGTGTGTGTGTGTTTCAGAGACTCAGAGGGTTGCGGAGGAAGACAGTTTATATATACAGTCCAACAATATCAAAGCAGTAACATTCAACTTTTCAGGCGATAACGGCAATAAAATATAACAACCACATATTTAATAAATTAAAACATGCGACAATTTATCAAAGCCGGAGATTCTAGTTTTCACTAATCTCCCCAGCGGAGTCGCCAAGCTGTCACGCCCTAAAAATTACTAATTAAACTGCGGTGGTTGCGAGTTTATTTATTTAAAGGCTCGTGACTGTGTTCAACAAGGTACAAAATTATTTAGAGAACTCAGAGTCGCCACTTGACATAGTTTAAGGTGTGCCAAGTCACCAAAAGGTACCTTGGAACACCTCTGACTCGTCTAATGGTCTGCGTTAGAGATTCGGGTAAGGTTCTCAGTTGACTCTCGGGAAGGTATTAGGCACCCTCGAGTCCTGTGCCGAGCACAGTTGCTTTTATTGTCGCATTTTTATTTATTACATATGGTTGCTATATTAGAGCCGTTAATTTGAATTTTGCTTTGATTAGAAAAAATCTAAAGTGTTATTCTTATCCAACCTCACAGAGGATCGGACGAATTTACCCTTTAATTCATAATAGATAAAATATATCGCGCATTTCCAGCCTTACAAAGGACTGATCTATCTTTAAAAGAATTTAATTAAACTTCAAAAATAATAATTAATTTAAATCAATTTAATCTTCCTTTAGCCTAATAAGTAGATTACAAATCGTACTTATAATATTTCCTAATTATGTAAGTTTTCTTAGTCCTATTATTTTGCCTAATCGATTTAGTTAAGTGCAAGCGTTAAAATTTATTAAGTGATAAATTGAAAATTTCAAATTTGTCTTTACTTGAAATATGGATTATGAAAGTATATACATGTAGCAGGCTATTTGTTGAATTGAAACAGCTTTATTGGTTGTTTTTACAAAGGAAAGAAACGTTCACAGAAAACTGCAAACTGCAATGATATGGGCTGAATTACTGTGCAAGAGTGAGCTGTTTTAAGGTGTCTTTGCAAAATTAGCCACGCTGTGTTTATATTTCAAATCAATTAATCAAAATCAAAAGTGGTCAGAATTTAAAAGACGTCCTAAAATCTGCAGCCTAATCGTTCCAGAATTCAGTATTGATTTACTTTGCATTTATGTCCTATTTTTGCCTACTACTTCCAATTTCAGCCAAATTTCAGCATATACAAGGTTTGCAATATATGACCATTTCCGTTTTTAAAACAAGTGTGATAAACAGATATGAATTTGCAAAGTTCAACACTTCATTTTTATCCAATTCTCATACATAGCTAAAAAAAAAAAACAACGATATATAACTCGAACAAAATAAACGCTAACTATTTCCTAATTTTTCACAAACAGCCAGTTTTAACTCATAACGAAGATGCATACAATAAAGAGGCTTTAAACATGCTGATTTTACTTCATTTCATAGCCAAAGATTCAAAACATAAATACAAAGTAAATTGTGTTTACCTAGTGAAGAAGTTTCCCAAGCTTAAGATGCAAGTAAATGAATTAGCGAAGTCCAAACAACCAACAGCAAAAACAGCCACTAAACAGCTCCTAGTGATCTCTTTTGAACCTTTAATACAACAAGATTTAAGCCCCAAAGACCTTTGATGTAAAGCCTTTGGTTCTAAATCTTTCTACCAAACTTACTACTAATTTTTTGTAAGTATTGTTGCTCCTTTTTTCTGTGAAATTCAGCTGGTAGTTGGTGTCAAAAGAGGGTAATAAATGCCCCTCTTTATAGAGGAAAATTGAGGCTAAAGGTTGGAGTGTGGGCCTGTACAAAGTACAAACCCATCCCCCTAGTTACTAGAGTAAAAAATCAACCAAAATCTCATGAAATCAGCCCAACTACAGTGCAGCCACTCTATTTTCAACTGTGCAGCCACCCTATTTGTCTAGTAGGCTATCCTAAAGGGGTCCAGTGGGCCCTATTTTCTACAAGCTAAAACCCAAAATTTCTATTTCAAAAATCTGCACAACTAAACTCCAATTTTCAGCCTACAACTTACTGATTGATACTGAGTCTAAACCAAAAATCCTTCTGAGGCAGGCATGCCAATCCTTCACCCAAACGAAGAAAATTAAAACTAAGAACCATTGCCAAAACTAAAGCTAAACACTATACCAAACAAACGAATGCGGGTCATCGAACAACCTAAACATGATTCTCATTTCAAACAAGATGAACTACACAAAACTGACTAATAAACTTATGCTTCCATATACTGCCATCCCGACTCCAAACAAAGAAATCTTAAGCCAGGGCAGTGTTCAGTCACAGATCATTCAGACAACATATAGCAAAGGACAGCTCGGACAAATATTCATTCGCAACAATTAACTATTCAAACTTTAAGTTGCTTGCAACATATATCACATACTGGAGTTAATCACTGTGTAAAACGTATGTGTATACACAATATCTTTTTTAGTTTTAACATCATTCTCTAATTAAAACATTCAGCTAAACAGTGAAACAAAACATAATGAGAAACTGAAGGATTTTATCTAACCCGATGCCCATGCCGAGCGAAAAGCTCACTCGTCAATGCGAATACAGCGTCGCTAGCCTCGCCGTCGCTGCCTCCGTTCACACTGTCTCGCAGCCACTGTCTTCCGCCTCGCTGCCTCGTAATCGTCACAGTACACCCGCTGCCTCAACGTCGCATAACAACATCATCATTGCCTCACTCACTAAAACAAAATTATCACAGCACCAAAGCTTCACCGAAACGGCCCCTCTATCATTATAATCATCATCGTCACCTCAAACAAATCAAACTCCACAAATGACCTATAAACAGTCCCCTCCAATCTATTTCATCACCAGAAACAGAAACAAAAGAAAAGGAATAAGAAGAGGAAGAAGCGAGAAAGAGAAAAACAAAACAGAAAAACAGAAAAATGGGAAACGGGAAAACAGGGAGGGGAAAAAAAGAAAATTTAGGGAATGGGGTGATGGGGAGTGAAAGAGTAAGGTGAGGGGAAGAGAATGAACCAAGAAAAAACTAAAAAAACTCACCGGAGTTGAAGTTTGACCGGACTTTGACCTCCGATCTACGCGAATCGGTTCACTTTTTGGAGAAAATAGTTGTGGAAATGGAACCATGGGGTCAAGGCCTTTCCAATGATATATTTTTCAAAATTTTCCGGCCACCGGAGGTGGTGGCCGGCGGTGGCCGGCCGGTGGAGTCGTGGTGGTTCTCCGGCGAGCAGTGGCGGAGGAGTGTTTTCCGGTGGGCTGGGGAGAATTGGCCAGCATCTCCCCAAGTCAATGAGACTTAGGGTGGAATGAGGGAAATGGGTCCTTTTAAGGCATTATATAGGTAAAAGGGGGAAGGAGGATAGCCATTGGATCATGGCCGATCCAACGGTGGAGATCACAGCAATGGTGGACGGGCCAAGGAAATAATTGGGCTGGTGGGTCATGGGAATTGGGCTATTCTTTTTTTTACAAATAGCTATTAAAAGTCTAGTTTATTTAAAGCATACACAAACTAGCCAGAATAAAAATCACACAAAATAACAATATCATCACAATTAAATGTAAAATTACAATTAATCACATAACAAGTAAATTTTAGCATTTTCATATTTCTTATGAGCGAATTTTTATGAATTTGGTGCCAAAATTAGGTGATTACAAAGCAAACAGTGCAAAGTCTAAGCCAAAGGACATTCAGTTTGTTTTAAAATATGTTACAAGTTTAAGTCAAGGCAAAATTTTCAAAATGCATCTTTGACTTCATTTGCATGCTTATTTCACTTGCTATATTGCATTAAAATATTTTATCTTGCCTCTATTTTTCGAAAATCTATGCTATTTGAGTTCATGAGCCAAGTTTCTGAAAGCAATTCGCAAATCCAAGTCCAATGAAGACGAGCAATAAGCAGAAGCATCAAGATCAGGATGAAGTCTGCACAAATCAAACGCTTCCCCCTCCCTCCCCAAAACTAATAATTTTTCTTTGAGAGCAGGAACATAAAAGCTTGCGATGAAAGGATCATTTGTACTATGGATGAACAATTTATTGAACGCGCATCCAAAGTTGCCTTGCAGATTGCGTCGCATTGCCTTTTCATGACTTAAAGCATTATGCTTTGTCATGAGCTATTGCCGAACAGGCGGCATTTCTACCTCTATGATTTTCATTCCCAAATAAGCAATGAAGCCGAGGCATGCATCATGTTTTCAAATCACGCCAAAATAAGCATTGCCTTATTTTTAATTGACAATCCACTCAACGCCATCATTGCCCGATTGTCTCGCCAATTGATTTATCAAATGGGTATTGCACCGATTACATTTCCGCACTGCTTTGCTTTGCATTTGCTTTAAATTCTTCCTTTATATTTGCTTTAATTAATGCCTTGCTTTACTTTTTCAGGTCAACCATCAGTTTCTCAAAGATTATTCGCCTTGTCGCATATGCAACGCAAATCTATTTCTTCCTTTTTTCATTATAGCTTTTGCTTTATTATTCACTCGTTTTCTAATGCATTTACTTCAAATTTGCAGAAATTGAACATTAAATTCAAAATGAACTGAAGGCATTCAACGCTTTGCAGCACTATTAATACAAGCAACACGACCCAGCTTTGCTTATTTGTTCTGCATTATCTTGCCTTAATTAATCCAATTTGCAACTTTATTTCGCAGGCTGCATCAAATTTAGGCTTGTTCACCATATAATTGAATGTTTTGGGCTCGTTCGCCTTATAATTGAACGTTTTAGGCTCGTTCGTCTTATAAATGAATATTTTGGGCCCGTTCGCATTATAAATGAACAATTCGGGTTCATCCACCTGTAAATAGGATATGCAGGTTTATTTCAAGTTGCATTGGGAGGCTGGAGGCTTCGTAACCAGATACCTCATTGCTTTATCAAGTGATTAGAGCACAGTCCAAGATCGCATTGCAAACCATATCTTCATGATTAAAAGCATTATGCTTATCATGGTTTATTGCCGAATAGGCAGCATTTCTATCTTTATGATTCTTATTTCAAATAAACATTATGTTTGAGCCTGCATAGATTAGAGATAGACAAGTCAACTTGAGGCACCACTTTCGGAGTGTCTCGCGATGTTGGTTGTCTTGCAATATTGGCATAATATATTTGAAGTAGACGATAGCGATAGACGAGTCGACTTGAGACATTATGTCTCGTTAGTCAACTTATCTTATGAAAGCCTTGTATTTTACGATTCGTTCTCGCTTTACTTATTGTCTTGCTTTACTGTTTCAGAATAAGGATCAGCTTAGAGGTTCTCCGGGCGGAGTACATTGTCAGTTGATCGAACGAAGAACTTATCGATGATACCGCAACCCGCATTTACAATTTTATGTTATTACTTTATCTATTTCTTATTCCAATTATTACAGTTTATTAGCAGTTGCACGCTTACCGTTTGTTGAGATTATTACAGGATTTTTTGCAGCACCGCAGCAGCGTTTGGAGCATAACATGGATTTTTTCCTTGGCGGTGAACTGGGCAATCGTTGATATGAGCTAGACTCGTCAACGAAGACCTGAAGAAGCGCACCCGCATAAGTCATCAACCATAGAGGTAAGTCTCTTGTTAACCCTGAGTCTGAGGTTTGAGATTGAAGACAAGATGGCTCGGTTATCGAGATGCAGTGGAAGCTATGTCCGTGTAAACCCCTCCTTATGGATGTGTCGTCGACCACATTTTCATAACTTGGGTGATTACAAGCCTCTTTTCCCGCACTTGAGTAGCCGTTACTATCTCGTCTTTGATTTTCAAATCGCGTCGAACTACATATGGCCTGATTCTCTTTCAGCCCGAGATATGTAAGCAACTCGGAAACCGGAGCCCGGCCATGTCCATAAGCCTCGCATTTTGATCCCAGGAATCAGAGTCTTGGCTTTACCGTGATAAAATTGGCTTTCACGTCAACTTTCTTTACCCTGAAAACTCTTTCATCCTTTTCGGGTAAAGAGGGGCAGTTGTTGACACCCAATTTTGTCCCGGATTTTAAATAAATGTATAATTATTTTGAATTAAGTTCAATTTTGAAAATTGTAAGTAAATAGCTAATTTTAAAGAGAAATGGCCAAATTCGCAAGTCATCCTTTCATTTGCGGCGTACTATGTAATTCTTTGTTAATTTAATTTGAAGGCTATATGTGTTATTAGGCCTAAAATCACCGGCGACAGTTTAACCGAAAAACTGATCGGCAGCGAGAAACAAGAAGGGACATCGAGGGGCCTATCATTCTCAGTTCTTTATTTTTTTCTATTCTCTGTTACTGAAACGACGAAAGAAAAGGCGAGAGGAAAGGGTAGAAGTGATGCCGCCGGCGTTCTCTCGCCGGAAAAGTGAACGGCGGTCGCTCCTCGTTCTCCTTTAACTGCTGCTCTATTTGTTTGTCTCATCAGAATTTGATTGACCCTACAGATCTGTCAGCGGTTTGGGATAATTGTGTTTTTTCTAATCACGTTATTTTGGTCATTGTTATCATCGCTGGTGGTCACCGTTTCTCTTCTCCCGTTGTCTGCTACTGAATCAAATAAAAGGGAGATGGAGGGGTCGTAGCAACGGTGCTCTCCGCTTACCGGAGAAACAGGCGTCGTTGCTCCTCCTCCCCCTGGTGGTGTTTCACTGCTATGCTGCCCGTCGTTGTAACTGGTATTTTGTGCTCGGAAATGGCACCCCAGCGTAATCGTTCCTATGATTCTCTATTTCGTTTATTTGGAAGTGGTTTTACTGTTTGCTGTGAGTTTCTGCAGGTCTGTGCTTTTCTCACTTACAGCTAGAAATAATTCAAAGCAGAGGGTGGGTTAGTCTCATTTGGTCACAGTAATTATGTCACTCTTTGGACTCTCTTGAGTGCGATTCATGGCTGGATCTTTTCTTGTTGACTGCTGCTGTTTGAAATATAATGCGTATCCTATAAGAATTTATTCTGCTAGACTTTATTGATTTTAGCCGATGCCACGCTATACTGATGGCCAATGAAAAACTATATTTACGTATATTGAGGCTTTACGGACTGATTCGAACGGATGCTACACCATTTAGGCACATGAAAAAATACATATACACGTATTGAGTCCTCGGGATTGATTCGAACATGATACTACGCTTGAACGGTCCCGTCCCCGTATCCCTAAAGCAAATAGGCGATGATGAATGTATGAATTTTATGCAAAGCAAGTCGAATAGAGTGGTGGATTTGATACTTGGCATGGCAACCGGTCCGGGCTCCGTGTTTGCAGCCGTACCAACATCCCAAGCCTCTACTCGACACGCCATACAAACCTGAGCCTAAATTTTACAAAATAAAACCCCATCACTATTATTATTATTATTATTATTATTATTATTATTATTACTATTATTATTATTATATATTTTATCATTATTATTATTATTATTATTATTATTATTATTATTTTTATTATTATTATTACTTTATTATTATTATTTTATTAGTTATTACGTTTTATTATCGTACTAATCCAGTCCATTTTGTTTGTTTTGCGAGGTACATTTGATTGAATGAATATGCCGCTCCCGGGTTCTGCCTTTTTAACTTATCCTCATTATTTATGTAGTTAGACTAAATAGAATTTGTACAATTTATTTGTAGAATGATTAGTCAATGAACCTTTGATTATATGATTATTTGATTGTTTTCTTTGCTTTTATGTTCATTAACCTTATTTTTGGAGTTGTTATTTAAGTATCGCAAACTGGGACCATCTTAGCAAATGCGTGCAAGTAAAAGATATTTTTGTAAATAAGCTTTTATTCGACTAATTATTATTATTATTATTACTACTATTATTTATTACTATTTTTAAATAATTCTTTCGCAAGAAAAGCGCACTTGTAAATATTTGGAAACCTGTCGGATTAACCGTTGTTAACGGAATTTCAAAAGTGCCTTAAAAACCATCTTTCGAAATTAACAAAACCTCTTACCTTTAGAATCTCTGAAAGAAAGACCGTCTTTTTATAAAAACGGAGTTTTTTGCACGCTTTTGCTTATTTGGTTCCCTGTTTTTCCTTAAATTGGGTGGCGACTCCAAAAACTCCAAAAGAGTTAGTCCATTCAGTTGATATTCCTAAATTTAGCCTTTCGGGGTTATTTTTTGGGGTTCAACACACATCATGAGGTGATTGCATATAATTCACTCCCCTTTTGACATATTTTCTTTAAAAATAAAAACTTCTGCCTAGTTTAGAATAAACTGGGACGCTTTGGGTTTCTCTTTAATCAGAAAAACCATCTGTTAAGATTCTTTGGGCGGATGACGGACCCTTTGGGAATAAATTCAAGAATGGAACAAAAAATCTGCCCCAGTTTAGCATAAACTGGGGGTCTACATTTGTTTTGTATTGGCCGCAAACTTGGAGGAAAAATTTTGCATCAATATGAGACTGGGAAAAAATGAACTTTCTCCTGTTACGAACACAAATAAAATGGGGAGGAATATTAAATTTCCTCCATTTTCTTAAAAAATAAAAACAACTTCTTCCCCAGTTTATCTAAACTGGGGTCTTTGATTTTCTTGACATGTGCCGCAAACCTGGAGGCAAACTTTGCGTGAATAAAAGAAAACATGAAAAAAGGAATTTTCTCCTGTTGCGACCGCATCGGAATGGTTCCCTACGTATTCTTTTGAGAGGAATCCGGTCAAACGTAGCTCTAAGCAAATGCCCAAGTTTATTTTGATGCTTTTAAGTTTCATTTCTTTTTGGTACAATTATATTGATTCCAACTGAGAACATGCCTCAAAAGTACAAAGTGCTAATAAGGGATACAATTTGGGATAGCAAAAGAGAACAAAAGCCTTGCATTCATCCCGATTCGAAAGCCATCTTGGAGTCATATGTAGTACCTCTTGACCGCGTCTGCATTGACAGGTATTTCGGTTATCCTGCCTTCCGGATCCGTAAGATACAAGGCTCCATTTGGCAATACTTTCTTTACCAAGTATGGCCCTTGCCAATTTGGAGAAAAATTCCCTTTAGCTTCTTCCTGATGAGGAAAGATTCTTTTCAAGACTAATTGCTCTTCTTTCAAGTCGCGGAGGCGCACTTTCTTGTTGTAGGCTCAGGCCATTCTTTGCTGATATAATTGACCGTGACAAACTGCATTAAGCCTTTTTTCGTCAATGAATGACAACTGTTCCAATCGGGTTTTGACCCTTTCGGTGTCCTCAATTTCTGCTTCCACAATGATCCTGAGAGACAGTATTTCAACTTCAGCGGGTATGATTGCTTCAGTTCCATATACCAATGAATACAGGGTCACTCCTATAGAAGTGTGCACAGTTGTGCGGTAACCAAGCAAAGGGAAAGACAACTTCTCATGCCAATCACGAGATCCTTGTATCATTTTCCTAAGGATCTTCTTGATATTCTTATTGGCTGCTTCGACCGCGCTATTTGCCTTTGGTCGGTAAGGTGTGGAATTTCGATGCATGATCTTGAATCTTTCACACACTTCATTCATTAAATGACTGTTCAGATTTGCCGCATTATCAGTGATGATGGTACTTGGGATACCAAAGCGACAAATAATGTTAGCATGAACGAAATCCACCACGGCTTTCTTTGTCATGGACTTGAGAGTGACGGCCTCAACCCATTTAGTAAAGTAATCTATTGCAACCAAAATGAATCTGTGCCCATTTGATGCTTTTGGTTCAATAGGTCCGATAACATCCATCCCCCATGCTGTAAAGGGCCAAGGGGCTGACATTGTGTGCAACTCTAAAGGTGGTGAATGTATCAAATCACCGTGTACTTGCATTGATGACACTTTCGCAAAAAAGTAATGCAGTCATGTTCCATGGTAAGCCAGAAGTATCCTGCTCTAAGTGCTTTCTTAGCTAGCACGTGCCCGCTCATGTGAGGTCCGCAGATCCCTGAATGCATGTCATTGAGAATTCTCGTGGCTTCAGTTGCATTCACACATCTTAATAGTCCTAGATCAGGTGTCCTTTTGTACACCACCCCTCCACTAAAAAAGAAACGACTTGCCAATCTTCGAAGGGTTCTTTTCTGATTGTTTTCTGTCATTGGCGGGTACGTCACATCTTGAAGGAAATTCTTGACATCAAAATACCACGGTTGACCATCAATTTCTTCTTCAACCACATTGCAGTAGGCATGTCGACTTTGGACCTGGATCTCTAACGGATCAATATGGGCTTTATCAGGATGGACAAGCATTGAGGCTAATGTAGCCAATGCGTCAGCTAGCTCATTATGTATTCTGAGAACATGTCTAAACTTTAGAACATCAAACTTTTGGCGAAGATCATCCATACACTACTTGTACATGATCAGCTTAAGGTCTCGAGTTTCCCATTCACCCTTCATTTGGCGTATCAAAAATCTGAATCTCCGATCACCAGTAATTCTTTTATGTCCATGTCTAGCGCCATTCGCAAACCCATTATGCATGCTTCATACTCAGATGTGTTATTAGTGCAACTGAAACGGAGTTGGGCAGCCGCCGGATAATAATGTCCCATGGGAGAAATGAGGACTGCTCCAATACCATGGCCTTTTGAGTTGGAAGCACCATCAAAGTACATTTTCCACACGTGCTCTTCTTCATTAGTCAGTTCATCTAACACATCTACCTCCTCATCAGGGAAGTAAGTCTTCAATGGCTTATAGTCATCATCAACCGGATTCTCAGCCAAATAGTCAGCTAAGGCTTGAGATTTCATAGCAGTTCTGGTGACATAAACTATGTCGAATTCTGTGAGCAGGATTTGCCATTTGGCAAGTTTGCCAGTTGGCATTGGCTTTTGAAATATGTACTTCAATGGGTCCATCCGAAAAATAAGATAAGTGGTATAGGATAAAAGATAATGTTTCAATTTTTGTGCAACCCAAGTTAGGGCACTACACATCCTTTCCAACAAAGTGTATCTGGCCTCGCAATCCGTGAACTTCTTGCTCAGATAATAAATTGCCTTCTCTTTCTTTCCTGAGGCATCATGTTGCCCCAGTATGCAACCAAAGGAGTTTTCATTGACTGACAAGTACAAAAACAATGGTCGGCCAGGCTCAGGTGAAATCAAAACAGGAGGATTTGACAAGTATTGCTTGATCTTATCAAAGGCTTCTTGGCACTCTTCGGTCCATGCAATTGATGCATTTTTTTTCAACAACTTGAGGATCGGCTCACATATTGTGATAAGTTGAGCAACGAACCTACTGATTTAATTTAGCCTGCCTAAAAAGCTTTTAACATCCTTCTTGGTTCGAGGAGTGGGTAGTTTTTGTATTGCTTTGATCTTTGCGGGATCCAATTCAATACCTCGCCTGCTAACAATGAAGCCTAACAATTTTCCAGTAGGCACACCAAATGCACATTTTGCTGGATTCAGTTTCAGATTGTACCTACGGAGCCTTTCAAAGAACTTTTTGAGATCTCTCACGTGTTCTTCAGCAGTTCTAGACTTGATAATCACGTCATCTACATACACTTCTATTTCTTTATGTATCATATCATGGAAAATGGCAGTCATAGCCCTCACGTAGGTTGCCCCAGCATTTTTCAAGCCAAACGACATCACTCTATAGCAATAAGTTCCCCAAGGCGTAGTGAATGCCATTTTGTAAGCGTCATCTTCATCCATCTAGATATGGTGATATCCAGCATAGCAGTCAACGAAGGATTGTATCTCATGTTTGGCACAATTGCCTACGAGAGTGTGAATGTTACGCAACGAGAAATTATCTTTGGGACTTGCCTTGTTCAGATCTCGATAGTCGACACATATCCTTGTTTTTCCATCCTTCTTAGGAACCGGAACAACATTCGCAACCCAAGTAGTGTACTGAACCGATTCAATTACTTTTGCATCCAACTGTTTTATTATTTCATCATGGATTTTCTTGATTATATAAGTTTTGAACTTCCGTTGTATTTGTCTCACTGGAGGGAAACCAGGTTGAATTGGCAATTCGTGGATTATCAATTCGGAGTTCAAACCCGGCATCTCATCATATGACCATGCAAAAACATCCCGATATTCAAAAAGCACTTTCCGAATATCATTCTTCACTTCAGGTCGGGCATACATGATTATCTTGGTTTCCTTCACATCATCAGGGCCGCCAAGATTAACATCCTCTATATCAACAAATTGGGTTTAGGCTTGCCCTCATGGCATTCAACTTCCAGGCCTATTTCAAAATCAGCCTGTTCCCCATCATATTCAATCTCGTTAACAAATTCCTCAATATTTTCTTCATCACTTTCAACCTCAACTATGGTTATGGAGCCAAAATCAGATTGCGGTCCTTGGATGGACGATAAGTTCCTTGAACATGTCATGATATCAGGACCAACAGATATATCACTACAGATAAACAAAAGTAGAATAAAATTAGGAATATGAACAGAGATTGAAGGAAAGCTTGGCTCTTAGGCCTTTCATTAATGAAAAAGGGTTTGAATTACAAAGGAAAAGATGAGCAAAATAATACACTTGGCATACAACCCTTAGAATATCCAAGCGTATTCAAAAAAAACTATAAAACAGCAGTCTACCAAGACCCCTTCCTGATAGGGAAGGGAGTTGCATTCCAGTTAGTCAGGTACACGTCCGGGCCAATGTACTGTATTGAAGCATTGCTGGAGCCTTCACCCGGCTGCACCATGCAGATTTCAAAAATGCTACCTAGATCGAATGGTGCATCCTGATTGTCTTCCACTGTGTTGACATTTGTAACGACAACCTTTGGTTTCATGACATAACCCACAAAAGACTGAGCGAGACACGGACTTGGCTTTGGGAGAGACCAAACTTCCGACTTCTTTTTCTTTGCTTTCTTGCGATCAGCTGTTTTTGGCTTGAACCCTAGTCCCCACGTGCCTTGCATACCGTTTGGATAAACTGGATTTACGCTGCCTTGTAGTGATGCTTCCAAGCCCTTTCCAAATTGGAAACCATGCTTTAACATTTCAGATGCCATCATAATAGACGTCTCTTACACTCTTGGGACGAATATAGGTTTCCCTTCTATTACTTTTTCCACATACACCACATCGGAGGTTTGATACATGATGGTCGGGCGTATGGTGACAACTTCAAGGGCTGGTACGTCCAGACTGCTGTTAAACTGAAAGTCATCCTCTACAAAAACTACGACAGCTTGATTATCCCAAGTAAACTTGACCACCTGATGAATTGTAGAGGGTATAGCACAAGCCATGTGAATCCATGGTCGGCCCAATAACAGATTGTACGATGCATCAGTCTCCATGACCTGAAATTCAATACTGTAGGTTGCGGGACCAATGATCAACTCAAGATTAATGATGCCCAAAGATTCTTGAACTCCACCATCAAAAGCACGAGCAGCAGAGGAACATGCCCTAATTTTTCTCATATCCATCCTTAAGCTCTTCAATGTAGACACAGGGCAAATATTTAATCCTGCGCCGCCGTCTATTAGAACACGTGTGACATAGGAGTTTTCACACTTGACTGAGATATGAAGCGCCCGATTATGACCGGTTCCTTCTGCTGGCAGCTCCTCATCGGTGAACATCACACGATTAGTCTCAAATACTCTGCCAGTAAGTGCTTCCAGATTAGCCACAGTAGTTTGTTCAGGAATGTATGCCTTATTCAGTATTTTCAACAGTGCATTGCGATGTGCTTCAGAGTTCATAAGTAAAGACAAGAGTGATATATGAGCTGGAGTCTATCTCAGCTGCTCGATGATAGAATAATCTGTCGATCTCATTTTCTTCAAAAATTCTTCAGCTTCTTTCTCGGAAACCGGCTCTTTGATGGGTCATTGGTCTTCTCGGCCTGGCTTTACCTTTCTCAATTCTTCTGGGGTAAAACATCTCCCGGACCGAGTTAGACCATTTATATCTGCAACAACCTCCATGATTTCCTTCCCATTGTAAGACATAATTGTCTTGTTGTAGTTCCAGGGAACGGCATTTGTACTTTTGATGGGGAGTTGCGCTGCTTGAGAGATGACAAACGGTTCACACTTCTTTGCCTTAACCTCGAAGACCGGAGTTTTCTGGCATGATGCCCATTGCACAATAAATACTGGTGCACGGTCATGAACTTTTTCCTGCTTTGCAGCCGGAATTGTGAAACTTGGCTCAACAGCCGCATCTTGCTTTGCTTTGTTGACAACAGACGCACTTGACTTTTCCTCGATTACAACAATAAATGGCTCATGGCTTTTAATGTCCGGGGAGGGACCAACTGCCACAATTTGCTTGGCGGCTTTCCCTTTCATGTCTTCTTTTATGCATACCATCTGTATGTTGTTTTGAACATCATGAGCTGGTAAAGGATTTTGATTCACATTTTGTGTTTCATCCCCCACGACTTTTATTTGATTGTTGTCTATCATTGCCTGGATTGCCCTTTTGAGTTCCCAGCAGGATTCTGTGTCATGTCCAGGTGCTCCAGAATGAAATGCACAATGGCGTGAATGATCAATTCTTCCATTGGGGTTCACTTTTCCCGGGATTGGTTTCAACAGATTGGCTTGTTGCAACTTTTCAAACAAATTAGTGTAAGTTTCCCCCAATGGGGTGAACTGCCTTTTCTCTTGTTGCATGTGTCTCTGTTGCACGTTTGGACGCAAACCCGGTGGACCTCGTGGTCGATAAGGCATCTCCTGCTGAGCCGGGAATTGAGCATGTGCCTGTTGATTGTTATACTGGACTGGAACAGGGGGTGCACGCCTTTGTGGACCTGACAGGGTTTGAGCATAAGATGCTGCATTTACAGGAAATGAGAACTGTGGCATAGCATATTGAGGCAGCAGATAGAAGTGTTGTGGTGGACTTGTTAGATTGTATCCTTGATGGTCATTGTATCGTCCGTCATTTCTTCTTGGTCCAGGGCCAACCATAGCCACTTCTTCTTTCTTTTTTTTTTCTTCTTCCCAAAACCGTTTGTTCCTGATTGTAGTGCCTGGGTAGTGGCTCTCAAAGTTATTTGGCTGACAATCTTTCCAGTCTTGATTCCTCTTTCAATCATTTAACCAATTCTTACTGCCTCACTGAAGTGCTTCCCTATGGCAAAGGCCATCGCTTGGTAGTATGTTTCATCGAGCACTTCGATGAACTCTTCAACCATCTTATCATCTGGGATCAAAGGGCTCACACGCGCCGCTTGTTCGCGCCACCTGTAGGCATACTCTCTGAAACTTTCACTTGGTTTCTTTGTGATCGTCTTCAAGGAAGAACGATCAGGAGCAGCCTCCATTTTGTAACCATAATGGTTTAGGAAAGCGCTGGCCATGTCATCAAAGGTGACCCTCTTCGAAACATCTTGTTGTACAAACCATTCTGTTGTCGGTCCTCCCAAACTGTCAGCAAAGTATGCCATCAACAATTCATCCTTCTCAATGCCCCTCATTTTGTTAAGGTAGATCTTCCTGTGGATCCTTGGATCACTTTGTCCAATGTACAGATCAAATTTGGGCAAAACAAAACCTTCAGGCAATGGCACATGAGGGAACAAACACAAGTCTTTGTATGAAATATTGGTATTACCCCTCGCCCCTGTATGTTTTTCACAGTTTGCTCCAAGCTTTTCAAATTTCGAGCAAAATCATTCTCTTCTATTTTCCCAACCTCTCGATATCAGAATGTGATTCTGGGTGGTGGCCCTGATCATATGATTCAGTGGGGCGGAGAACATTACCTCGAGCTTGGTCGAACTGTTGAGTTTTCAGCTGCAGGTCGTTATTTGACTGTTGCAAAACATGTCCCCCAAGAACAGTAAATGCTTGGGTAGGAGCTTGGGTAGGAGCTTGGGTAGGAGCTTGGGGTGGGACTTGTTGCCCATGATGTGGGACTTGTGCCCCATGTTGTACACTTGAAGGCCTGGCATCATTATTGGTAGCAATATGTGGACCAAAGCCTGGAGGGTAGTGAGGATCTTCAGCTAACGCAGATTTGCCTGGTGTGCGCAAGACCGATGTTGGTATGACTCCCTCCAAGATGGCTGGCATGGGAGGTGGTGCCTGTCCTGTGGTTGTTGCGTGATGCATGTTCGTTTAGTCCAAACCGAGCAGGAAGTCCATTAAATTTGACCCATACCTCCTTTTTCTTCTTGCATTTTATGGTCCGCAATTGGAGCCCATGGACTAATTTTGGAGGAAAAATTGTCTTATCACTCAGACCCAGTAAGTGCCCAAACACCAAGCTTTTAAATTCATCCAATATATCCAGACTAGTCAAAGCCTCTCAGAACTTCTTTATATCCTTAGAAAGGGAGGATCTTTGTGTGACTTTAGCCACGGCGAACTCTCCATGTTCCTCCATAAAGGTCCTGAGATTCATATCAGGATGGAAAGTCCTTGTGCCCTCCTCAACCTGCAAATGATTAAGAGATATTAATTAGTTACATTTTTTCAAACATCATTTCTTTGGGGCTGAAATATCTTATGTGTACATGAAATATCTATGTGTACACATTATTTATATTTGTGCACATAAACACATACCACTTCTGGGGCTGCATCGATGATACGGGGCAAATTGGAGCCAAAGCGCCAACCATCAAGAGCCAAGCGTGAGAGCACAAACGATCCAAGACAAGGGCACCAGAGGAGGGTTCGAGAGTGATTTGGAGTCATGGACTTGAGCGACATTGAGGGAGGACCGACTACGGACCAAGGAGGAACACTTAGAGTCCATTTTGAGCCTCCCAGGAAGGGGGCGAACCGGCCATTGGACTAGGCGGACCGGCTAGTTGACTGCACACTCTCTGGACTTTGGGCCGCCCACTTTTTGGGCGGACCGCCTACTTTTCTACACTCTGTAGTAAGCGGACCACCTACTCTGCAGGGTGGGGCGCCTACTCTGCTCAATGGGGCGCCTGTTTTGCCTAGTTTTGGACGGGATTTTGACATGTAATCCCTATTTTAGCCCTAAGTGGCATGTATTGCTTTTATATCATTTGAGGGCTTTTAGAAATTTCATTTATAATTGTGGTGAACCTATAAATACCACACCTAATCATTTTATTTCATTAGCTAGATTTTGAGATTGAAGATTAGACTTTAGAAGAGACTAGGTCCTTCTTGTTGAAGCATTGGCTTCATGTATCTCTTACTTGGAATTCATGATGGATCACCGCTAGTGTGACCCCGTTAGTGGTTCAAGTCTCTTCGCCCTTTGAATCAATCTATTTGTTTAGTTTGATTCATTCTTTTTTCTATTTCTGTTCTTCCCCATCCCTTATTTCTTTGATCTCGTGTTTACTTTATTGCTTCCGTTACCTTGTTGTTGCTTCCGTGATTTGACCCGTATCATCTTGGTATCAGAGTAAGGCTCGGGTTCCATTCTTACAAATCCACGTTCCTTGTTCATCCTATCTTTTAGTTTAGTTTATTGTTATTGTTGTTTATGTTCTTGAGAAAAAGAAGAAAAACAAAAAATTGAAAAAGTGAAAAATACAAAAAAATTTCATGATGTGGATTGGATTTGATGATCCATTGATTGTTTGATATTGGGGATTGCTTGTTATTGTATTCCCATTGATTTGGTACCTTTCTTACGTGATTTGGTGTTGAGAATCAAAAGCTTGAAAATCAAAAACCCCAAAATTGAAAAATCCTTGAACTTGATTGAAATTTCTTGATTTGGACTTGTTAATGAATGGTTATTGATATAAATCATTGAGGATTGATTGTGGTAATTGAAAATACCATTGGGTACCTTCGGATTGGGAAAAAATACCTTGAAACATCAGAATTTGGGTGTAAAGGGGACAAAAACCCGCTGTTGGACTGTGCTGGGAATTGCAGTAGGCGGACCGCCCACCCCAAGAGGCGGACCACCCACTTTCTGCTTGTTCTCTGGATCTTTGAGTAGGCGGACCGCCCACCCTGAAGAGGCAGACCGCCCACTCCTGGAGGGTGTCCGGTTTGGTTCGTTTCGTGTGTTTTTGTGTTCCGTTTGCTTCCTTACTTCTTGGTTAGTGTTTCTAGGGTATTTGTCCTACTTTATTAACACTAATCTTTGATCCTTTAGGGTGTTGTGTGTCTTGGAGTCTTTACTTAAAGCCGTAGAACTTGCTTGCTTCAAGTGCCCATTTAAATAGCTTCCGTACATCGAGTCACTTAAACTCCATTCCGAACCATTACTTGGGTGCATTAGTTGATTGATCTTGCCATTGTGATTACTAAGAGACAAGAAGGTCTTGAGTGGAAAAAGGCGTGAGTGGTGAGAACAATAGAGTGTGGTCACAAAAGCCAACGACCTTGAGTGTATACGCGAGTGGAAAGAAAATTTAGTGACATCTTTTGAGTGATACACGTGAGGGAGTGAATTTGTGAGGTCCTTTACTCTTATTGTTACAACTATGGCTTCGGATGACGATTATGGAGAGTATGACTCATGCGGAGATGATGAAGACTATGGTTCCTATGGTGATGATAATGGGTATTGCTATGACGATTCGGGGAACCAAGGCTCATATGATGATGAAGCAGGTCACTATGTTGATTATGAAGTTTAAAAAGACTATGGGGCTTGCGAAGATGAATGCGAAGACTCTTATGCTTCTAGTCAAGGATATGAAGATGGTGACGCTTCAAGGTATGATGATCCTACTTACTCTTCTTGTGATGAACTTGAGAATGTTGATAGTGACGCAGAGAGAATTGATGATGAGGTTAATTATATGAATCGTTCATTTTCATCTTCTCTTGGTGTTGCTAATGGTGTGTAAGGGAGTAGTAGAGGTCCTCCCATTAGTATGGGAGGAGGTGGTAGTTGTTCCATGGGAAGTGGGAGGCTTGCATCTTCTAGTTGTGCTAAACAACCTAATACTCCTTATTCCCATGTGAAGGGTGGATTGAGAAATGGTGTTGCTCTTACAACTAATGGAGTGTATTGCTCTAGTAGTGGTGGTAGGAGTGGTGCTATGGGCTATAGAACCAAGGCGAGAGGCACTTATGGGTTCCATAGTGGTACTCCTTCCTCGACTTTCAACAACACTTCTAATGCTGGAAGAGTGACAGGAAGTGGAGGATATTCTAGTGGTGTTGCCACTAGCGGAGGGATAAGGAGAACCCAACTTGGAGGTGATGGTTTTCTTGGACTTGATCCTATACAAGACATGTGTGAAAGTAGATTCATTTTTGAGGTGAATGGTAGAGGAGGATGCTTGCTCAAGATTAGTGAAGCCGATGTTAATTTTGTTAACCACACTTGGGTTGATAGACTAAAGATACCATGCTACAAATTGAAATATCCTTATGAGTGTCAAGGTATTTGGGTTACTAGTAAAGCTCGGGTACTCATATCTCATGGGAGTTACAAGGAATATGTTTGGTGTGATGTGTATCCCATGGAGTACTATGGTGTTTGGCTAGGAAAACCATGGTTTGAAGACAAGAGGGTGCGGTATGATCTCATGAAGGATGTGTACAAACTGAGCAAGGGGCAAAGAACTTATGACTTTGAACCTTGCCGGGCAAAGTTTAAGTTCTATCCTAATACATCTTCTAGGCCTATGCAAAAAGGAAAGGAGCAAGTATTTCAATCCAAGGATGAAATTGAGCAAACAAGAAGTCCTACACTCACAAGCAATGGTGGGACTAGTGCAAGAAAAGAGTTGGCAAATGTCAACAAGGTGAACCCCAAACCACAAGCTCCAAAGCCAAGTGGTTCACCAACAAAGAAGAAAGAGACCTCAAGTGATGAGTCTCTTAGTCCTAGATTTCAGGTTGATGTAAAGAGTCCACCTACTCCGGCTATGGGTATTTTAGGGCCTCGTCCCAACTCACCCGAATTTGAGAGACAAAAGATTGAGAGGAGTAAGGGAGTGACCGGTGACATTCCTCGAGTGGAAAAAGGAGAGGATGTGTTGAGTGATGTGAGTGGGATGTCACCACCCGAATCTACACCAAACCTTAAAAAGAAAATGAGGGAAAAGAAAGAGGGAAAAAGAATCATTGAGAGTGAGGACACCCCTTATTCTAACCTTAACCCTTTATCTTTTTCTTCTACTTGTGTGAATACTTGTGTAGGTACTCTTCGAGGCAAGCCAATGGAGCCTCAATCATGTCACAAGAAGGATGGACAAGGTGAAGAAAATCTTCAATGTGAGCTTCGAGGTGAAGAGCCAATTCAAGACACTTCAAGTGCATTGAGTGAGCTAGATGGCCACTCAAAGGTATATGAAAGTTCTTCCCTTGAACATGTTACTTCCTTGTCATGTGGTAGTGTTTGTGATAACTCTATACTAGTTGATGAATTGTGTGATTACAATGTGTTTGCAACTAGTGTAGAGTCGGTTGGTCAACGTGTGTGTGATTGTGAACCACTATTTGAGAGGGATGATAAGCCACATCATGATGTGAGCTCGATATTCAATGAACCTCTCTCTAGTGAAGATTGTGTAGTTGACCTTAATTGTGACCCTTATTATGACACCCCACCTATATTTGATAAAGGGGAAGATGAGTTGAATGAATACCCTATCCTTTCCCTTGATGAATTTCTTGATAATGGTGGCCCTTTGTGTTGTAGTGAGGATGGTAATGACCTTGAGGAGTCCCTAGTGGATGAGATGGATCGAATTGTATTTGATGACTCCTCAAGTGTGGATGATGACTCTAGTTTTGATGCCTCACCTTTGATGGGTAGTGGACTTGTTTTCACAAACCCTTTATTTGAAGAGGATTCTCAAAGAGGTGATGGTGAATATCAAACTAGAGAAGAGTTTGGATTTAAACCTCCATGGTTTGGAAAGTTGAACTCTATGGACAATCCATTGTTTGGAACTCCAAGTGAGATGAGTGGTCTTGGTATTAGTTGTGTTTGACCATCTTCTAGTAGTCCTAACCTTCATTGTGTGGACTACAATGATGAAGAGCCAATGTTGAAGACCTTCCTTGGGAGTTTGCCTAGAGAGGAAGATTGCCTTAGAGGTGGAATTGGAGGTGAGGAATGTTACACTCCGTATGTCTAAAGTGATGTATATCATTCTAATGACATGTTAAGAATGATTTAAGTGAGTTTAAAGTCATAATATGACCATATATGATGTTTATATATTGAATATAAAGTTTGGGAAAAATCGGATTTAAGTTGCGGAAAAACCGACTAAGGATTTGCCTTGTAACGAAGCTTTTTCATCAATTAATTCCGTATGTTATATGAGGTCTTTTGGGGACATATCATATACCAAATTGAAGGTCTTGGAGTGTAGTTTCCAACACTTTTGACGGTTTATTCATACAATATCTGGATAAGAAGATATGAGCATCAGAATTCAGGCCAAAAAAAGGGACATAAGCGCAAAAGAGGACTAAAACTGAAATGTTTCAATTATAAAAGGAAAATTCGTTTCACATCTCGTCATTTCCAGAAATCTAATGAGAGAAACAGTGCTCTAAGTAAGGGTTAAGCCACTTTCATGATTTTGAAGGAAGGACATCAATCTTAACTCAAAATTGAAGACAGATTGCGTCAAAACGCTCTACGCGATTAGGGTAACATTATGCTACCTTCAATTTCGTCTATAGTTTGATTTTTAGAATTACTTCATAGCTAAGTAATGTACCTAAATTCTATGTTATAGCTTGTTTAAGCTTTAGAAGGTGTGGAATTCAAAGGAAACAAAGTTTAGAAGCTAGAAACATTAAAGTTATGTAACACTAAACCTTTCTTTTGGCAAGGCATGTATCTTTTAGCTTTTGAAGCTTTTCTTAGTTCTAAACGTAGTATTTCTTCTGAGAAATATGTATGGTACTAAGGAAACCTTGTATATACTTAATTTGGTACTAAAATCCAAGGTGAAAGACGTCCAAATCAGCAAGACAATACGTTTCAAAATCTGGAAAATTGTTTTGATCTTTGGACAGTTGTTAGTATATTGATCATAACTCCTTGTACAAAATTGATATTTAGATTTTTTAAGAATCCCCAGAACCCTAAGACATATATCTAAAATTTTCATGAAGACTATAAAGTCTATAACTTTGATCTACACTCTGAAAATTAGGTTGAAAGTCAGGACAGTGGTGCTGCCCAGACATTCTATCTGCGGATTTGTTATGTCATCCAGTTGTCTCATCTTGTTATCCGTTTAACATGTTTATGTTATCAGTTTATCCGGGTATCCATTCCCGTGTATAGTATAGTGCTGGTTCTGTTTTTGCGGAGCATCCAGTTTCAGGGGAAACTCTGCCGATATTTTTATAGAAATTCAAAGAGTTGGACAAATTCTGAGTTCTAGGTTGTGTCTATAATTCTATCCAGAGTTTTCTTATCATTCCTTTGAGTCCATATCTATTGTTGCCACATGTGTTATGCCTCATACATGCTTATGCTTATATTCCGATCATGTTATGTGTGATTTAGAGTCCCCTATAGAGGCTGGACATTGGACACACAGTCCGGTCGCGTGTGATACTACCTGTCTGGGGGACACAGCCCCTCTGGTTCAGGCGGGAGTTGAAACACCTAGTGTGACCGGGTGTCATTCACACACTCTGACCAGAGAGACTAGATATTACTGGCTGGGGGGGATATAGCCCATAACACCCGCCAGGTTTTTTATATACGCGTATATAGCCACAGTATGCACTGCATGATTATACATAAGGCTAGTTCAGTTTTTCAGTTACCTGATTTGGGGGGACACAGCCCATAACACCAGACAGGTACTAGTTCAGATGTTCAGCTACCTGATTTGGGGGGATATAGCCCATAACACCAGACAGATACCAGTTCAGATAACAGTTCAGTTTTAGCTCAGTACCAGTTATCAGTTCTCAGTTATCAGCGACCAGTTCTTAGCGTCAGTATCAGTTGACAGCTATCAGTTCTAGTTTCTAGTTACCAGTTATCAGTCATGTTACAGTTATTTATCAGTATAGTTCAGCTCAGTCTTCAGTTTCAGATTCAGCTAGACTTCAGTTTAAATTCAGATCATGTTTAGTACGTTCTTCAGATTTCCAGCTACATTGCTATGCTCCAGCTCATATTTTCATATTTATATTTCAGCCTTACAGTTTCATTCAGCTATGATATATTATATGCTCATGCCTTACATACTTGGTACATATCGTACTCACGCCCTTTTTTGGGGCGCTGCGTTTCATGCCGCGCAGGTGCAGATAGATCAGCTTGGACCACGTTAGTAGGCCATCTATCAGCTATTGGAGTCACTCTGCTTTCTCCCGGAGTTACTTATCTTTTGGTATGTGTACAGTCAGCCAGCTTGGATATGGCGGGGCCTTGTCTCGTCCTTTGTATATTCAGTTCAGCACTCTTAGAGGCCTGTAGATATGTCCCTGTGTGGTGCAGTCAGTATGTTATATATATTATCGTGTGATAGCCTTGTCATCTTTCCAGACTTTATGTTTTCAGTAAATATGTATGTATTTATAACCAGGTGCCAACTCATCTCTATAGTTCATAGATTATTAGTAGGTTTAGCGATGATCGATACTTAGTGTTGGTTATCCGTCGCGGCCCTAGGTTGGGTCGTGACAAAAGTGGTATAAGAGCAGTTCAGTCCTAGGGTGTCTACCGGTCGTGTCTAGTAGAGTCTTGTTCAGGAGTATGTTGCGCGCCATACTTTTGAACAGGAGGCTACAAGGCACTTCAGGACAGTTGTATTTCTTTCTTCTCTAGATCATGCAATAGAGCCATGATTATAGAATTCAGCCCTCTAACAATAGTGTTTTCAGCAAATCGATGCCGCCGAAGAAACTAACAACTGCCCAGAAGGGTAAGGCTATTGCCGGCCAGGGTACTAGTAGAGTGCCACCTGAGGTGGATGAGAGTGAGGAGTTCAGACCTGAGGCTCCATCTGAGGCCTCACAGATCCCTTCAGTTCAGGGCGATATTAGAGATACTGCAGCTTCCACACCTCCAGCTTCTCAGCCTGATAGTCAGGGGCAGGAAATGAGGGATGCCATCAGATTATCGACCAGTGTTGTAGTTGTTCAAACTAGACCGCACAGTACAGATGCCCAGGGAGATGTTGGATCCAGGATCAATGATTTCATCCGACTAGAGCCTCCAGTCTTTACTGGATCCCGTACAGGAGAGGACTCTCAGGATTTTCTAGTGAGGATAGCCAGAGTGTTGAGGGTTATGCACGTGGCAGATACAAAGTTAGTAGAGTTGGCTGCATTTAGATTGCATGACCTAGCAGCAGGTTGATCAGACATAGGAGCTATCTAGAGGGCCAAATGCTACTCCGGCGACTTGGTAGGAATTCTTGGATACCTTCTTTCATCCATATATGCCTATAGAGACATAGAGAGAACGTGCCGATCAGTTCCTGACCCTGAGACAGGGAAGTTTGAGTGTAGAAGAGTATAATTATCGCTTTAATTCTCTAGCAAGGTTTGCCCCACTGTAGTAGCAAGGTTTGCCCCACTGTAGCAGCAAGTATGGAGGATAGAATTCACAGGTATGTAGTGGGACTTGGTCTACGCCTGGTGAATAAATGTATGATCGTTGCTATGCAGCCAGGTCTCATATCACGCATTCAGGCATTTGCTTTAATACTTGAGGAGAGGAAGCAAAAACAGAGAGCCGACAGGGATAGAGTGTTACACAAGAGGGGCAGATTTTCTGGTTCGTTTGGAGAGACGTCTGGAGCAAGTAGACAGCAGAGTGTTAGACAGCCACCAGCTAGTATACCTCCAAAGTCTCATGGCCTGAGATCTGATAGATCTCCTCAGTCTAGATCTAGTCACGCATCACAGACTCCAGGATTTAAGGGTCGTGGTACTTCTATACCGGCCAGTCAGACATATCCCAGATGTCTAGATTGTGGTAGACGCCACTTGAGACCATGTATGTTAGGAGTTGATACTTGTTATATTTTCAAAAGGCATACCATTTCATGAGCGGTGGTAGTTGTGTAGCCCAACTAGCTAGATCAGCAGTTGCTTCCTCTGCTCCAGCACGCCTTCAGGGGCATGTTCTTCAGGATGACACCTGCATAACTGAAAGAATTGAGGGAACAACTGAAGGATTTGGTAGACAAAGGTCTCATCAGACCTAGCATTTCCCCGTGGGGAGCCCCGGTATTGTTTGTGAAAAAGAAAGACGGTTCTCTACGCACGTGCATAGATTACAGAAAGCTAAATAAAGTCGCAATCAAGAATAAATACCCTCTGCCCAGGATTGATGACTTGTTCGACCAACTCCAGGGTGCCAAGTGCTTCTCGAAGATCGATTTGCGATCAGGCTACCATCAGGTTAGAGTTAGAAAATCTGATATACCTAAGACTGCATTCAGGACTAGATATGGCCATTATGAGTTTTTAGTGATGTCGTTTGGACTCACTAATGCCCCTGCAGTATTTATGGATCTGATGAATAGCGTATTCAGGCCTTATCTAGATTTATTTGTGATTATATTTATTGATGATATTCTCATCTATTCAAAGTCTGAATCAGAGCATGTGGAGCACCTGCGCACAGTATTGGGTACTCTTCAGGACCAACAATTATTTACTAAGTTCTCAAAGTGTGAATTCTGGTTAGATTCAGTGGCATTTCTTGGCCATATAGTTTCAGCAGAAGGAATTAAAGTAGATGGCCAGAAGATTGAGGCTGTGAAGAATTGGCCCAGACCTACGACGCCAACTGAAGTACGTAGTTTTCTGGGTTTGGCAGGTTTTACAGAAGGTTCGTAGAGGATTTTTCCTCCATTGCAGCTCCACTGACCAAATTGACACAGAAAACAGCTAAATTTGAGTGGTCTGATTCTTGCGAGACACAGCTTCCAAGAACTAAAGAACAGGTTGATAACAGCTCCAGTACTTACACTTCCAGAGGGATCTGAGGACTATGTCATTTACTGTGACGCTTCTCGAATTGGTCTTGGTTGTGTTTTGATGCAGCACGAAAGAGGAATTGCCTATGCTAGCTTCCAGGCAGCTGAAAAAGCACGAGCAGAACTACCCTACCCATGATCTGGAGCTTGCAGCAGTCATTCATGCATTAAAGATTTGGTGACATTATTTGTACGGAGTTCATGTTGATATTTATACAGACCACAAGAGCCTCCAGTACATATTTAAGCAAAAGGAGCTAAACCTACGATAGACGCGGTGGCCAGAGTTGCTGAAGGACTACGACGTGGACATTCTTTATCATCCGGGTAAAGCGAATGTTGTTGCTGATGCCCTTAGTCGTAAGTCTATGGGTAGTTTATCTTATTTACAGCCCCAGAAAAGAGAGTTAGCTCATGCACTCCACCAGTTGGCCAGCATGGGAGTCAGATTAATAGATTCAGAGGACGCAGCAGTTACAGTTCAGAAAGCAGCCACTACTTGCCTAGTTACAGAAGTAAAACAACGTCAGTATGAGGATCCAGTTCTAGTTGAATACAGACAAATAGCCAGAAGAAAATCGGAGTCACTATACAGGGTTACTAGTGATGGGGTTCTCATGTATAAAGATAGACTTTGTGTTCTTGATGTTGCAGATTTACGTGGACAGATTATGACTGAGGCACACTATTCCAGGTACACTGTTCATCCAGGTTCGACTAAGATGTATCATGACCTTAAGCAGATTTACTGGTGGGACGGAATGAAGTGTGACATAGCAGAGTTTGTGGCTCAGTGTCCTAACTGCTTTTCAAAAACCTAGTGGCTTGTTACAGGAAATCGAGATTCCATCATGGAAATGGGAAGCAGTGAATATGGACTTCATTACAGGCTTGCCCCGTACGCGGAGCAAGTATGACTCTTTTTGGGTTATAGTTGACAGGCTTACTAAATCAGCTCATTTCTTGCCTGTTAGAACTACATATACAGCGGAGGATTATGCTAGACTTTATATTAGAGAGATAGTGCGCCTACATGGTATTCCAGTATCTATCATTTCAGACATGGGCGCACAGTTTACAGCAAATTTCTGGCGATCATTCCAGACAGGTTTAGGGACACAGGTGAATCTGAGTACAGCATTTCATCCACAGACAGACGGACAGGCTGAGCGGACCATTCAGACCTTAGAAGATATGCTTAGAGCTTGCGTGTTAGATTTTGAAGGCAGTTGGAGTGATCATCTACCATTGATAGAGTTTGCATATAATAATAGCTATCATTCCAGCATATAGATGGCACCATATGAAGCTTTGTATGGGCGCAAATACAGGTCTCCTATAGGATGGTTCGAGGTTGGCGAGTCTCAATTGATAGGTCCAGATTTAGTCCAACAAGCCGTTGATAAAGTCAAGTTGATCAGGGAAAGATTATTAGCAGCGCAGAGCAGACAGAAGTCCTATGCAGATAATCGACGTCGAGATTTAGAATTTCAGATTGGCGATTGGGTATTCCTGAAAGTATCACCTATGAAAGGCGTTATGAGATTTGGAAAGAAGGGGAAGCTTAGCCCTAGATTTATTGGTCCATATCAGGTTATCAGGCGAGTTGGGCGTGTAGCCTACGAGTTAGACCTTCCAGCAGACCTTCAAGAGGTCCATTCAGTATTTCCTATTTCCATGCTCAGAAAAATATGTCGGAGATCCTTCTAAAGCTGTATCAATAGATGATGTTCTGATCACAAAGCAGTTGACTTATGAAGAGGTGCCAGTTGTAATTTTAGATAGATAGATTCGTCGACTAAGGACGAAAGACATTCCTTTAGTTAAGATGCTATAGCAAAGCAATAATGTAAAAGAAATAACTTGGGAAGCTGAAAATGATATGAGAGCCAAATATGCACATCTCTTCATTACTTCAAGTATGTAACAGATCGTTGCTTAGTGCTTCTAATACTTCATTTAACATTCGAGGACGAATGTTCCTAATGGGGGAAGATTGTTACACCCCGTATGTCTAAAGTGATGTATATCATTCTAATGACATGTTAAGAATGATTTAAGTGAGTTTAAAGTCATAATATGACCATATATGATGTTTATATATTGAATATAAAGTTTGGGAAAAATCGGATTTAAGTTGCGGAAAAACCGACTAAGGATTTGCCTTGTAACGAAGCTTTTTCATCAATTAATTCCGTATGTTACATGAGGTCTTTTGGGGACATATCATATACCAAATTGAAGGTCTTGGAGTGTAGTTTCCAACACTTTTGACGGTTTGTTCATACAATATATGGATAAGAAGATATGAGCATCAGAATTCAGGCCAGAGAAAGGGACATAAGCGCAAAAGAGGACTAAAACTGAAATATTTCAATTATAAAAGGAAAATTCGTTTCACATCTCGTCATTTCCAGAAATCTAATGAGAGAAACAGTGCTCTAAGTAAGGGTTAAGCCACTTTTATGATTTTTAAGGAAGGACATCAATCTTAACTCGAAATTGAAGACAGATTGCGTCAAAACGCTCTACGCGATTAGGGTAACATTATGCTACCTTCAATTTCATCTATAGTTTGATTTTTAGAATTAATTCATAGCTAAGTAAAGTACCTAAATTCTATGTTATAGCTTGTTTAAGCTTTAGAAGGTGTGGAATTCAAAGGAAACAAAGTTTAGAAGCTAGAAACATCAAAGGTATGTAAGACTAAACCTTTCTTTTGGCAAGGCATGTATCTTTTAGCTTTTGAAGCTTTTCTTAGTTCTAAACGTAGTATTTCTTCTGAGAAATATGTATGGTACAAAGGAAACCTTGTATATACTTAATTTGGTACTAAAATCCAAGGTGAAAGACGTCCAAATCAGCAAGACAAAACGTTTCAAAATCTGGAAATTGTTTTGATCTTTGGACAGTTGTTAGTATATTGATCATAACTCCTTGTAAAAATTGATATTTAGATTCTTTAAGAATCCCCAGAACCCTAAGACATATATCTAAAACTTTCATGAAGACTATAAAGTCTATAACTTTGATCTACACTCTGAAAATTAGGTTGAAAGTCAGGACAGTGGTGCTGTCAAGACATTCTATCTGCGGATTTGTTATGTCATCCAGTTGTCTCATCTTGTTATCCCTTTAACATGTTTATGTTATCAGTTTATCCGGGTATCCATTCCCGTGTATAGTATAGTGCTGGTTCTGTTTTGCGGAGCATCCAGTTTCAGGAGAAACTCTGCCGAAATTTTTATAGAAATTCAAAGAGTTGGACAAATTCTGAGTTCTAGGTTGTGTCTATAATTCTATCCAGAGTTTTCTTATCACTCCTTTGAGTCCATATCTATTGTTGCCACATGTGTTATGCCTCATACATGCTTATGCTTATATTTCGATCATGTTATGTGTGATTTAGAGTCCCCTATAGAGGCTGGACATTGGACACACAGTCCGGTCGCGTGTGATACTACCCGTCTGGGGGACACAGCCTCTCTGGTTCAGGCGGGAGTTGAAACACCTAGTGTGACCGGGTGTCATTCACACACTCTGACCAGAGAGTCTAGATATTACTGGCTGGGGGGGGGATATAGCCCATAACACCCGCCAGGTTTTTTATATACGCGTATATAGCCACAGTATGCACTGCATGATTATACATGAGGCTAGTTCAATTTTTCAGTTACCTGATTTGGGGGACACAGCCCATAACACCAGACAGGTACTAGTTCAGATGTTCAGCTACCTGATTTGGGGGGATATAGCCCATAACACCAGACAGATACCAGTTCAGATAACAGTTCAGTTTTAGCTCAGTACCAGTTATCAGTTCTCAGTTATCAGCGACCAGTTCTTAGCGTCAGTATCAGTTGATAGCTATCAGTTCTAGTTTCTAGTTACCAGTTATCAGTCATGTTACAGTTATTTATCAGTATAGTTCAGCTCAGTCTTCATTTTCAGATTCAGCTAGACTTCAGTTTAAATTCAGATCATGTTTAGTACGTTCTTCAGATTTCCAGCTACATTGCTATGCTCCAGCTCATATTTACATATTTGTATTCCAGCCTTACAGTTTCATTCAGCTATGATATATTATATGCTCATGCCTTACATACTTGGTACATATCGTACTCACGCCCTTTTTTGGGGCGCTGCGTTTCATGCCGCGCAGGTGCAGATAGATCAGCTTGGACCACGTTAGTAGGCCATCTATCAGCTATTGGAGTCACTCCGCTTTCTCCCGGAGTTACTTATCTTTTGGTATGTGTACAGTCAGCTAGCTTGGATATGGCGGGGCCTTGTCTCATCCTTTGTATATTCAGTTCAGCACTTTTAGAGGCCTGTAGATATGTCCCTGTGTGGTGCAGTCAGTATGTTATATATACTATCGTGTGATAGCCTTGTCATCTTTCCAGACTTTATGTTTTCAGTAAATATGTATGTATTTATAACCAGGTTGCCAGCTCATCTCTATAGTTCATAGATTATTAGTAGGTTTAGTGATTATCGATACTTAGTGTTGGTTATCCGTCGCGGCCCTAGGTTGGGTCGTGACAAGGAAGTCACTCTTGACGTGTGTAAGAGTGCTTCCAAGAAGGGGAGTGGAGTATTTGATGTTAGTTGCCAATTGAACTATTTTGTTTACTCCACCCCCACATGTTGATCACACCTTGAGTGTTGAGTATGCCAAAGCCAATGAGTCATATTGTGATAGTAATGCATTGAAGGCTTGGTGTGTTGACCATAAGCTTGGAGGTCATAAGGAACTTAGTTGCTTAATCTTGCATGTTCCATGTCTTATTGATCTCTTTGCTTGTTATGGTAGTGAGTACTTGTCGTTGTTGAGCCAAGAACTTGTTGTTTCCTTGGGAGACATAAGCCTTTTGGTTAGTATTGATACTTGGCTCTATCACAAAAGTGTGCTTTTCACATAACTTGTACTCACTCTTGTTGGGTTTGCTTACTTTTATAGTGGGAAGTTTTAGTTTGTTTTTATTGGACTTAGGGATCATAGGAATTTTGATAGCTTGATCTTGCATATTCTCTATCCTATTGATCTCTTTGATGAATCATGTATTGAGTGCACCCATTGGGGAAGCCAAGTACTTGTTGTTTTCTTTTGAAACATGTGCTTTATCATTGTTATTGATGTTTGGCTATACCATAAGAGTGTGTTTTCCACACTTTTGGCACTAACCTACTATTGTAGTGGGAAGCTTTGTTTGTGCTATACCATAAGAGTGTGTTTTCCACACTTTTGGCACTAAGTCCTCAGCATCCTCCTCAGCATTATCCAACTCCTTTTCCTTCTCAACATTATCATCATCCTGCATCATTTTTCTCAACAACAACCTCTAATTTCAAAAGGCAGCACTTTTTGCCCTTTTTTTTGGTTCTCCAGCAGCAGTACCAACAAGTTCTCCACCTTCTTTTTGTACTCCACTAGCAGTACCAACACGTTCTCCACTTTCTTGTTGTACTCCACATTCTTGTTCTTCTACTTGTTCTTCCCTTCCACTAACACTAGCAACAACATCTACTTGTTCATCCTTTCCACTAACACTACCAACACCTTCTACTTGTTCTTCCCTTCCACTAACACTACTGACACCTTCTACTTGTTCTTCCCTTCCACTAACACCAACAACATCTTTTTCTACTCCATCCCTTCCACTAGCAGCTCCTTCTTCTACTCCATCCCTTCCACTAGCAACACCTACTTCTAATCCATCGTTCAAACTAACATTTTAACCTCTGCCATCACTAACAGATTTTTCAATACCCTCACTAACAACTTTTTCAGCAGTCTGATCTTCTCTATACCAGCCTCTTCTTCTCTATCATTATAACTCTTTCATTTTCTTTCTCCACTGTATTCTTCTCTCCCTTATTGCATTCTACATCGCCCTCCTTATTTTTCCTTACCTGAGTTGTAGAGCCCTCATTTTTTGATCCACTATCTATGAGTTCCGCTTGTTGATCAACTTCATCAATGATTTGATTAACATTTATAACTGCACACATATCTATGCTGGCTTGGCTCTCTGAGTGGGCCTCATTTGATCGTGCTTTTCCGCTTATAGTTCTTTTGCTAGCATTTTCAGACGTCTCGCATCTTCCATCAGCCTTCCTCTTGCCACCCCTGTTACTGATACCACTAGGCTCCCCACGACATGTGCTAACTATTGTATCTACATAGCAAATAAAAGGAGTAACATAGTTAGATTAAATGAAAACAGCTTCTAAGAGAATTACACATGGAAAGGTACAGACATATTGTTATATGTGTACACATATTATTATATGTGTAAAAATAGTAGTGTATTTTTTAAACTTCTTCTGTGTACACACGTCAAGAATATGTATACACATAAAATAATATGTGTACACATATAATCATATGTGTACACATCTAGAATATGTGTAAAAATTATAAACTCTTTTTTGAACTTTTTTTGTGTACACACATCAAGAATATATGTACACATGTTGTTATATATGTACACATAAAACAATATGTGTACACATCAAGAATATGTGTACAGATCTTGCAGATCTATGCCCATTTTTCAGATATTTACTCATTTTTTATTTACACATCTGCAAAGATGTGTACATATTTGCAAATATGTGTACACATTATTTCAGATGTTTACACATAATTTTTTGTGGGTACCGAAGACACGATATAAATCAGTGTTCTCTGGGTTTTCAAACAAACATTTACCGGAAAATTCATACACAAATCCAGAAAATGAACTCAAACCAGAAAACGAAACAAGATTTTTTGAACGAACTATATTCTTATTTTTACTTTAAAAAAGTTTAAAAAGTACCTGTTTTTACTTGATGAACGGAAATATGCAACAATCGGTTTAGTTCCACCACAAATTTGACGGAATCAGAGAAAAAAGGAACAAATTTGACGATGAACAGTTGGTTTTTTGAAAACTGAAGAGAGAAATGTGTGTAGTTGAGGAGTTTTTGTGAGAAAAATGGAGAAATGGGCTCTGACAGAAGAGAGAGTGTGTATATATATGTTTGCCGTGTTTGTCCCACTTGTTTGCCCCACTTGTGTACTTCCCTCAGTTTTTAATATTTGTAAACAAGTCCCTCCCCCTCTTAATTACTCCCTTAATGATGCCTACAGAATAAAAGAAATGGGAAAAAGAAATTGGTATCCCCTTTTCTTCTTTTCAAACTCAAGAGGTCCCTATGCCTCTTTTCTCGCTAGTCACTCAAGAAATTAAGATGATGCTTTCTTAATTGTATAATTGGCTAACTTTGATGATTTTATATATAAAGGAGGACTATCGCTGGTCAATCCGAAATGCAGATCTCTATGATAGAGTTGTTACTTTACATGTGAGTGCCAATATGTGTTTTTTTCTAGTAAGTTATTATACTGTATGCTTAACAAGTACTGTAGAATATATGTATGTTCAATTCTTTTGCTTTAATATTTTGTTCCTTTTTTCAAAGGGATCGGCTAAGAATTTGCCTCCATCTTGTACATCAGTGATGGAACGTCCAAGTCTGGTAATATTTTTATGTTTTGGAAGAAAAATTAAAACCTTTTATGCTTATGCTATAAATATTGTGCTCTAACACCAGCTTTCATTTATGATGGTGCAGTGTTTCTTCCCTCAAAATGTTATTCCACACGTTCGGACTCCACTCCTTATAATCAATTCAGCTTATGACGCTTGGCAGGTCAAGTTGATACTTCTTTAGTATTATGAATTTTGTTCGTTTTTTCTGTAGTTTCTCTAAGTCTAATCCTTGAGAATCTTCCTTCTGATGATTCAACACTCTAACTGCAGATTAAAAAAATTTTGGTTCCTAAATACCTCGATCCTCAACATGTCTGGGATGATTGCAAGATGCATATAAGTAACTGCACGTATAATCGGCTTATAATTATTAAAGGTTTGATAAATCAATACATATATACCATTCGCTTATGTACAAATAACGACTCTTATACTTCGCTGCTCGAATTCTTTTTTGTTTAATTTATGTATTTTATTTTAAATAAAGGTTTCGGAGTGGAGTTCTTGAAGACATTCGCGGGTCTAGGCCCTTCTTACACGAGGGGTTATTTCATCACTTCTTGCCATTCCCATGGTCAAATTCAACAAACGAATTACTGGTTCAGTGCTACTTCTCCAAGAGTACTTCATAAAGTAACTTTCTTTTATTTAATCAACATAAAATTTGAATATATGCAGTTCTCGTTCCTTTAAATATCATCATATATATGGTTGTCATCTACTTTTAATGTTTATGAGTTAATAACAAATTTTGTTTATCTATGTAGACCATTGCTGAAGCAGTTGCGGATTGGTTCTTCGAGAAAGTAGGGATTCATCAATTTATAGACCCATACCCTTGTGCTAGAGATTGCAAGCTACTTAATTAATTTTTGTGTACTCTGCTGAGCTAGGTGAATTGATCCAGTTCTATTTAGTGAATGAAAAGAAAATTTTGTGTTTATATTCCAATCATGGTTACTTAATTTTGCTGGCACTATGAGCTAGTTGAATAGAAAATCTTGAAAAGAGCAAAAGTCATTTTACTAAGTTGCCCCTCAGAAACCTAAAAATTACCAAACTTACAACACAAGCCTACTTTGCCAAAACCAAGCGACGGTAGATTAGTTGAAGGGATGCAATCCTTCAAATTAGCTGAAACGATGCAACTTTATCACTGACTAGACGCTTTAAACTAGGTATTAAAGCAACCAGTTAATTTTAAACAACCAACTTTGCTTCAAACCTCTGCTTTGGCCAACCTAATAGTGACGAACAACTCTCTTCATTAGTATTAACTCATAATAGAAAACACGTTGCCAAAGACCTAGTAGTCGGAGGAAAAGTGGCAACTTCGTTTTCTGAATTTTGCATGATGACAAGTCTCGGATTACTACTTATGGATTTGCAAGATATATAGTTGCATCTTTGTGGTTACATGCGACTACCATAAATGCATTAATATCGTAAAGAAGATGACGCTTTATCCTGGAGAAGAAATAGTGAATTACCTTTTCAAGATTGTTTTGATTGGTGTACAAGGTCGTATTAGTTATGTTCGTTCGTAGTTCAATAATCAAGAATTTTGCACTGACAAAATCATACGATATCAATTAAAACATTGAGGGTACCGGTTAAATAGCCTATTTTAGCAACCATATGTTTCATTTATTTGATTATGCATTGTTATGCTCCTACATAATTCTTCTTGGTTGGTTAGATTGTTTAGAAGGAACCAGTGTCCCTTATGTCGCGAGATATGCAATAAGTTTGTCATTGTGGAAGGCCTTAGTTCTAAAGTGCGCTAAATACCGTTGACTTACTTTACAGCTAGGTACCACAAAATTTATAGACACGTGCAACGTACGTGCCGAGAGACTTGTGACATAAATAAAAGGCAACATACATAGATTGAGACTTCTGTTTCTTAGACATATTAAATTCATATATATGTATGTTAAGGTGCGTCTCTTGAACACCGGAGTCTGACTTGTCACCATGCGTGTGTTATCTTCAGTTCTTCACTTCACTTTGGGGCTTAAAATGTTTAGTGCAATTCCTACTTCTCCTTATAATATAACTAGCCTCTATTTCACCCCAAATGCAGCTCCCATTATACTTGATCTTTCTTTTTAGCCAACCACCATAAAAGATTAAAAGCACCAATTAAACCGCCAGCACCTAAAAATCTAGCAATATTAGACATTAACGTCACTTCTTATTTTCCCATACGTTTTGAAACACTCCATATTCCACAAGGTCATTTGGACAATTGAAATTCTTTGGTCTTCCATGTCAGGTTAATCACCTTTGTTTTTGGATCTTTGTAGAACTAAGTGAAGTTTAGAGGAGACGAAACTTTGTGATGCCGGCTCATTGGAGACATGTTAGCTTGTGGAAAGGCTTATTTTGTCATTTAAAGTTCAGGGATCCATGCCTATTGGCTTGTAGCTTAGCCTGCGTATACAAACATTCCAAGACTAGTTTTCTCTTTCTTTATCATGCCGGCAATATTTTTCCGCTAGGTGATGTTTGGCATTTTATGCCAATATTTCCTTAATATTTCCGCATGTTTGAGCTTTTTATTCGCTCGTTTTATAGTTTATGAATGTGGTTTTACACTAATTTGATGTCGTGCGTGTGTAGGTTGATACGCAATGCATTTGGAGCTTTAAAGAGCATGATCGAGCAAGAAAAGATTGGATTTTGATTGAGGATTGGATCGAGCACACGAAGGCACAACACGAGCGAGCAAAGGAGCAAGGAGAGGAGCAAATGGCTGGGCGCCACAGGGGGCGCGCCGCGCCAGCAAAAGCGTCCAGCTTCTGGCACGTTTGGCTGCGCGGTGCGGGGCTGACGCGGGCAAGTTTCGTCGTTCACTGGTTGTCCCAGCGCGGTCGTGGGCACGGGGCGCCCGTTATAGCGCCCCTGGAGCGAATTTTGACTTCCTATTTCGTCTAGGCTTAGGTCTAACTTATTACCAGGCCTTTGAAAACTCTATAAATACTCTTTTACTTAGTCTTTGATAGGAGTAGAGACTTTGGAGCAATTGAAGAGCTCATAACATCTTGAACAAGGGTTTTTCTTCCTTCCATTAATCTATTACATCATTATTTCATTATTTCATCAAATCCTTGTGTTGTTATTATGAGTATGCGTGGCTAATTCTTACGTTCTAGGGTTAGAGTATTTCATGAAAGTTGATGTTTGAAGATTGATTTCCATTAATTGAATCCCATTACGGGTTACTTATTCTTTCTTGATTTCACTTGTGTAATTGTCAGGGCCCGATTATTACGCATTATCTATGGTTTTTAGATTGAACTCGAAAGAGGGAATTTATGAACGCAATAAGAAAGAATAGGACTAGTTTGTGAACCCGGGCATCGGGGAACCAATTCGTGAGTAGGATAGACATATACTTGCTCGCCTAGTTTAACTAATTACAGAATTCATTAATGCGTGCACGTGATTCAACCCATAGATATATAGGGATTGGAGTAGCCTGCATAGACCGTGAAGAATCGAAAGGTTTTCACGGGTACATTTAATCTGTTAGTTAGTAACCCGGGATTTAAGAAGTGGAATCAATTGGAAAACTCAACTGGATTGTTCGTAACTGTGACCCTTGACCGTCTCATTATTACTGATAACAACCAATTTTTGTTCCATTGTTTGAATTCACTTTTACCCTCTTAATTACTGTTCTTTAGTTAACTAAATCATCACTATTGGAAAAAGATCCCTGAATAGTTAGTTAGAAATTGTTTGTAAGGAGTCCAGTCTGAACAGTCCTCGTGGGAACGATACTCTACTTATCACTTTATTACTTGTCGACCACGTATACTTGCGTGTGCGTTGGGAGCAACAAGTTTTTGGCGCCGTTGCCGGGGACTAAACAATTGACAGATTTCTTTTTGAACAGTTTATTACTTTCTATTCAGGTTTAATTTTCTGTTTTGAGTTTTATGTTGTTTCAGGTAGTAGGTCCTGCTTGATCTTTACCTATAGGAATGGCAGTAGAACAAGCTTTAGCTGTGCGAGATGTTGCTCTCCCCAGCCTGGAGGGAGTAGCCTCGAGCATAGTTAAGCCTGAAATTACTGGACACTTTGAGATTAAGTCCGGCATGATACAACTGTTACATGCGACTGGACAATTTGGTGGATTACTTCATGAAGATCCGCAACAACATATCCAGAATTTCTTGGAGATCAGTGATACTTATACACCAAAGGGAGTTCCTATTGATTATGTTCGCTTGACATTGTTCCCGTTTTCACTGATTGGGGCGGCAAAGAGGTGGTTAAAGGCTGAAAAGTCAGGGTCTATCACCACTTGGAATAATTTGGCTAAGAAGTTCTTGGCTAAATTTTATCCATCTGCCAAGACAGCCCGGCTGAGGAGTGAAATTATGTCCTTCAGACAATTAGAAGGAGAGTCTTTGTATTCAGCCTGGGAGCGATTTAAAGCTTTATTGAGAGATTGTCCACACCACAACCAATCCAATGAGGTTGTTGCACATACTTTTGTTGAGGGGTTGAATGCGCATACTAAGATCGTGGTAGATGCTGCTGCTGGAGGCCAAGTATTAGCCTTAAATTTTGACCAGATCTATGATTTACTAGATAAGTTTTCGCAGAGCAATCCTGATTGGCAGGGAGATGGTAGAGCTATTACGCATAAATCTGTAGGGGTACTTCAGTTAGATGCAGTTTCAGAGTAAGGGCGAGGATGGATGCTATTTCCAATCAAATTAGCAAGCTGGCTCTGCCAAAGACTCAGCAACCAGTGGCTCCAGTGCAACAACTCCAGAGTTTTTGTGAGGTTTGTGGTCAAGACCATGCTACAGAGATTTGCTCCTCTAATCCAGAGTCAGTTTATTACGTGGGTAATCAAAACAGGCTACAGGGTCAAAATCAGTTTGGTAATGGTTATTATCAAGGCAATACGAGAGTCCCTAATAACTACCACCCACTTCCAGCTCCACCACAGCAGGTTAGAAATTCAGTTGAAGATATGCTAAAGCAGATAATGGCGGGCCAGCAGAGAATGATAGCTGACACAGCAGCCCATGCACAGGCCATACAAGATCTTGCAAATACTCAAAAGAACCTGGAGCACCAGTTGGGGCAGTTGGTGGGAGAAATAGGCACTGTTAAAAAGAGCCTGAACAATGTCTTGCAGTAACTTTAATTGAAGGTGGAGAGCTGATGGCCAAGCCTGAGGAGAAAGCTGAAATAGAAAAAATTGAAAAAGTGGAGAAGGTGAAGAAGAAAGAAGAGAGAAAGGAGGCACCTCTGCCGCCTCCACCATTCCCACAGAGCCTTATACCGTCGAAGGATTTGGCCCATTATCAAAAATTTGTGAGTATGTTGAAAGAACTTCAAGTTAATATTCCTTTGACTGATGTGTTTGAATTGATGCCATCCTTTGTGAAGTTCTTAAAAGAGATTTTAGTCAAAAAAAAAAGCCTCAAGAGGTAGATACAGTTGAGTTGAGGAGTGTAGCACAATCTTGAGCAAGCTACCTCCAAAACTTCAAGATCCTGGGAGGTTTACTATTCCTTGCACAATTGGAGGGCATAATATCACTGGTGCATTGTGTGATCTGGGTGCGAGCATAAATCTCATGCCTCTCTCTGTTTGCAAAAGGTTAGGGCTAGGAGCAATCAAGCCCTCTTCAGTTACTCTTAAGATGGCGGATGGATCACTTACTCACCCTGATGGTAAGTTGGAGGATGTGTTGCTTAAAGTTGGTAAGTTTACATTCTCTGCTGATTTTGTAGTCCTAGATTATGAAGAGGACCAAGAAGCTCAAATCATTTTGGGGAGACCATTCTTAGTCACCTCGAAAGCAATTATTGACATGGAGCTGGGTGAGATGACTGTTAGAGCGCATGGAGAAAAGGTTACTTTCAAGGTGTATACTGAGAAGGAGCACATAGCTAAGGTTGAAGAGTGCTCTATGATCGAATGGGTCAGACAAGAATATGGAAGTACACCACATGTGAAGTTGAAGATGGGTTCTCTAAAAGAAAGGAAGGAAGCAAAAGTTCGTCGTAAGAAGAGAAGACGTAAATGCTGGAAGTGAGCTAAAAGGGACGTCGTGCCACGAAGTTAACTAAGGCGCTTCTCGGGAGGCAACCCGAGTTTGTACTTGTATTATTTTATTTATAGTGTCACGTAGTTTTTATTTTTCCTTGGATTGCAGGTTCATGTAATGTCGAGGCTAAGTGTGGGGTGTCCTCACCCTTGCCTAATATTTGACCTGTTGGGGGAAGTCTGAGTACCTCATACTATATGGAAGCTTGGAGGATGCTAGCACCAAGGACTAGAGTCTTCAGGGAAGTTTTCTTTACCCTTGCATTTTTATTTTTAGCACTGAGGACATTGCTTGATTTAAGTGTGGGGTGGGGAACTCTCCCTTATTTTTGAGGTTAGGGATGCATGTACCTAGGATTTTCTTTTGTCACTTGACTTTATTTTTATTTGTTTCTTGCTTTAATATATGAAAAAAAAGAAATTAGAAAACTAATGAAAAAATTCCAAAAAGATTTTCCTTTTAGTTTTTATTAGTGGTACATGTCATCCACCCCGTGGTTTTTCTTATGGCCTCGGTTCTTTTCCACGAGGGGGCCTTTGAACTGGGTAGTTTTTTATTTTAGGATTAGAGTAGTTAGTTATAGGTGGCCCTAGACGAAAGGAATAGGTGGAATGCTAGGTGCCTTTGATTTGTTTGATACCGGTGTACTTGGACTTATTGCATGTGCTATTTGTGGTGTCCTTTGGTTTTAAATTGTGATGCATGCCTAGAGAAAAAATGGAATGACCCCCTTGAGATGCTTGAGTCCACTTGCTTGACTTTATTGTGAACCTTTGTGCATTAGTGCTTAAATTTCCACAAGTTGCATTCTAGATGCTTGATTGAGAGTTGTTGATGGAACCTTTTTGTGTGGATTGTGTGCAATGTGTGTGTGAAGCATATTCTTATTTTTCTCCATGTTTGCATATTGATGTCTAGAACTTGCCCCATGTGTGTGAAAAGCGAAATCCTAGGTTTGTTCTAGTCGGGAAATGATACAAGGCTTTCTTTTGATTTGCCTACCCTTACATATACACCTTGGAAAAAATAGTTGTGATTTCTTTGACCCTTTTGTTGGCACCCACACCCCGAGCCTACCCATTTGTTCTAAATTGTCTCTTTTGGCCCTTTACTCCTTAAGCACTTTAGTTGATATTGTGATATTATTTTGGAGTTGTGGTTGAATTTTGGGAGGTTTTTTAGTGGAACTAATGAAGGGGAATACTTGTTCAAATTGTGTAGTAGTTGTTTATTAGCATTGGCAAGGTTGGAAAATAATGAAATTGAAAAAGAAAAAAAAAGAGCAAAGTTGAAAAAATTGTGGAAAAAGAAATAAAGAGAAAAGAAAAGAATATTCATTCCTTGCTAGTGTGTGCTTAAAAGAAAAATGCTACTTGTTGAGAAGGTGTGTGTGGAAGTGTTGATTGGGTGGCTTTGATGAGAATGGTGTTTGAAATAATGGTGATGTATTAAAGTGCTTAGGGAGGTAGTCACTATTACCCATATGTATCCTACCAGCCCCTTAGCCTACATTACAACCTTTTAAAGTCCTAGTTAATCCCGATTGGAGTGAGCTTACATTAGTGGAGTCCTACACTACGGGCAAGCCTATGGTACATTGTGTGTGGCATGTGAGACTTTCATGAGAGTGAGTGAATTCGTTTGTTATTGCCCCGTTCTATTCATGATATCTATTGTTGTGTGTGATCTTTGGGGGGGGGGGGCACTCTTTTGCTTCATATTGGTGAGGGCACATGGTTTGCATGAAATAGGTAAAGTTGATGGTTCTTGGTTGAGTAGGTAGGTGTGATTTTGTGGGAGCAGGGTTGCAAAAAGTTGAGTTTGGTGCATTTGAGCTATTTTGGGGTGGTTGTTCTCATATTTTTGAGTTTGTTAAATTGTTGGCATGTTTGTGGATCCATAGTAGTCATGTGTGCACTCGTTCAATAGTCGGTATCAACCATAGTCATAGGCAGACCTGTTTTACCTAGGTTGGAAAGTTAGTTGTGACTTGCTCGAGGGCGAGCAAGGGTTCAAGTGTGGGGTGGTGATGTTTGGCATTTTATGCCAATATTTCCTTAATATTTCCTCATGTTTGAGCTTGTTAATTGCTCGTTTTATAGTTTATGAATGTGGTTTTACACTAATTTGATGTCGTGCGTGTGTAGGTTGTTACGCAATGCATTTGGAGCTTTAAAGAGCATGATCGAGCAAGAAAAGATTGGATTTTGATTGAGGATTGGATCGAGCACACAAAGGCACAACACGAGCGAGCAAAGGAGCAAGGAGAGGAGCAAATGGCTGGGCGCCACAGGGGGCGCGCCGCGCCAGCCAAAGCGCCCAGCTTCTGGCGCGTTTGGCTGCGCTGCGCGGGGCTGACGCGGGCAAGTTTCGTCGTTCACTGGTTGTCCCAGCGCGGTCGTGGGCACGGGGCGCCCGTTATAGCGCCCCTGGAGCGAATTTTGACTTCCTATATCGTCTAAGCTTAGGTCTAACTTATTACCAGGCCTTTGAAAACCCTATAAATACTCTTTTACTTAGTTTTTGATAGGAGTGGAGACTTTGGAGCAATTGAAGAGCTCATAACATCTTGAACAAGGGTTTTTCTTCCTTCCATTAATCTATTACATCATTATTTCATTATTTCATCAAATCCTTGTGTTGTTATTATGAGTATGCGTGGCTAATTCTTACGTTCTAGGGTTAGAGTATTTCATGAAAGTTGATGTTTGAAGATTGATTTCCATTAATTGAATCTCATTACGGGTTACTTATTCTTTCTTGATTTCACTTGTGTAATTGTCAGGGCCCGATTATTACGCATTATCTATGGTTTTTAGATTGAACTCGAAAGAGGGAATTTATGAACGCAATAAGAAAGAATAGGACTAGTTTGTGAACCCGGGCATCGGGGAACCAATTCGTCAGTAGGATAGACATATACTTGCTCGCCAAGTTTAACTAATTACAGAATTCGTTAATGCGTGCACGTGATTCAACCCATAGACATATAGGGATTGGAGTAGCCTGCATAGACCGTGAAGAATCGAAAGGTTTTCACGGGTACATTTAATCTGTTAGTTAGTAACCCGGGATTTAAGAAGTGGAATCAATTGAAAAACTCAATTGGATTGTTCGTAACTCTGACCCTGGACCGTCTCCTTATTACTGATAACAACCAATTTTTGCTCCATTATTTGAATTCACTTTTACCCTCTTAATTACTGTTCTTTAGTTAACTAAATCATCACTATTGGAAAAAGATCCCTGAATAGTTAGTTAGAAATTGTTTGTTAGGAGTCCAGTCTGAACAGTCCTCGTGGGAACGATACTCTACTTATCACTTTATTACTTGTCGACCACGTATACTTGCGTGTGCGTTGGGAGCAACACTAGGCTTGATGGCCAAGAGGGTACTGTGAGGGAAATCATAGTTCTTTAAGTAATACAAAAGATGGAGAAAGGTATTGGGTTTTTCTCACATATTGGTGTTAGAAAATTTGGCAAGGGGGAGGATGCAGAGTGAGCGTCTTCTATTTATTTATTTTTTTTTTCGAGAGATTTACAAAAATATACAACCCTAACATCATATTTACAAAAAATACCGAGAGTTAACCACTTTACAAAACATAACAGTAGTTTTTTTACATTGCATATACAAGTTTCAACAAATACCTACAATTTAGGGTTTCATCTTCTTCTTCCTACCTTCTGCACCCATCACTGCCCCAGGGGGCTGCTGCCACCACTCACCGCCTCCAACCAGCCACCACCAGCCACTGCCGCCACTGGAATTTTTTTAAAAAAAAAAAATTGGATCTACAAGATGAAATATACAAAAATACACAGATATACATTGAAAAATTTTAAAAATTAATGTTTTGAATCTATACATAACCAAACATACTCAAATACACAAAAAATATACACAACATACAATGATATACGAAAAATACATATACAAATAACTATTTATTCTACACATACATATACAACAATATACACATACAAAAGGTGAATATAGACTTTTATACACAAAATATACAAAGATATACATATTTGTATATACAAAATACAAAAATTTACATGCCATATACGATTTTACACTTATACAAAAAGGAAAAAATTAAAAGGAGAGAAGATCGAAAAATTAGTAACGTCAGCCGCCAAAAAATCAGAAAACAAAGTAGCGCTCGCGCCGCTGCTGGAGAGCAGCAGCGCCATCGCAGGGCAGCAGCGCCGCTGCACTCCAGCAGCAGCAGCAACGATTGGAGAAGGGGAACGACTGCAACACCCTCTATGTTGTGGACGTCGGAGACGGATCTGGTTGCAGGAGATATGAAGGAGGACAGCGGCTGGGTGGGTGGGTGGAGGAGGGGAGAGAAGGAGTGAGGAAAAAATTAAGGTTTTATGTTTGGGGGAGAGCAGGAAATGAAAAAAAGGTATGTAGGGTAATTTTTGAAAACTATTGTTATGTTTTATAAATATAGTAAAAGTATTGGTATATTTTGTAATTAAGCTATTAGGGTAGTCATATAATGTAAATTTTCCTAATTTTTTAATACATTCAATGTGTTTTTTGTTTTCATTTGCTTATATAAGTGTCTTTTTTTTATTTGTTTCTTAGCCACGTCATTGTGTTTGTGTACGCGCTGGGGCGAAGACGAGAGAAAAGTGAGTAAGGCCTCATTTGTTTGCACTTAATGGAGGTCTGAATCTGAATGGTTCAGACCTCAGACCATTAAGTGCGTATTAAGATTTAACTACTTAATGGCTCTTAATAGATATGTATAATTAAAATCTTGAGTAAAGTCTTAATACCATTAAGAGGTTTACCACCCCTTCATATATTACACAACTAACTACCACTGCACTACCACAATCGGTAATCACCTCCACTACCACCGCTGCCAACTACCATCCGCCACCACCAGTCCACCACCACCATTTTCTACCACCAGTAGCCACCACTAGCCATCAACAATAACCACTAACCACCTCTACCATCATAACCTATTGCTACAACCACCAACCACTAACTATCACTACCACACCAATCACCTCTACCATCACAACCACCACTATCTCTATCAACCACCGCAACCTCTACCACTACAACTCCTTAACCACTACCACCTTCCACTAACGACAATTGGCAACCACCACTACTACCACTGACTACCTCCACCATCACAGTAACCATCACTACCTATCACAACCGTTATCATTGTCATTAGCATAATAATCACCACCACCACCGATAACCAATACTAACCACCTCCACAAATACAACTACCTTCACTACCAAACACCACCACCACCATTACCTACCACCGCCAATACTGCTAGTCACTACCACCAACCACATCTACTATCAAACCACCACATCACACAACCACTACTAACATTACAACTGCTAACAATCACTACTACCAGACACCACCGTCATACCACCACAAACCACCATCTTACAATCTAATATCTTATAGATATAATAGTTAAACTATTTTATAGTATGTATAAATTTTAATAAAGAATAAATATAAATTATAAATATTCAGATGTTAGAAAAACAAACGGTCTTAATCAATCAGTGTTCAGAACTTAATACCACATCTTAACATTCAGATGTGCATTCAGATTCAGATCTCTTAATCTTAATAAAAATAAATGGCCCCTAACACTTATAATAAGAAAATTAATTAATTAAGAGAAAGTGAGTAACACACAGAGTCGCAATTGAAGATTCAAACGAAGATGGGTCTTCATATTTTTGTTATTTCTAAAGATTATTAGTGAACGACTCGAACCATTATTTGAGTTCTATAACTCTTTCGCAAACAGATAGATTCATTAGCTCTATCGGGTCATTTATGACTCCTTTATAATATTTGAATCAATTCAGAGGTCGTTTGATATGTTTTGGGCCAAAGTTTTGATTTTAGTTTAGTTGTCGATTAAAGAAGAAAGTAGACTTAGAGCATCATTTTGTGAACTTATATTCCATTTTTAATTCCCAATGTTCTAGAGGTTTATTAATATCATTTATGATTTGATCGTAAAGTTTGAAGTTATTAGGATGCATTTGGTTGGATTTCAAGATGATTTCATTTTCACTGTTATCGATAAGTCAAAATACGAACTTAATAAGCCTATGGCAACAACACAAAAACCGTCCCAATAGGTAGCAAAACCGTTGCGATACACCTAAAGCAACGGTTTGGGAACTGCCTCATATGCTTGCATTGCCATAGGTCTATTCAACGATTCTTGCAATGGTTTCAGATTTCGCTGTAATAGATAAATCTATTGCAATGGTTATAGCTCTGTCGCCATAGGTTAGTTTATTACAACAGTTAATTTATCAATTGGAACGGTTTAGGAATCGTCTCAATATATGGTTATGCAACGGTTATTTCATGCTAAAGCAACGGTGGTTGTTACATATTGCAACGGTTAGTATGAGCTATTGTAACGATTAGAAAAAGCTAGTTGCAACAATACAACCTTTTATTTAAATGTATTATTGCTTGCCAAATATAATAAAAAAATTATATATAAATTAAGAAAGGAAAACTATTCATTAACACAATCATAATTTAAACAACTCAATTAAATTATCCATATACAAGCAAAATACCCAATGTTGTTTGCTAGTTAAGAGCTATATTACGTACATAAGTTTACAAAAAAGTTCAAAAACAAAAGAATCCTATAAGATCTAAAGGTCTAATAACTATCAACCTCTCTTTAGGTCTTCACTGTTTTCATCTACCCTTGGTACAAAATATATACCTACAACAAATGATAAATAAATTCTTTAACAACAATTTCATAAAAGAACTTGAAAAAATTTATTCAGCTCTATACATTACAATAAGCACATGTTAATATAGTGTTTGGTTGATAACCTTCAAAAGCAGGCACAACTCAATGAAACTTCCACCTCTTCTTCCAGAATTTGAATTTCTACAAGCTAAAATAAGTTTAAACTACTAAGAAGAGAAGGTTTCTAGACTCCAGTCGGGACTTTGTTGTTTCCACTATATTCGTATGATGACTCGTAGCAACCTCCGATTTGGGCAAATATTATATGCACAAACTCGTATTCAAATGAGTATGATATAAACAGGAATTTGAATTAGTTAACGACTTTTGAATTAGTCTAGATGATGTCGTTTAGTGTTTTACACCACATATAACTTTATGAAACTTATTTATCAAATATAGAGATACTTTGATTATTTTAAAAAAATAGCAATACTTTTAACATTTGTTACAAAATATAGCAAAAAACTAAAAGTGTGGGCAAAATAAAATCCCTAACCCTAAAAGGTTGGAAACCAACACATACGCCTACTACTCAACAAATAAGGAAAATGGCTATGACCATTTATGTCCCTCTAATGGCAGAAAACAATGCTTCTGGGAATTCCTCCGGAAATTAATTTCCATTCCATTCATCTAGCTTTTGTCCCATTTGATTGGCAAGAAAAGCTCTTCATTTCAAAGTATAATTGGCACCTTCAACTATTATAAATGTGCAAGAGATGGTGGACGACTCCTCCAACTGCTGCCAGCGCCGACATCCACCACCCGCGCCTGCATATTTTTCTTCTATGCCTACTGATGTTGCTAACCTTGTCATTGTCGCCGCCAACTTTTCCATCGGAACGTGCTGCTGCCGCCGGAGAAACGTGGTGATGCTGCTTTCAAACAAGCCACTGCTTATAGAGATTCTCTTTGTTTTTTTTTTCTGCTGCTTCCAGATCTGAAAATTTTTTGATCTGTGATTTTTCAACTTTGTATGGCAGTAGTATGGCAACCATATGTGAACTGTATGGCCATTGTATCGCAGCTGTATGTGAGCTGTATGACAGATGTATATGACTTGTATATGATTTGTATGATATATTTATCAATTGTATCGCTTTTGTATCTCGTGTGTTTTGCTTGAATATATATAGTTCTTCTTCCCATTCTTTTTTTTTTAATTTTTATGGTGATTATAATGATGGTTATGGTGCTTTTGGTTGTTGTATATTACGTGTATGTCTATTATATATATTGTATGTACAATAGAAAAACACTTGTCATACAATAAACAATTTTAAAAAGAAAAACTTAAAAAAAGAATCCGGTGGCCGGCGACTGGCTGAAGGTAGCGGGAAGGGGGTTGGTAGTGTGGGGGGGAGGGGGGAGGGGGGTTTGGGAGGGGGCAGTGTGGAGGAAGAAAGAGGAAGGGGATCTAGGATTTTGTTCACTTTTTATGTATATTTGCTATTTTTTGATAAAATAGTATTGCTACTTTTGAAAACTCTAGTAATATTGTTATTTTTGTGTAAAGTAGAATGTTAGTTTGTATACTTATGTAATTTGGCCTTTTATTAATTAGTTAATTAGGGACGTTGTCGATTTGCTAAATAGAATAATATAGCTATTATATTCCTACGGCGTCGTTTTGAGAAATTAGAAGAGGCAGCAATTGCAGTTAGTTAGTTGAGCCAGCGTGGCAAGTCTGTTAAGCAGCGGTTAGTGATTTCAAGTGTATTAACAGGGAGCTGATCCCATTATAAAGATCTATCCAAAAATTGGTATCAGTAATGAGAATTTTTCCTCCTTCTTCTTAGTTTTGCATATTCTTCTTCGTCTCTCTCTCTCTCTCGTTCCAGTTTCAGTTTCTATTCAAGAGCCTTTCTTGTGCTAGGTTTCTTAGGAAATTGATATTTAAATTTCCAAATCTATATTCTTACAATTAGGTTATATCATATTGGTAACAGAATAGCACGATCCTTGAATTGTTGCAACAATGGCAGAAAACACTCGCTATTCTGAGCTGCGCAGGGAAGTAGACAGTTTGAGAGACTCATTTGATGACTTCAAGAATACTGTAGGAAAGGCTTTTGAAGATCAGCTGAAAGCTTTTGAAGAAAAGCAAAGACAATCAATGGAGTAAATGAAAGCACTACTCACCACACTATTGACAATGGTAGGGGGAATGACAGTACAGTTGTTAATAATCTTGATTGGGGAAACCCCGGTAGAGAGGAATTCAGAAGGGGAGAATATGAGTTATCAACAAGAAAACATTCCGTTTCTTTTCCAAGATTTAATGGAAATGGGCTTAAAGATTGGGTGTATAAGTGTGAGCAGTATTTTGATGTGGATAATACTTCAACAGGTTCTAAGGTGAAGCTAGCATCACTACACATGGAAGGCAAGGCAATGCAGTGGTACCAAGTTTTCATGAAAACCAGAATAAGCAGAAAGTGGCCTTCTTGGGGTGAGTATCTTCAGAATTTGTTTCTAAGATTTAATACTACATTGTATGATGACCCAATAGGGGATATAAAGGACCTCAGACAGACCGGTAGTGTTAAACACTATGTTGATTTGTATGATTAACTGCTAACTAGAATAGAACTAGTGATCCACACTCAATCCTACACCATTAATGGCGAGGGGCGGTCGTCAAAGTATAATAACTGATGTGAGTCGGGGTCGATTTCCCAAGGGTACTAGCTCGTCAAGTAACAGAGTCGCAAGTAGTAATTCAAATGAAGTGTAATATTTAGTCCTAGAAGTAGGGTTTGAATTAAGTAACACTACAATTAACTACAAAGCATGCAAATTTAAGCAAGTGAGTTGATTTGATATTACGAGACTAGGGATGAAAACAACCAATAGTGATTTCCAAACAATAGGTATTTTCACTTCACTTTCTCAACACAAGTATAATAATGGTCGAGTCTTCCTATTGTGATCTCTAGAATCCTTCTGGCCTAGAAGAGATCTTTCACAACCAGATCGTCAAAGCCTAAGTTGAATGCTCGAAGCACTACTCAAAGACCCAAGGAAAGGAGACCTCTTCCAAACATAACTCCTTTTAGATGGGTTAGTCTATATAAATATCCTATCAACCCAAATCCTGGCCAACTCCACTATTCTACACTAGTTAATCTCTTTCGAGTCTTTAACTAGCAAAGTAGACAAGAAATACCAAATATCATTGATCTTGGAATTTTGATGTTATTGTAATGGGGAGTTGGATAATTGTTACTTATGTTATAGTTAGTGAAATGGAACAACACCCCTTGATTTTCGATCACTATAGCATATTTACACCCCTAGTTATAAATTTAGCTACTCATAACTAGGGTTTGAATCAAAGCAATCAAAGTGTAATAAAATGATGAAATGAATTCAAACATAGATATTGGATTGATATATGAATTAAGATTCGAAGATACAAGTTTAGAAGCTTACAAAGTGATGTTAAGACCTCTACTTGGCTCCCAAAATCGCCTTAAATTCAATTCAAAATGTAATAATGCAATAATGTCTTCAAACCCTAGCTTATGCTATTTATACAAGGGGAAAAATGTAGAGAACAGGGGAGTAGGCGGCCAGCCTAGTAGAGTAGGCGGCCAGCCTACTAAAGTAGGCGGTCCGCCCCTTTTTAATCTTGTTCTCCGGACTTTCACTAGGCGGTCCGCCTCTGTGAAACAGGCGGGGCGCCTCTTTCTGCTCCAAATTTCCCAACTCTCTGGATCTCTAGTAGGCGCTCCGCCTCTGTAAAGTAGGTGGGGCGCCTCTTCTTGATGTCATTTCTTTCACACTTTGGCTCGAATTCTTACTCTCTAGCTTCAATCTTCAACTAGTATTCATGCGAATTCATTATGACCTGAAACTAAGAAATTCACGACGTTAATGACACTAAATGTCACTTTTGGATTCAAAAACGAAAGTTTAAAGTAGTCTTTAAGTTGGTAAAATACCAACCTATCAACTCCCCCAAACTTAAGTCTTTGCTTGTCCTCTAGCAACTCAAAATCAACAAGACCAAAGCATGTTCTATTTTAAGCTTGACACCAAGGCGTGTTCCATATTTCGAACTTCACAAATAATATTTTTGCATTAATGAATTAGTTGGTACTAACTAGTCACACATACTGATATGAACAATTGACAAGCAACTATGCACTTTACTCGGACTATGGCGAAAGGAAACTCATGAGCTTTTAGGATTATCTCAAGGTTATCGGCTTGCTTCGATTGTTCATGAGCCTCATTATGCATTCAAACCCTCGCTCAAAAGTTACTTGCTTCCTCACGAAAAAGAATGAAGTCCTTCACTCACAATATATATATATTTAACACAAAAATTGGACTCCACGAATTTGAACTCACACTCTCACAAAGAAATGCTCATGTGTGCTTCTAAAAAATTCAAAGACTTTCTCTTCTTGTACTTCTCCACTAATGTAGGGCCATTTGACTAGAGATCAATTAGGACTTGATATAGTTGTAATGTAGGCTTTTGGTTTAAGGTGTGGTAGATTTGGCTAAATAGTGACTTATACCTCGGCAACACTACATCATCTTACTTTCTTTTGTGCAACTTTCCTTCTCATTTCATTTAGGCTCGTTCTACCTTTCTTTTGAAGACGGTGCTAATTAATCCCTTCTTTATTCAACACTTTTCTCTTCTTTTTTTTCTTTTTTCTTTTCCTTTATTTCCTTTCTTTTTCTCTTTCTTTTGTTTCTCTTTTCTCTTTTCTTCTTTCTTTTATGTACTTCAATTGACATTCACAACGGGATTCCAAGCTTTTACTATCTCCCCCAAACTTAGGTTTTAGCCTAAGTTACACGTTTTTCAATGTACACATGGAGGTTAGGGCCAAAAAGAGGATTGGTGCCTTAGCACATAAGAATTGGCTCGGTTTTTAATTTTAGTGGTTGCCAAATGAAAGGTTAAGGCTCAGTGGGGCTAACTAGGATAATTATGTACGGATAGGCCCTTTAGGATAGTAAAGGTCCAAGGAAAGCCTAAAATCATGTCTCAAGTCAAGTTTCACCTTTCATCTCAAAGTACATTAAGGGCAAGTTCCAAACTTTCAAGTCACACATACAAGCTTATTATTCAAGAGCTCACCACACACGCAAGTAATCTTCCAAGTTCAAAGTCTAAAAACACACTAAGGACATTCACTCACAAAGCATATAATGATTCAAGTTTTGAACTACGCCAACAACATAATTAAGTTAACTAGAGAACCTCATGGTCTACAACTCGCGCCATGCCACTCAAAGTACACATTCATTTGTCAAAGTTACCATAAAAATAATGTAACAATAGGTAGTACCACATAATCCATTAATATATTTTCAAAAGGTTTTATTTACAAACTTGGTTCAAAAAGAACCTCCGGAAAGAACTAAGTTAAGAAAACCAGAGGCTTATTTAAAACTAAAAACAACTTTGGAACATAGCCAAGAAGACAAATAACAACTAGCAACATAAAATGTATATACATCAAAATGGTTCGAACGTATACATGGACATTATAAGCACAAGTACTATCACTATCCAAAGATACACATATACGTTCGAACCCTTCCGCCAACTACAGACTCTAGCATCGTACCCGCATGCTAAGTAGAGCAAAATAAAGTACAAAAGAGGGTTAGAAAGGGGACTCTCTGTATGCTCAAGCACTGCCCTTCCCTTTGCCCGCTACAGGGGCAAGTGAGGGCGCAGCTGGTGGTGCATGTCTCCTCTCCGTTGCTCGGCGTGCTGTCTCAATAGATCTCTATGTAGCAAAGCTAACCTGGGTCTCCTCGGGCAATAAGGTGAGATCACCAACAGACACTGAGACTGGATCAAGAGCATCATCATCAATATCAAAGTCCATGGCCTCAGTAGCCTCAATATCCTCGAGTAAGTCCTCATCCTCTTGTTGTTGAGCTTTTCTTGACTGTTTGGCTGGAGGCTTAGAAGCCTTTAAACTAGAAGCTCGGTGTACAACTGAAGAAGGCCGTGGTGGCAGTGAAGAGGATGCAATAGTACCTGGAGCAGCGGTAGAACTAAGTGTAGCAGATGTAATACCAAGGGAGGCAGAAGTAGTGGCCTTAGCAGAACCACATCGAACATAAGTAGCAACAGGGGTAGTAGATGTGACCGGGCCCTTAGGCTGGGGGCTGTGGAGGGGTGATCTCTGCTGGATGATAACCCCTCTGGTGGGTACACCTAGTGCCTTGCTAATCTTCTTGTCCAACATGGAGTAATGGGTAGCAAGGTCAGACAAAGATGTCTTTATGGCACGAACATCCTGTGAATGAGCCTGAAGGGCCAAAGTATTAGCATCCACGGCTTTGGTGTGGTTCTCAATAGTCTTGGAGTGAGCTTTCAAGACTTGACCAACTCACTGTACTGCTCTGTGGAGACTGCACCTGTGGTAAGTTGGAAATAAGAGCCCTAAGCTTATCCAACTGGGCACCAAAATCACGCACATCCTCACGGATAGTGCCTGTGCCAATACCTGAAGTAAAGGGGCCTGCCTCATACTGTGGGGCTGCTTCAGATGTGGATGGTACATCAACATGATCATCAGAAAGAACAGTACCTGAAGAAGCCTCTGGCGGAGTGTCCTTGAAAACATACCAATAGAAGTCGGATTTAGGAGGCGATTTAAAGTCCCCTGGTTGCTCCAGGCAACCACATTTCAGCAAATAATCAAACAATGTAGAGGGGAATGCTAGATTATCCTTGTCAGATTTCACCACTTCTCGCATGTGTTTAAGCATTTCCGCCCCCAAGTTCACTTTGATACCTTTGATCAAACAACCAATATACGGCTCTCTTCAAAGTTAACTTGTTATCTTGACTTGTTGGCCGGACCCGTGATTTGACAATGTATTGCCAATCCTTTGCTTCAAAATAAAGGCCGGCCCTCACAATTTGAATTCCCACTTTTTTCCATCCCGGGTTCACCTTTCTACCAATGATAGGTACAAGCCACTCTTTTTGCTCTTGTGGGGAAAGTTTTAATTTTTTTACATGTTGTGATGCAGTGAAATCCGTGAGCCCCAAGTGTGAATTTAATGCTCTCGCGGAAATATCAATGTACTTACCTTGGCAATACACTTTGTTGTTACCCTTGGCAGTAGTAGCTAGGTTGGAATAGAACTCTGCGACTAATTGCTCATTTGATTCCCTCAACGGTTTCTTCAAAGTTGCCTCCGACCTGGTTGCTACATACCGGTTATAGATCTCGGGATTCTTGACATCCACATCATTCATGCTAATCACTCTTTCCCGATTAATTCTCCGGTTTTGAAACTGTTTCACATAGAATTTGAGTGCTTTTCTTGAACAAAACCGGAATTTCAAGTCCTCATTCATCTCTTCTTCGTCCGACTCCTCTGCTTGAGCCTCCGGCTGCCCATGCTCCTCCTCCTCTACCTCTTGAGCTTGTTCCTCCTCTACTTGTTCTTGTATTGGTTGCGTAGAGGAAGAAGCTTCTTGCCTTTTCTTCTTTCTCAACTCACTTCTAGATTGTGTAGCCAAGTCGGCCAATGGTACATCATCCCCTGAATCATCATCAAGAGGAGGAGGCGGGACTTCTGGTTTTCTTTTTGTTGTTTTCTTACCTATTTGTACCTGGGCAGTCCGCCTGTTTTATACTTAGCCGGATTTTTGAAAATTCCTCTTTTGCAAGCTCTCTGGACTTTTTGTAGGTGGTCCGCCCCTGTGACAGAGGCGGTCCGCCTATAGTTGTTCATGGCTTACTTCCTTCACTTCCTTGCTTTGTACTTCACTCGAACTCAGGTACCTGCACATGTAACAACTAATTATACTAAAACCTTGGGTTGCCTCCCAAGAAGCTCCTAATTTAACGTCGCGGCATGACGGTGATGACTTCTCTCCTCACAGTTCATCAAGATAGATACACGCCACTCCACCAACTTTGGCATCGCATCCCAAGTAGTGTTTCACATGATGTCCATTGACTCGGAAGCTCCTTCCACCTTCCTTAGATTTTAAATCAACCGAGCCATAAGGAGTAACACCTACTACCTTAAACGAACCTTCCATTTTGACTTGAGCTTTCTGGGGAACAACTTCAAGCGGGTGTCGAACAACAACACCAAATCTCCCTCCTTGAATGTCCGGTTCTAAATTCTTGAATCAAGAAGCATCTTCATTTTTTCTTTGTATATCAAAGCATTCTCATAAGCCAAGAACCAGAATTCATCAAGCTCGTGCAAGTTTGAAACTCTCACATTTGCAGCATCGCCCCAATCTATATTCAACTTCTTCAATGCCCACAAGGCTTTGTGCTCAAGTTCAACCGAAAAATAGCAAGCTTTAATGAATACCAATTTGAATGGTGACATCCCAATAGGAGTCTTGTAAGCGGTTCGATAAGACCACAAAGCTTCATCAAGTTTTCTAGCCCAATCGGTTCTATTTGCATTAACCGTCTTGGATAAAATGTTCTTCACCTCCCGGTTTGAGACTTCAACTTGCCCACTTGTTTGAGGGTGGTAGAGAGTTGCAACTTTGTGTGTCACTCCGTATTTTTGGAGGAGGTTTGCAAAAGCTCGGTTGCAAAAACGGCTCCCCCCATAACTAATGATCGCTCTAGGGGTCCCAAATCATGAGAAAATATTCTTTTTCAAGAAACTCAACACACTCTTGGCTTCATTATTGGGGAGCGCAACCGCTTCTACCCACTTGGACATATAATCAACCGCTACCAAGATGTATTAGTTTCCGTAGGAACTCACAAAGGGCCCCATAAAGTCAATTCCCCACACATCAAACAACTTAACTTCGACAATTGGATTCATCGGCATCTCATGTTTTCTTAAAATGCCACCCATCCTTTGATATTGATCACAATTTTTCACCCAAGCGTGGGCATCTTTGTGCAAGGTCGGCCAGAAGAAGCCACATTGTAATACTTTGGCCGCCGTCCTCACTCCACCATGATGTCCTCCGTAAGGAGAAGAATGACACCCTTACATAATGGTCTCTTGTTCGGACTCGACAATACATCTCCGGATGATTCCATCAACACACACCCTAAAGAGATAGGGCTTATCCCAATAATAGAATCTTGCATCCTTCGCTAGCTTCTTCTTTTGGTAGAATTTGAAGTCTTCGGGATAGACTCCCCCAACTATGAAATTTTCTAGGTCGCCATACCAAGGGATTGGTTCCCAAGACATGGCCAAGATCCTTTCATCCGGAAATGCATCAGTTACCGGCATCTCTTCTTTTGGCCTACCCTCCTCCTCCAAGCGGGACAAGTGGTCCGCCATTTGATTTTCGTTCCCTTTTCGATTAAGCACTTCAATATCAAATTCTTAAAGAAGCAACACCCACAGGATAAGCCGTTCGTTTGAATCTTTCTTTGCCATCAAGTATTGGATGGCGGAGTGATCGGTATGACCAATTGTTTTCGACCCCACCAAATATGACCGGAACTTCTCAAAAGCGAACACAATTGCCAAAAGCTCTTTTTCTATCATTCAATTGAGCTCCGTTCATTGTCTTGCTCGCATAATAGATGGGATGGAACATCTTGTACACCTGTTGACCTAGCACGGCTCCCAAGGCCACATCACTAGCGTCACACATAAGCTCAATTGGAAGCTCCCAATTAGGACTCACAATGATTGGTTCAGTTGTTAGCCTTTTCTTCACTTCTTCAAAAGCTTCTAGGCAAGCCTTGTCAAATACGAACTTGGCATCCTTCTCCAAAAGTTTTCACATAGGATTTACAATTTTGGAGAAGTCCTTGATAAAGTGGCGATAGAATCCCATATTCCCCAAGAAACTTCAAACACCCTTCACGGTCATTGGAGGTGGAAGCTTTGAAATCACCTCAATCTTTGCTTGATCTACTTCGATTCCTTTCTTGGAGACTTTGTGTCCCTATACTATGCCATCTTGCACTAAGAAGTGACATTTTTCCCAATTGAGCATAAGCCTTGTTTCTTCGCATCTCTCTAGTACCCTCTCAAAGTTTGACAAGCATTCATCGAATGAATCTCTAACCACCGAGAAATCATCCATGAAAACTTTAAGAAAATTCTCTACCATGTCATGAAAAAGAGCTAGCATATATCTTTGGAACGTGGGGGGGGCATTACAAAGACCAAATAGCATTTTGCGGAATGCAAAAGTACCATAGAGGCAAGTGAAAGTGGTTATGTCTTGGTCGTCGGCTTCGATGGATATTTGGTTATAGCCGGAGTACCCATTCAATAAACAATAGTAAGCACGACCCGCCAACCGATCAAGAATTTGATCAATGAATGGTAAAGGAAAATGATCCTTCCTTGTTGCGGTGTTTAGCTTCCGATAGTCCATATACACTCTCCATCCGGTCACGGGTCTAGTAGCAATGGACTCTCCCTTGTAATTTAGAATCACCAATATCCCCACTTTCTTGGGTACACATTGCACGGGTGACACCGACTTGCTATCAGACAATAGAACTATCACACCCGCATCTAGCCACTTGATGATTTATTGCTTCACCACTTCTTGAATGGGAAGATTCAATCTTCTTTGATGTTCCACACTTGGCCTACACCCCTCTTCAAGCAAGATTTTGTCAGTACACACCCCCGGGTCAATCCCTTTTATATCCGCCAAGGTCCACCCTATAGCTTTTATCCTCCTCTTCACCACTTCAACAAGTCACTACTAGAAATACAGAGCTTTCAGACCGAAAAATTCAGACCGTATTTCAGTCGGAGGCCTTTATCCGACCGAAGCGGTGGTATGTTTCAATTTATTTATATTAAATAGATTTTTATTTAAAACGTCCGACCGACGCGGTGGGACAACAATTAAATATTACTTTTTTTAAGACACCGACCGTGTCGGTCGAACAATAAGCAACAAAAAGCTGAGGCAGCCCGTTCCCCCCCCCCCCCCCCCCCCCCCGCTCTTTCTCTCTCTCTCTCTCTCTTTCCTTTCTTTCTTTCTTACCTGATTTCTTACCCAAATCTCTTAAAAAAATACGAGAATCTGAAATCAACAAGGTTTAATCTCAAATCTATTCCTCTACAAATTGGTAAGTTTATTTTTCATTGTTTTCCTTCCTATTTTCCCCCAAATCCGAAAACCCTAACTTTTTCACCCAATTTTTTGTAGTTCTTTCATCTATCAAAGTGAGGGAATAGTAAATCAGTGGTGGTGGAGCAAAAATCCGGCCGGTGAGGTGAGTTTTCTAGTGGTGGACGAATTGTTTTTTTTTTTAATTTTCAGCCCATTTTTTCCAATTTTTGAATTCTAATTCATGAAATTAAATTGACATACTATGTTTGTTTAGTTCTTATTATTATATGCATTTATATGCTTTAAAGGTGGAATCTTTATGTGTTTTCTACAAATGGGTATGTATATTGATTTGGTATTGGTTTTAGGGTGGTTGTTGTTGAACCTTGTTTGAGATTGTTGAAAAATTGTTAATGAACTTTTTTGTTGGTGTTGTTATTTAACATTGTTTGGAGTTGTTGTTGAACATTATTTGGGGTTGTTGTTGAACATTATTTGGGGATGTTGTTAAGTGGTGATCACTATTCAAAAGCACAAACTTTACATAAAAATTTACTAAAGTTGTAGCAACAAAGACATAATAGTGGATCGCCATTACAAAAACAACCAAGATTTGTACATCCTCTAGTCAAGTGAACAAAAAATAAGTTTAGGCTTAGAACTAGAATTAAAAAATTGATGGGGTTTAGTGATACTACTAATGGACTTTGAAAAGAAACAATCTTGATGCCTTTTGGTTACTAGTTGGGTTTGATATGGAAAATTTTGGTTGAGCTAGTATTCTTGGTCAAGCTTAGTGTACCCAAAGAAAAGCAAAATAAATTAAAGTTATGATTAGTTTTGAATTGTGGGTTGAAGTTAATAAGATATGTAAGCAAATGAACAAGTATCACACATAACAATAATTTAATAGACATTAGCTATAAGTTAGTAGCTAAGCAACTTAAAATATTTTATTTTGTAAATTCATTTGAATGAAATAAAATATTTCTAAATATCCATTTTGTAATCTTTGAGTCTATTTCATTTCAAAGAAATGGATATAAGTTTCAAATGAGAAGTGTTATTAATTACTAAATGATAATCTTAGAGAACAAATTAGTTAGTAATATAAAAGTAATTGACTTAGATATAATACTACTAATACTAGTAAGTTGTACAATTACTTAATCTTATGAAAATTGGTAGTGTTTCACAATAATTTTTTTTTAATCTTTGCAATTTAATATGTATCTCAAACTTGTAATTTTTGTGTAGATATGGAATATGAAAGTCGTAGTTGGATGTATAATAGAAATAATCCCGAGCGGTGGGGGATGAGGAATGAATTTGCAGTAGGTGTTCAAGAATTTATTGAAAAGGCGAAAACACTTGATGATTTTATACGGCATGGCCAGATTAAGTGTCCTTGTGTGAAATGCAAGTGCACAAAAGGACAAAGTTTGGTAGATGTTGAAATGCATCTTTATAGGAAGGGTTTTATGCCAAATTATTCTGTTTGGGTTTATCATGGAGAGTCTGGTGATATGGGCGGTGATGTTAATTTTCAAAATGCTTATGGCGGTGGGAGTAGTCCGTTTGTGGAGAATGATCTTGATAATTATCAAATGAACGATATGGTTAATGATGCTTTTGGGATGTACCTAGAGGAGCCATCCCAACCGAGTGCATCGCAACCAAATATTGAGCACGTTCCTAATGATGAGGAAAAGCTCTTCTATAAACGGTTGGAGGAAGCTAGTCGTCTATTGTATGAAGGCTCAGTGCATTCCAAGTTGTCAGTTACTGTTAGATTGTTAAGTATTAAATCTGATTTTAGTATATCTCAAGCAGCCATGGATTTCATCATTGGCCTTATGAATGAACTCAATCCGACTAACATGGCATTACAAACTGATTATTACTACACTAAGAAGTTGGTTTCCACGTTAGGCCTTTCTGCACAAAGAATTCTGTGAGGAGCTCCATTACAAGCCGGTTTTAAACCCTAAAAAGAAGCTGATACCTGTTAAGTCGATGCATTACTTACCCTTATACCTAGGCTAAAGAGGTTGTATGCGTCGATGAGCTCTGCTCCTCATATGAGATTGCACCATGATCATACAAAACAGTCAGGCATTCTAAGCCATCCGTCAGATGGTGAGGCATGAAAATGTTTTGATCAGGTGTATCCGGCATTTGCTAGTGAACCAAGAAACATAAGGTTGGGTCTATGTTCAGATGGGTTCACTCCTTTTGATGTCTCGTCTACACCCTATTCTTGTTAGCCCGTATTTGTCACGCCGTACAATCTTTCATCTGAAACGTGCATGACTAGTCCTTATCTATTTTTGAATTGCATTATCCCGGGTCTACATAACCCAAAAGCCTCGATTGATATATTTTTGCAGCCTTTGATTGATGAGTTAAAGTTATTGTGGCACGAAGGTGTGGAAACATATGATATATCAACAAAACAGAACTTTCAACTGCATGCTTCTTTGATGTGGACTATAAATAACTTTCCAGCTTATGGAATGTTGTCTGGGTGGTCTACTGCAGGTAAGCTCTCTTGCCCTTATTTTATGAAAGATACAGAAGCATTCACTTTGAAAAATGGCGGTAAGATTACATGGTTCGATTGTTGCCGTCGATTCTTGCCAATAGATCATCTGATTAGGAGTAACAACAGTGCATTTATGAAGAATCAGGTTGATTTTGAGGAGCCTCCGCAAAGGCTGTCAGGAGGAGAAATATGGGATAGGGTTAAGGTGTATCATAAGGTAACTGACCAACGGCCATCTAAAGCACCTGGTAATGGTATTGATCATAATTGGACTAAACAAAGTATTTTCTGGGAGTTTCCTTATTGGAAGGATAATCTTCTTCGACATAACCTGGATCCAATGCATATTGAGAAGAATGTTTTCGAGGCTGTCTTTAATACTTTGATGGATGTCAGAAACAAGACAAAGGATAATTTGAAGGCCAGGTTTGACCTTGAGGAACTTTGTAGGCGACCTGAGTTACACTTATCTCAAGTTGGCAACACGATTTGGCTTCACAAGGCCAGTTACACATTCGGATTGGATGAGAGAAAAATGATTTGTGATTGGGTAAAGAATTTGAGGATGCCTGATGGATATGCGTCAAACTTAGAAAGATGTTTTGATATGACAAAAGAAAAGTTGACTCACATGAAAAGCCATGATTGTCACATCTTCATGGAAAACTTGCTCCCAATTGCATTCAATGGCTTGCCTGATAAAGTTTGGGAATCCCTTACAGAGACGAGCCTATTTTTTAAGGAGCTGTGTTCTAAGACATTGAAGGAAGAGAATCTTAAGTCATTGGAAAGTAACTTTGCTGTTGTCGAGACTAAGTTAACAAAAATCTTTCCCCCTGGTTTTTTTAATGCAATGGAGCATCTTCCAATTCACCTCGCAGAAGAGGCACTACAGGAGAGGCCTGGTGCACTGTACATAGATGTATCCTTTCGAAAGGTAAGGTCCATTAAGTTATTATTAGCTCATTTTTTTATTCATCTTAAGTAAATTAATTAATACAATGTATTATGCAGAATTATTGGCAAGTGTAAGCGGGACATGAAAAACAGGAACCAAATTGAGGGGTCAATATGTGAGGCATATCTGGCTAGAGAACCTTCTCATTTCTGTTTGTATTATTTCGATCAAAATGTGCCATGTTTGCGAAATAGGCCGGATCGACATGATGTTTAAGACAACAATGATCCGAATTATCCACCATTTTCTATATTCAATAAACCTGGTAGAGGAAAGTAAATGACCGAAGTATGCAAGTTCACTGACTGGGACAGAAAAGCAGCTATGACAGATGTGTTGTTGAATTGTCCCGATGGCATGCCTTTTTACAAGTATGATTTTTTTTACATTAACGCCTAACATTTAAGTTTCATCGTTAATCTAACTAATGAGAATTTTTTTGGCGCATCATCCAGTCACTTTGTTGGAGAATTTGGCGTTGTTGTTGTTTATGAAAATTTTTCAGATTGGTCTAGAGAATTTGTAAGCGTTATATAAATAAATACTTAGGTTTTTTCTGCTCTCTATATATATATATATATATATATATATATATATATATATATATATATATATATATATATATATATATATATATATATATAATGTGTACATCTATCTTGAACTTTATATAGGTACTCAATCTGGATAATGGTATAAACTTTCCATTTTTGCATGATATATCCCACAGGCCTTATTATAAATATAAGAGAATGTCTCAGTACTTTTTTAGTAGGTACAAATTTCATACTAAAGATTGGTCCTTCGGAAAGAAAACTAACAACAACAGTGTGTGTGTGAAAGGTGGTACTGGTGACCAGGATGTAGACTTTGATTACTATGGTGTGATTGAGGAGATTTTAGAAATAGAGTTTACAGTAGGTTGGCCTTGTAAAAGATTGGTGCATTTTAGGTGCAGGTGGTTTGATCCGAGTCCCAAGGGTACGAGGGTAGACCCATGTTCTAAAATAGTTGAAGTTAATCACAGAAGGTCATATGGACATTATGATCCTTTCATCATTGCCCAGAATGTGAAGCAAGTGTGGTACGTTCCTTATCCACCGACAAAGAACAAAGCCAAATCCAAAGCCAAGGCCAATTGGTGGGCTGTTCTAAAACGCAAGCCGGTGGGAAGAGTGGAATTAGATGATGTATTAGATGTTGCATATTAAAATGAGGTTTCAACCGTTCCCTTGATTGTGTATATTGAATTAGCTGATCAGTTGCAACATAGTGAAGGCATCTATGAAGAATTTGATGAATCGGTGGTTAGACGTGGAAAAAACACGACTAATTTTGGAGAAGGAATATTTAGGGCAAATGAGGAGGATGAATATATGGATGACGTTGAAACAAGCGAGGAAGAATTTGTTGATGACGATGAGAGGAGCGAGGAAGAAGAAATAGCCGATGACCTTGAGACAAATGATGATGATTGACATGTTCGTAGTTTGTTATTGTTACTTTACTACAATTATTAACACTAGTTTATAAATGTATTCCATATAAATTTATAATTTGCTTTTATTGTGCTAATTTATTGTGCTTATTTTACAGATATGGCATCTACGGAGAAGGCTAGGGGGAAAAGAAAGGTTCAAAGTACCTCTCCTACTTTTGGTCATATTACTCCTCCTGCTCCTGTACCTCATATGCTTCCTACATCTCCTCTGTCTACATATGCTCCTGGTTTTTTCACTCCTCCCGCTGCCTTTCCCCCTGGCATGCCACTTCCTACATCTCCTGGTTATGTTGTTCGTCCGCATGGCATCAGCTCATCCATGCCTTCACCATCTTCCAGTCCTTCACCATCCCCTTCATCATATGCTCCTACTGGATCTACTGTACCACCTTCTGATCCGAGCTCTGTGGGCGCTTCGGTACCACCTACTATACCACATTATCATCCGAGCTCGCCTTTTTACATTGGTGAACCAGGATCATATGATTAAGACGGGAGGGTGAGGATTTATCCTGAGGGTAGTTGTGGGTAAGTATTATTTTTGGTTAGTTTTTAACTATTTAATACTACTGTAAAGTTTAATTTTTTAGTATATTTATTAACACTAGTGATTTTTATCTAGTTTTACTCCCTCGCACGTGGCTACTCCCATAGTCACAGTATGCATTAGAGCTAGATGGAGTGAGGCATCGGCGTCCTGGGGTAAGGTACCCTTCCATGTATAGCTGTCCATGTTGATGATTTTAAGGTAATAACTATATTTTATTTTTTAATAATTTAGTTAAGTATCACTATTTTAAAAATCTAATATTTTTAATTATTTCAGACAAAGTGTAAGTGGCATCCTGCCTTTGATAGCGTTATCCGAAGTAATTTCCTCGAAAAATGCGCAGATAGAATCAAAGGTAGCATGTATGATTGTCGTGATAAAGGAAAGAAACCCGACTGGATATACCCGGATGTTTGATTAAAATATATGTAATACTGGGAGAGTGATGCATTAAAGAAGACGAGCGTCCAAGGAAAGGCAGTGCCAGCCTCCAAAAAGGGTGGATCGCTGCACACCAGGGGTTCAGTTAGTGCAGCGACTCAGCGGATGATAATGGTAACTTATTAAATATTATATGTATTGTTTAATGTAACTCTCATTTATTTTCTATCTAACTTATATTTTTAATTTTTTAGGAAAAGGAAAAAGGGCGGCCAGTACCTGTGCTCGAAATCTTTAAGAAGAGACATATATACAGGAACAAAAATAGAGAAGTAGTGTGGGTCGAGGAGCGCGCTAGAGAGGCATATGTAAGTTATTAAATTCAAACTTGTTTGTATAATCCGTCAATATTTGTAAATCTAATTCTTATTATTAAATTTTTTCCAAGAAAAGGCTACAGCGGCTTATGAAGAAGGGATGGAAATTCAGGCATCCGAGTGTGGTAGCAGTACCCCAGCTCCAATGACACTAGAGGAGGAAACCGTACTATAGTTGGAGGTGAATAGTAGGGTAAAGAAGGGAAGTGCATACAACCTTGGATCGCAGTATGCCTCGGATCATCTAAATCAAGGTTTGTTTGGCACTTACACTACTGCTAGATCACTTGATCCATCGGTGGAAGTCTCATTGCGCAATGAAATCGAAGAGCTTAAGAGAAAGAGTGAAGAAGATCATTTGCGTAATGAGGCAAGTATGAAAGCCATGTGGGAAATGATGCAGAACTTTATGTGTGGTGATTCGGACAAGGGAAAGAATAAGGGCAAGGGCAAGAGCAAGAGCAAGAGCAGGGGAAGGCAAGAGCAGCGCTTCGGTACCACCTACTGTACCACATTATCATCCGAGCTCGCCTTTTTACATTGGTGAACCAGGATCATATGATGAAGACAGGAGGGTGAGGATTTATCCTGAGGGTAGTTGTGGGTAAGTATTATTTTTGGTTAATTTTTAACTATTTAATACTACTGTAAAGTTTAATTTTTTAGTATATTTATTAACACTAGTAATTTTTATCTAGTTTTACTCCCTCGCACGTGGCTACTCCCATAGTCACAGTATGCATTAGAGCTAGATGGAGTGAGGTATGGGCATCTAGGGGTAAGGTACCCTTCCATGTAAAGCTGTCCATGTTTGACGATTTTAAGGTAATAACTATGTTTTATTTTTTAATAATTTAGTTAAGTATCACTTTTTTAAAAATCTAATATTTTTAATTATTTCAGACAAAGTGTAAGTGGCATTCTACCTTTGATAGCGTTATCCGAAGCAATTTTCTTGGAAAATGCGCAGATAGAGTCAAAGGTAGCATGTATGATTGTCAGGATAAAGGAAAGAAGCCCGAATGAATAAACCCGGACGTTTGGGTAAAATATCTGTAATACTGGGAGAGTGATGAATTTAAGAAGAAGAGCGCCCAAAGAAAAGCTGCACGAGCTTCCGAAAAGAGTGGATCGCTGCACACCGGGGGTTCAGTTAGTGCAGCGAATCAGCGGATGATAATGGTAACTTATTAAATATTATATGTATTGTTTAATGTAACTCTCATTTATTTTCTATCTAACTTATCTTTTTAATTTTGTAGAAAAAGGAAGAAGGGCGACCAGTACCTGTGCTCGAAATCTTTAAGAAGAGAGATATATACAGGAACAAAAATGGAGAAGTAGTGTGGGTCGAGGAGCGCGCTAGAGAGGCATATGTAAGTTATTAAATTCAAACTTGTTTGTATAATCCGTCAATATTTGTAAATCTAAATCTTGTTATTAAATTTTTTTCAGGAAAAGGCTACAGCGGCTTATGAAGAAGGGATGGCAAGTCAGTCATCCGAGTGTGGTGGCAGTACCCCAGCTCTAATAACACTAGAGGAGGAAACCGCACTATGGTTGGAGGTGAATAGTAGGGTATAGAAGGGAAGTGCATACAACCTTGGATCGCAGTATGCCTCGGATCATCTAAATTAAGGTTTGTTTGGCACTTACTATACTGCTAGATCACTTGATCCATCGGTGGAAGTCTCGTTGCGCAATGAAATCCAAGAGCTTAAGAGAAAGAGTAAACAAGATCGTTTGTGTAATGAGGCAGGTATGAAAGCCATGCGGGAAATGATGCAGAACTTTATGTGTGGTGATTCGGACAAGGGAAAGAAGAAGGGCAAGGGCAAGAGCAAGAGCAAGAGCAGGGGAAAGGCAAGAGCAAACGTCAATACAGCTCGTCGTTCGAGTCTAGTTCCAAGTCTAGTCCTGAGGAAACGGAGTAGTGATAATGGATTGTTGATGTTTTTCGATATGTGTTAAACTTTTTGTTGGTTTTTGTTAAACTTCTTTGATTGTTAGACTTGTTGTTGTTAAGTTGTTTAACTTGTTTGATCGCTATGAAGTGTTGATGTTATGTAAATTGTTGAACTTTTAGTTTAAAGGCAATAAGCCTTGTTTAGAAAAATATTAAGGCTTGTAGAAGCCTATTGTTTACTGGGTGCTGGATTTTACTGTATTTACAGATGGGGGAGCTCTAATTACAATTTTTATTTTGCAGGTTTTTCCCAAATTTCTGACCGAATCGGTCTGAAATCTAGGTATTTTTTCCCAGAAATTACAATGTCCGACCGACTCAGTCGGAATCTTGAAGAAATTTTTTCCCAAAACTTACAATCTCTGACCGAATCGGTCGGACAGCTCAAGAAACAATTTTCCTGAAAATCATCTGTGCGTCCGTTGTCCGACCGAAGAGCGGTCGATATGTCAGACCGAGTCGGTCAGACGCCTTTGTACGACCAGCCATTGTCCGACCGCTGTGTTTGGTCGGATATCAGTCGGCTAGCCGATCGTTGTCCGATCATATTGGCGGTCGGAAAAAACCTTTTTTCTAGTAGTGAGTTTAGATTCTTGGGTTTGGGTTAAGTGGGTGAAATGATTATAGGTAGAGTGGAGTTGGGACCAAGGAAGGTGTATCTCAAGTGGGATGGTAGGACTTTCATTTCAAGTTTTGGTGGTTCTTCGATAGATGGTTTTGTAGATGGGGTTTGTCGGTTTTCAAGGTCCAAGGATAGCTTTTTAGGTACATAGGGTTTTGATCCAAATCCTTCTAACGCCTTTACTACCTCCGCCACACTCTCTTCATCTTCCACATCCATGTTCCAAATCACCGCCGCCAATGTGTCTTCTTGACTAGCTAAGACACTCTTCTTTTCCACAAGTACAGTAACCACCACATCAACATAAGAACAAGTAGCATCATTATCTATTGGTTGCTTCAAAGCCTTGCAAATATGAAATACGGCTTTCTCTCCACTGAACCTAAAAGTGAGCTCACCCCTCTCCACATCACAAAGAGCTCTTCCGGTAGCTAAGAACGGTCTCCCAAGAATGATGGGCACTTCAAAATCTATGGGGCAATCAAGAATAACAAAATTCGTTGGGAAGACGAATTTGTCCACCTTTACCAACAAATTGTCAATAATCCCAATCAGACTCTTAATTGAGCGATCGACCATTTGCAAGTTCATTGTTGTTGGTTTCGGTGCCTTGGTGTCTAATGTCTTATACACCGCATATAGCATCAAATTGATACTCGCACCAAGGTCACACAAGGCCTTCTTTAAGTGTCTCCCACCAATGGTGCATGGAATAGTAAAAGCACCGGGATCTTCCATCTTTAGTGCCATGTGTTTTGACACAATTACACTCACTTGATGAGTCACCTTGATTGTCTCAAAATTTCCATATGTCTTCTTGGTCACCAAGTCTTTCATGAATTTAGAAATATTGGGCATTTGTCCCAATGCATCAACTAATGGGATGTTGATGGAAGTGCTTGCTATCTTTTCCCAAATCTTCTTTGCATGGGATATTTCTCTTTTTTTGTTGCTCTTTTGTGGGAAATGAAGTGGTAATTTAGGAATGAAGCTCAGGTTAGGAAGGCTTTCTTTGGGTTGTGGAGTTCTCTTTGGTTTGGCCATTTGGGTAGTGGTATTTTGGGGGGGGGTAGGCTTTCTAGTGACTTCTTGAACATTGTTGACACTCAATTTCGTCCCAAGATTTAAATTAATGACTGATTGTTTAAATAAAAGTCAATTGTCAAAATTAATTAATTAAAATTAAATTTAGTTAATTAAATTAAATTAATTAGTTAAGTTTAGTTAAAGCATTAATTAATTTCAAAGGGGAAAAGCTAAATGTGCAACACATAGCTTTAAATTAAACCTACGCGTGCAATAATTGATTTCCTTAACCTATTCTAAAATAAATGGGGCCAAAAATGTTTAAAGCCTAAAATCAGGGCTATTCGCGCAACCCACATAACACCTAACCCGGCCCAAACCCTTTAACTCATCTCCCTAATCCAAAACCCGATTCCCTCTACAGCCTAATCGATTTCTCCCTAAATCCTTTACCCAATTTCCCCAAAAATCCCTTCTCTACTCAAGCCTAATCACGCAAACAGCCAAAAAATCAGTACGATCTGGTCCCTCACCCCTCCACCTCATCTCCACCGTACCAAAGCCTTGTTGGATCGAATCTCAAGCGTACATTTCAAGTTATTTCGATCTGATTCGTTCATTGAAGGTAACGGACATTTCTTGAAAGATAAGGATGGAAAACGTACGATCCTTTAGGGGATTTTACGATTTTCACCCCTATTTTTCAGGTGAAATGTCCGATTTAGGGTTAAAATTGAAGGGAATATCACACAGTCAAAACCCTGGAATTCAGGTATAAATTCATATTGTTCTGGCTGTTTTAGGGGCTCTAGGTTTTTGGTATTGAAAAAAGGCAGCAGCTATAAAATTTCCTTCTCAGCTCTAAGTAAAGAATATATATAGATAAAGACATTGTCATTGCATTTTTTCTGGGATTTTGTTCTTGTTTTGGATACGAGCATCATTTGTTATTAGTGTCGTCGCTAGTTCAAACGTTGATTCTTCAAGCTTATCGCCTAGTTCACTGCCTATAAGCAGTTTTGTGTCGCATATCGCTTTTGTGCTCGTGTCGTCGATCTTGTTCGAATCGTATTCTTCAAATCCGCACCCCGGCTCGCTGCATTGAAGCAGGTGATATTCCCATTCTTTCTTTCTCTTATTCTTCTGCATTCTTTGTTTCAGTTAACTACAAATGTTTGATATACTCTTGCTAAATCTCCGGACTACAACTGTAGATTTAGATGCGTATTAAGTCATTTTTGGTTCCTGTTTGGTGTTTGAAATGAAGGTTATACATTCATATTCTTGTGTAAATGAGCTAAAGCTGGTAATTTTGTGTAAGCATGAAAACTGTTGGTATGAAACTGTTTTGGGTCAACTTTTACTCGCATAAAGTGTAAATCTTTCAGTATGATATTGCATAAAGTTCAGCTTTGATCACTTGAAGTTGTGTTAATTGTAAAACTAGTTAAGATAGATAATATGAAGTGATATGTAACCAGTTTTAAAGCGTGTTTCTTTTTCAAAAGCAAAGAGAGTTCCTGTTTGGGTATTTATTTCTTTATGTCAAGGATGTTCTGTTTGAGAAGCTGCAGGTTGTTGGAAGTTGTAGGCTGGTGTCTTTAGCTACTAGTTGTAGGTAGTCATTGTTATAGCATAGGAGTTTGTAGCAGGTTCAGGGCTGTTCTTCAGGTCTAGTGTGTATCTGGTGGTTCAAAGGAGGTTGTGCAGTTTGATTGGAGTTTCTTTTGGTTCTGGCATGTCCCTAGTTATGAGGTGTTTGTCCAGGATCTCAAGTAGATGTTCAGGAGGGGAATTCAGGGTGTTTTAGGGGCTGCAGGTCTATGGTATATATGCAGAGTTATTGTATGAGTTAAAAGGTTAGGTTCAGGGGTGTGTGAGCTTGTGTAGAGGAGTTTTGGTCTGTTTGTGGGGTGCTATGAGAGTTAAAGAGAGTAGGAATTCAAGGGAAGGTCTGGTGAAGGCTGTTAAGTTCTATATGTAGTAGTTTTGTTTAAGAGTTTCAGAGGGCTATAGAAGAAGATGTTTTGGTTCATCTGAAGTCAAGGCATCAGACCTGGGTTATAGCAGGTCAATAGAGGCTGTTCTGCTTTGTTTCTCAGATGAGTTCAGGGAGGTCCAGGTCGTGTGATTGTTATCTAGTATATGTTCAGATGTTTTGGAGATAGTGTAGGTCTGTGTCTGGGTTGTGAGCATAGCAAGATGTTTGTTTGGAGGTCCTCAGGTTATTGGAGAAGGGTCAGGGGCTTTGTATATATTGATTGGTGCCTGGGATATGTGGAGAGTCTTGGTAGCTGTAGGGAGGTTGTTTCTCAGGTTTTATAGTTTGTAGTAGATGGTGTTTGGGTTGAGTTTTGGCGCTGCAGTTGTAAGATGAGGTTCAGAGGGTGATTGGTAATAGTTGTTCAGTTTTAGGAGTTTTGTTCAAGTGTTTGGGGTGGGGGTCTGCTTCTTTCTTTCCTGGTTTTTTTTATTTTGTTCTGGAGTAGCATGATTCTAATCCTTCATGATGCCATCTTGTCTTTATTAGCATTAAAGGGTGAATTATGGAATGTCATTCATTATTCAAGAAGTGGTCTGGCTGCTTGAAATTAGTTAATCTCCTATTTGGTTAATGTACTGGAAAAGAGATGCAATAGAGATGCAATTCTAATTAACTTATGCATGTGAGTAGTCTTTATTGAAATAGTAGAACCTCTGATTCTCTACACTTTCATTTATTGTTCAAGATCTCAAAATTCAGTCTATATTGATAGTGTGATAAACACTAATCTCAATGCAAGTTTAAATCAAGTATTCTAGTATTTGTTTGCACACATTTTGGAAGGTTCAGTCTCACTTGCACTCCGTTTAAATATCAAGTCTGTTAAGCATCTTTCTTTTGGGAAAAGTAGCTGCTGTGCTAGAGTCATTTTGTTAAGCTTTCACTGAATGTTTGATTTTGACCTATATCTCTCTTGGTTCTGTTGAAATTCACTCAAAGTTATTCACCTGAAGATGTGCTAATCCTTCTCTCCTTATCTCTTTGGCATGTAATACCTCTTGGGACGAGTTGAATAAAACTCACAAATTGGGACGGCTGTTTGCATTTGAAGTTACTTGCTCCGCTTCGCATTTTCGGGACTTGATATCCCCGAAAATGTAAAAGAAAGAAAAAACGAAAATCACAAAGTCCAAGGCTCAATGATGAGTTTGCGCTTCCGGGTTCTATCTTCTAAACTCCATCTTTCCCCGCTCCCTTAGAAAATGCATGTTGTATAGGATTTCCCCATAGACTGGATTAGTAGCCCGGTAGGATAGAAATGATACTTGAATTGTGAATTACTATTGTAAATTACTTAAATTATTTTTATATGAATGCTTTGTATCATTTCTTTGCGAATCGCCAATTAATTTATGGATGTTTAGAATCATTTGTCAATTAATGAGTGCAAAATCAAATTCGACTAAAAATCGTACCCTCGTCATAATTTACATTTGAATTGCTTCTTTATTTATTATATTAAATATTCAATTATTTATTTATCTAATCTAATTTATTTAGTTAATTAATTAAATTTTAATCCATTATTTATTTATTTACTTAATCTAATTTATTTAATTTCAATTAATCATTTATTTAATCAATTAAATATTTATTTATTTATTTATTTAATTAATCAATTATTATTCATTTACTCCTTTATTTAATTAAAATTGATAAGTATTAATTAAGTTATTTATTTATCTGTTTATTCAATCAATTAATTAATCCTTTATTATTATCCAACTGTTTATTTAGTGTGTTTTATTTAATTATCTAACTTCATTTAACCTTCACTTATTCTATTAATTAATCAATTGATCATAATTTCATTATCCATTTAATTAATCTTAAATTGGGTCATTTATTTATCTAAATATCGGTGTAATTCAAGTCTTATCTTATTTATATTATTCATATTATCCTTATATAAAATTAGCTTTATATACTTATTATCCTTAACAAATTCGTGAAAACCGCCGGATTAACCGCTTTTAGCGGATTTTCGAAAGTGCTCCCGCAAGGGACCTTCTTTCGAATTTAATAGAACCACTTACTCGGAATCTCTGAATTTAATTTAATTTCTTTTAAATAAAGGTTAAATTGCACTCTTTAGTTAACTTAGGTTCCTAATAATCCTTAAATTAGGTGGCGACTCCAAAGAAAACCCTTTGGAATCCCATATTGTTGAACACTATACCCGAAACCTATCTTTTCATTAAAGAAAGGGTAATTTTTGGGGTTCAACAGCGTGGCGACTCCGCTGGGGATACGCAAATGGTTCTAACCAAAAGGCTTTCACGAATCTGCTTGTTTGTATTGTTTGAGTTGTATGCTGATATTAGTATGCGTAGCTTATTTAATTATTGTTGAAACTAGCATGATTATATCTATTGTTTATTTGCAAGTATGCTTAGATTAATCTAATCGATTGCTGTGTGTCACGAAAGCATGTCACTACACCCCTATTTGCGCACATATAAACTGGCATTCCGTTCATACTCCCCCACTCCTGGGAACCTCTTGCATTCTCACTCAAATATCCGCGAGGTGTGTGCATACGCACCCGCACTTTCTTCCACTAAAGGACCCTTTGACGAGTTGGTGTACCGGCGGATTGTCGTGGGAGTAATTCGACCACGAAGCCGCCTGCCACTCACCTGTTAGCCTCAACCGTTAACCCACTCTTAGAATGAGCCTTAGGAGCATGCATGCATTTACACCTTAGTCTGGACCCGGTCCTTGGTACCGCCTCCATAGTTAGGAAACCACCCTTACGTCAACGGGTTTTTTTTTAAAACCCAACGACAATGCATATTATGTGCTATGTGATGACGAATCCTCAGTCCTAACCATGTTTTGAGCAAAATTAGATTTAGAAATTTTGTCTTCTATATTGTCTTTTAGGTCAGAAAATGGAAGAATTTAGCAGAATCTATGTGGTCATAGCAGTCCACATAGAATTTGAGATCATAGAGAGAATTGCAGTCCTGGGAAAGTTAGGCGGATTTGGTTGGTTTGTGTTTTGGAGATGGTATGATGTAGTGAGATCTAAGAGGCGAAGCCCCTGGTATCTTTAAAAGATCAGTGGGGTCCCTCTCGTGAATGGCTTTGCGTGTGTGCAGGCCCATGTTAACTAACCAGCTGCAAATTCTTATGGAATGAAGTATGCTTGTCGCATACTAGGAGAGTGAAGCCCCTATGTCTATAAACGACCAATGGGGTCCCTCTTTGAAGGCCAGTGCGGTCTTGGCTACCTAGGAAACTGAGAGGCTTGATTAAAGCCGAGGACCAGTGAGGAGCCCTATGAACAAGGTCTGTGAGCCTTGCAAAACCTAGGAAGCTGAGAGGCTTGACTAAAGCCGAGGACCAGTGAGGTTTTATTTTGAAAGGCCGATTGGCGCCTTTCATGATTTGCAGTCTGGTATTGTGAAGGCAGTTGGAAATCTCACCCCTGGATGTTGTGAAATAATTGGGAGTTGTGCTTGGAGGAGTGTGGATGTTTGCAAAAGCTATGAAGGATTGTTCCGGGTTTTAGGCATTTGGGTTTAGAATTTTGTGCAGATGTTGTGGAGAGCATGATTTGTGTTAGAATTTTGAGTTGGCACCAACTTTGGGAAGATAGTTGGGGTAACAGAATTGCAGTGTCGAGGCGGAGAGCTGATTGTTATCGATTATTGTTATTATTTATCACTTACTCTAAATCTGAAATGCTCAAAACTGGCGTGAACTATTTTTCGTTGCCACTTGTTTGCGCGTCTTAGGCCCACCTCTGGCACAAAGAGGCACCTTACAGGGTAGGAAGCGTTCGCATTTTAATTTATGCTCAACTACTTGTGTTTGCCACATGTCAACTTGTTTAAAATGCAAAGCGCTACGCGATGCGCGCTACGTGGTTTGTGTGCAATTATTGCCAATGACATGCAAACTAACATGTTTACTTTTGAACTTTTTCTTTTGTTTTGTTTATCCCCCAAGCAGAGGTTTGATTTGTGCTGATTTAAGCTGGCCGATCACTCCTATTACACAAGGGCAAAGACCAATCTGCATACTGGTACACATTTCCACAACTGACAATGACTGGAATAGATGATGAACCTCGCAATACCGAGAAAAATCTTGCAACTCCTGAATCTTCAAGAAGAAATGTCCTTATTGCGCAAGACGATCTGATTCTTGAAATGGCTAAGGAACTACAGATGCTAAAAGATGAACTGGCTGCGGTAAAAGGGCAAACTCCTAAAAATACGCCGCTACGTGGGCCCGATGCATCCCCCTCTCTGGGTCAAATGGGGCAATCTCTAAACTCAATTGATGGAGCCGCCAATATGAACGCACCTTTGAACACTCACAATTCTCTAAAAGCACCAGTCCACCAAAGCAACTTGCCACTTGCCCAAGCTCCACCTCCAAATAGCGCTCAATCTAGCCAAACAATTAACCGACCACCCATCTACCCATCACATCAACAATACCCATCATACACCCCGCACCCTGCCAATACTTATTATCAGACAAACACTCCATATCCGTACCAAACCTCCACTTACCAAAATGACCCCATCCCGCAAGCTTATACTGAAAATCCATCCGCACCATTAGTCCAAGTGGCGGTATCTGGCAGGCAGGATGTTCCTGTTGTGCAAATTGATGATTACACCAATCCTCCTTATGTGAAGTTTCAAAATGGTGGTAGAAGAGCCGAAAAAGCAGTCGATGAGGGTGAAGATTTGGAGAAAAAGGTACAAGGTTGGGTGATGAGTGCTCTTAGCAGAGCATCAAAAGGCAAGGACAAGGAAAGTCTAGAATATGAAGACTTGTGTGTTCATCCTGGGATTGAATACCCAGAAGGGTACAAAGTACCAAAGTTTGTTAAGTTTGATGGCAAAGGCAACCCCCGAGCCCATTTGAGAAGGTACTGTGAAACCTTGGGAGTGGGAAAGAATGAAGAGCTCCGTATGAAATTATTCATTCATAGTCTTGAAGGCGAAGCTTTAGACTGGTACTCCGAGCAGGATCCCTCAAAATTGATTAACTGGAGGAGTATGGCGCACGACTTCATGGAGCGTTTTGGTTTCTATGCTGAAATACCCTTAGATCGGTTGGCTATTGCAAGGTTTAGGAAGAAGTCGACCGAGACCTTTAGGGAATACGCGGTACGTTGGAGGAGTGAGGCCGCCAAGGTTAAGCCTCCCATGAGTGAGGAAGAGTTTGTGGGACATTTCATCGAGACATTGGATGAATTCTACTATGATCGAATGGCATCCATGACTAACTCTACTTTTGCCAATCTAGTGAAAACGGGGGAGATGTATGAAGCTGGTTTGAAATCTGGTAGGATCACAAATTTGGCCGCTTTGCAAGCTGCAAGTAAGGCAATCCAGTCTGGGTCTGGTAATGGCTTTAACAAAAAGAAGAAAGAGGAAGTGGGAGCTGTTGTAGGGGACATCGAGCGTCGACCGGCTGTAAAGTTGAATTTTGACAATTCGTCTGCTCTTCTTACCTACCAAAGCCCATATTACCCAAATTACCCCACTCACTACCAGATGCCACCTGTTCCTTATCCGGTTTACAATGCACAAGCAAATTATTACCAACCTAGAGCACATGCACCTAATCAATACCCTCGTCAGCCAAATTTTCAAGCACCCCAGAATTACCAGCCTCGTCCTCCTGTTCGTCCCAATGTGCAAGGGTTTAATCAGAATTACGAAAAGAGAGCAACCAAAACCTATACTCCCATAGCCGAGTCATATGGCCAGCTTTTTGAGAGATTAAGAAATGCGGGAGTTGTGCAGCCTATCCCTGATAACACTCCAAACCCACCTCCAAAATGGTATGATGGAAATAAGCACTGTGCTTATCACTCAGGGGCAGCCGGCCATGATATTGAGAGATGTTATACTTTCAAAGACAAGGTCGAGGGTCTAATCAAAGCAGGCACCATTCAACTCACCGGCACTCAGCCAAATGTGCATGATAATCCTCTTCCCAATCATGGTAACAATGCAGTTAATATGATTTCTCTTGAGGAAGAGCCAAATCTGAAGGGCACCATAGTCTCTATTTATGATGCAAAGGTTGATAATATTGCTTCTAAGGTACCTAAGCAAGCAATAACTTTGTTGCCAAAGGATGAGGGAACTTTTGGCCTAGGTGGCAACCCCGCTGAAGGAAAGATGGAAAAGGCTGAGTCTGAGAAGAAGCCGACTAGTGTCATACCACAGTCTCTTTTACAATTGAACCAGTCATTTGTCCAAGCACCAGAAATGGCCATGCAGAATTTGATTGAAGGTGTTGGCAGCCTATTCTTGAATGATGGATTGAAATGCAGTGCAACTATTGAAGATTCTGAGAAAGAGCCACATGTGCAGAATGCTGAACCAAGTGACGTGATGGCTAATTGGACTTGTGGTCCAAAAGAGACTTGATGAATGAGCTCGTTATTTTTGTTTTGGCATCACAGTCAGCTTGAGGCCCTGAACTGTGTTTTGCACTCTGTTTACGTTTATGTCTTTCAAATAACTCTTTTAAATCCTGCATGTTTACTTTTATGTTGTATGCCTCCCTAAATTAGGTTTTAAATAATCAAATGCAGTGCATTCCTACCTTATTATTTTGCTATACTTTAATTATTTATGTGCTTTATCATTTGCTTTTGATTAATACTAGTCCCGGGGTACGCGTTTCACGCGTGTAATCTTTTCAAATGAGCATAATTTTGAAATATAAAAGTTACAAGATAAAAATCAAAGAAGAAGTAAAGGTTATTTAATATAATAAAATTTATATCACATTTAGCTAGCTCAATAAAGGAATAAGTTTTGTTTAGAACTATTGTGATGCCTTATTGTGATTTTTGCTTACGGCCAGTTACCAAAATTATCTAATTTTCTTCATCTTTTGGGATTATTAGCAGAATATAGTTTATTAGTATAACAAAATTAAATGATAAGATTGTAACACAAGTGTTTCTCTGGAGTCATGGAGTTTCTCTCATCAACCATCATTTAAGTACTACAAAGAGAAAATAAAAAAGCATAGCAGAATATAAAGCTTCATCTAGGTACATTATCTAATTAAGGTGCATGTTTCCTTTTTTACTTTCTGTTTGTAAAACTTTTTAAATATTTCAGTGTGAAATTTTACCAATGCTTCAAATTGAACTTTAAAGGTCGTTAACTGCATAGAATGAAAAAAGTATTAGCTGAAACTAAAATAGATATATTGACTATGTCGATTTTAACCGTTAATAAATACCTTACCTATCCAACTATAAGAATTTGCTCACATACTTGGTTAAAGCCTTTTTTGTTTTTAGTTTTTCGCTATACTCCCTTAAAGCACCATATTTTGAACTCATGCTCCTCCCAAGCCCTCTTCACAGAACTCAAGGATCAGACTAAAATCTAAAAGTATCATTGTTCACCCATTAGAACAAAATTAAAGCATATGGTGGATGTGGGTGATCAATGAACTAATTAACTATATGCATTTCAGTGAAAAGGGGTTCAAATAGTTAACATGACTTTAACCAAAAGCTTGTGAGAAAATTTTAATGAGAACCTCAGTATCTTCATTTATAATATCTATATCCAACCCTAAGACAAACTGAACCTGCAACACTAAAGTTAATGCAATCAGATTTTACCCAAGTTATAACTTGAATTACAAATAAAAGGTAAACAAAACATCACAAGAAAAAGTTCACCTTTCTTTTGGAGTTTCAAAAGAAGATCCCTGCTACTGATTTATATATATGTATATACATACCTGTTCAAGTTCATTGACTCAAAAAGATCATGCTTCTATTAGTCATCATCTTCTCTAAATGCTGCAAAACAAATACAATAATCAGATCGGAAACTTAATATAATTCCAAATAAACGGGACTTTGAATGATAATTAATCATGATTATTTCATACACTTATTATATATCCACGGATACATAAAAAATACGAATAGTTCAAGTAGTAAAATTTACAAAAGAGAAAGAGAAAGCTAGTAGATGCATTTATGCGACAAGAGAAAGAGAAAACAACAATATTCTTTCATAATCCTAATTAACACAGAAGGTCTATGCCAATCTATTTCGGCTAGATTTATAATGATAGTAGGATATAGTAGTATTTCAAGAGAAAACAAGTTGGAATTCTTTTGGTATTAGAAGTCCGGAAATTATGTATCTGCAGTTAATGTCATAAGGATTTTCATTGCTATTAGAAGTCTAGGTTAAAATTTTTAATATTACGGATTTATGTATTAGAAGTCTAGGTTAAAGTTTTTAATATTACGGATTTATGTAATTGGGAATTTATTTTTAATAATGAAAATTATAGAATTGTTAAAATTACAATTTTATATAGCATAGAATATACTTACGAAGGGTAAAATAGGCGAATGACATTTCACTAAGGCCTTCGTGCTTTTATAATAGTATAGATACTTACTACTGTTTCAAATTAAAATTAACAAAACCTGCTTGAACTTGGCTTGTGACCTATAACGAAACAACTGAACAATTTAAGGATGATGCATTGGAAAGTTACTCTTGCACTCTTTGGGTATTACATTACCGTTAGAACTTCAAACTGGGGCAGCTTTATTTGCCGGCAATTGGAGCCGAAGCGTTTTATCTATACAAATGGAAGACCTTTATTTGAGAAACCATTCAATAAGATGAGTTGGAAGATGTTGAATGCGCAAAGAGAAGATTTGAATAGTTTACTTCAAACCGGGGCAATTGGTTTTGAAGAATCTCTTTCCTAACTAAGAAGAAGCAACGGGAAAATGTGCACCAAGTTGGCAATGTGATTATGTGGAAGAACACTAATCCTGGCAGATATTTATAATCAAGTTTGGCCAAAGGTAATCAACGCAGATGCTGTCAATAGATACTATGTCTGAAGAAACCGCAAGTAGCATTGGTTTGGATGTAATCTTTGATGTAATGCGAACTACGCGTAACCTGATTCCCGAGGCGGGATACGTAGGCAACTCATATAGAGTTCGGTTGCACTAGCACAGGAATCCTCTATTTCCTCTTTTATGTATTTTGAACTACTTCTGACCTGATTCCTGGAATGGCAACAGGATAAGTAGGCAATCCTTATCGGATTCGGTCAAAATATTGTAACACTTTAGGCTTGTTTACCTTTTATGATGTAATGCCGAACTATGCGTCTGGGCAGATGTGTGGATTTTCCAATTCGGATGCGGCTTCGTACTTAGATTGCCATATTTTCCCCAAAATCTTTATGTAAGCAGAACTACGCACAGTCTGATTCCTGTGGAGGGATACGTAGGCGCTCTTAACGGGCTCGACTCCATAATATTAAAATTTTCAGTCTCCCCTAAGGCAAGCAACTGGGGCAATTTTGCCAGATAATTCGAAGATTTGAGAGATAGCAACCGGGCAATTTTTGCAAAAATAATTTGAAGATATGGAAGATAGAAACTGGGGCAAATTTTGCAAAAAGTGGTTCGAAGGCATGAAGATTATAACTGGGGCAGATTTTTGCAAAAATTGATTTGCTTATCAAAGGATGAAGCGGCAAACGTTCTAAAAGTATTCAAGATTAGCAAAAGTTGCAAATACAAAGGACGTTCGGTTTGTTTCGAGATATGTCATGAGTTTGAGTTAAAGCAGGAATTTTAAGTGCATTATAAACTTTTCATTTGCATATCAGTGATTACTTGCTTACTATTTTATCAAATTACTTTACTTTGCCTCTATCTTGAAATATTATACAATATTGAGTTCATAAGTCAAGTCTCTGAGTTAATTTGCTAACCCAAGTCTAAAGAGGAACGAGGGAGCAGCGACAGCAAGTTGAAGATGAATCAGCACAAATCAAACGCCCCAACCCAAAACTAACAAATTTTTCTTTGAGAGCAGGAACGATGAAAGCTTGCAATGAAATGATCATTTGTACTATGGATGATTAATTTATTGAACGCGCATCCAAAGTTGCCTTGCAGATTGCGTCGCATTGCCTTTTCATGACTTAAAGCATTATGCTTTGTCATGAGTTGTTGCCGAACAGGCGGCATTTCTACCTCTATGACTCTCATTCCTAATAGGCGACAAAGTCGAGCCTTGTTTTGTATTTTCAAAACTAAGCCAAATAGAGCATCGCTTTATTTCGGATGATAATCCGCACAAGGCCATCCTTGCCGGATTGTCTCGCCAATTGATTTATCAATGGCTATCGCACCGACTCCATTTCCGCACTACTTTGATTTGCACTTGCTTTAAATTATGTCGCCGCACTTGCTTTAAAATTAATGCCTTGACTTACATTTTTCAGGTTGACCACCAGGCGGGGCTTCTCTCTTGATTGGACTTTCACGCCTGTTGATTCGCTGAATCGCTTTTGCGTCGCTTTACATTTCACGCTAAATTGCCTTGCACTTGCTTTCAATTATGACTTTGCACTTGCTTTATATTATGACTTGCTTTACTTTTAGTTTAACAGGTTAACAGGTCAGCCCCGAGACCCTCCTTGCTTTGTGCCGGACCGGATTGCCAGCTGATTTGTCGACAATCAACCCCAAGACCCTCCTTGCTGCGTGCCCGACCGGCTTGCCAGTTGATTTGTCAAGATTGTTCAAATTGCTTTGCACTTGCTTTAAATTATGCCTTAGCATTTTCTTTGTATTATGTCTTGTTTTACTTTTCAGGTTAACAGGTCAGTCCCGAGACCCTCCTTGCTTCGTGCCGGACCGGTTCGCCAGCTGATTTGTCGACAATCAACCCCAAGACCCTCCTTGCTTCATGCCCGACCGGCTTGCCAGTTGATTTGTCAAGATGTTCAAATTGCTTTGCACTTGCTTTCAATTATGACTTTGCACTTGCTTTATATTATGACTTGCTTTCCTTTTAGTTTAACAGGTTAACAGGTCAGCCCCGAGACCCTCCTTGCTTTGTGCCGGACCGGATTGCCAGCTGATTTGTCGACAATCAACCCCAAGACCCTCCTTGCTGCGTGCCCGACCGGCTTGCCAGTTGATTTGTCAAGATTGTTCAAATTGCTTTGCACTTGCTTTAAATTATGCCTTCGCATTTTGCTTTGTATTACGTCTTGTTTTACTTTTCAGGTTAACAGGTCAGTCCCGAGACCCTCCTTGCTTTGTGCCGGACCGGTTCGCCAGCTGATTTGTTCGACAATCAACCCCAAGACCCTCCTTGCTTCATGCCCGACCGGCTTGCCAGTTGATTTGTCAAGATTGTTGAAAATGCTTTGCATTATGCCTTCGCACTTGCTTTATTGCTTCGCCAGTTGTTTGGAAGACAACTTATCAATGATATCGCAACCCGCACTTGCAAATTTGTATCATCAATATTTGATCATTCTTTACTTTTAATTATCAGGCTTTATTAGCAGTTGCTCGCTCACCATTTGTTAAGTCTTTACAGAATTTTGGCAATACAGCAGCAGCATTTGGAGCATAACGTGGAACTTTTTCTTAGCAGTGAACTGGGGCAATTGTTGATATGAGCTAGACTCGTCAACAAGGATCTGAAGAATCGCACTCGAACAAGCAAGTCCTTTCCTAATCTTTCATTTCAGATTAGGCGTCAGTTTGAATTCTTTCCTATTCGTGCGTCATTTTCTGTCAATCGTGCGAGTTTTCGTGTCTAAGTGTTGTTGAACTACATATGGCCTGATTCTCTTTCAGCCCGAGATATGTAGGCAACTCGGAAACCGGAGTTCGGCCATATCATAAGCCTCGTCTTTTGGTCCTTGGAAATCAAAAGTCTTGGTTTTATCGGGACGAAATTGGTTTCTCGTCAACTTCTTTACCCTAAAAACTCTTTCATCCTTTTCCGGGTAAAGAGGGGCAGCTGTTGACACTCAATTTCGTCCCAAGATTTAAATTAATGACTGATTGTTTAAATAAAAGTCAATTGTCAAAATTAATTAATTAAAATTAAATTTAGTTAATTAAATTAAATTAATTAGTTAAGTTTAGTTAAAGCATTAATTAATTTCAAAGGGGAAAAGCTAAATGTGCAACACATAGCTTTAAATTAAACCTACGCGTGCAATAATTGATTTCCTTAACCTATTCTAAAATAAATGGGGCCAAAAATGTTTAAAGCCTAAAATCAGGGCTATTCGCGCAACCCACATAATACCTAACCCGGCCCAAACCCTTTAACTCATCTCCCTAATCCAAAACCCGATTCCCTCTACAGCCTAATCGATTTCTCCCTAAATCCTTTACCCAATTTCCCCAAAAATCCCTTCTCTACTCAAGCCTAATCACGCAAACAGCCAAAAAATCAGTACGATCTGGTCCCTCACCCCTCCACCTCATCTCCACCGTACCAAAGCCTTGCTGGATCGAATCTCAAGCGTACATTTCAAGTTAATTCGATCTGATTCGTTCATTGAAGGTAACGGACATTTCTTGAAAGATAAGGATGGAAAACGTACGATCCTTTAGGGGATTTTACGATTTTCACCCCTATTTTTCAGGTGAAATGTCCGATTTAGGGTTAAAATTGAAGGGAATATCACACAGTCAAAACCCTGGAATTCAGGTATAAATTCATATTGTTCTGGCTGTTTTAGGGGCTCTAGGTTTTTGGTATTGAAAAAAGGCAGCAGCTATAAAATTTCCTTCTCAGCTCTAAGTAAAGAATATATATAGATAAAGACATTGTCATTGCATTTTTTCTGGGATTTTGTTCTTGTTTTGGATACGAGCATCATTTGTTATTAGTGTCGTCGCTAGTTCAAACGTTGATTCTTCAAGCTTATCGCCTAGTTCACTGCCTATAAGCAGTTTTGTGTCGCATATCGCTTTTGTGCTCGTGTCGTCGATCTTGTTCGAATCGTATTCTTCAAATCCGCACCCCGGCTCGCTGCATTGAAGCAGGTGATATTCCCATTCTTTCTTTCTCTTATTCTTCTGCATTCTTTGTTTCAGTTAACTACAAATGTTTGATATACTCTTGCTAAATCTCCGGACTACAACTGTAGATTTAGATGCGTATTAAGTCATTTTTGGTTCCTGTTTGGTGTTTGAAATGAAGGTTATACATTCATATTCTTGTGTAAATGAGCTAAAGCTGGTAATTTTGTGTAAGCATGAAAACTGTTGGTATGAAACTGTTTTGGGTCAACTTTTACTCGCATAAAGTGTAAATCTTTCAGTATGATATTGCATAAAGTTCAGCTTTGATCACTTGAAGTTGTGTTAATTGTAAAACTAGTTAAGATAGATAATATGAAGTGATATGTAACCAGTTTTAAAGCGTGTTTCTTTTTCAAAAGCAAAGAGAGTTCCTGTTTGGGTATTTATTTCTTTATGTCAAGGATGTTCTGTTTGAGAAGCTGCAGGTTGTTGGAAGTTGTAGGCTGGTGTCTTTAGCTACTAGTTGTAGGTAGTCATTGTTATAGCATAGGAGTTTGTAGCAGGTTCAGGGCTGTTCTTCAGGTCTAGTGTGTATCTGGTGGTTCAAAGGAGGTTGTGCAGTTTGATTGGAGTTTCTTTTGGTTCTGGCATGTCCCTAGTTATGAGGTGTTTGTCCAGGATCTCAAGTAGATGTTCAGGAGGGGAATTCAGGGTGTTTTAGGGGCTGCAGGTCTATGGTATATATGCAGAGTTATTGTATGAGTTAAAAGGTTAGGTTCAGGGGTGTGTGAGCTTGTGTAGAGGAGTTTTGGTCTGTTTGTGGGGTGCTATGAGAGTTAAAGAGAGTAGGAATTCAAGGGAAGGTCTGGTGAAGGCTGTTAAGTTCTATATGTAGTAGTTTTGTTTAAGAGTTTCAGAGGGCTATAGAAGAAGATGTTTTGGTTCATCTGAAGTCAAGGCATCAGACCTGGGTTATAGCAGGTCAATAGAGGCTGTTCTGCTTTGTTTCTCAGATGAGTTCAGGGAGGTCCAGGTCGTGTGATTGTTATCTAGTATATGTTCAGATGTTTTGGAGATAGTGTAGGTCTGTGTCTGGGTTGTGAGCATAGCAAGATGTTTGTTTGGAGGTCCTCAGGTTATTGGAGAAGGGTCAGGGGCTTTGTATATATTGATTGGTGCCTGGGATATGTGGAGAGTCTTGGTAGCTGTAGGGAGGTTGTTTCTCAGGTTTTATAGTTTGTAGTAGATGGTGTTTGGGTTGAGTTTTGGCGCTGCAGTTGTAAGATGAGGTTCAGAGGGTGATTGGTAATAGTTGTTCAGTTTTAGGAGTTTTGTTCAAGTGTTTGGGGTGGGGGTCTGCTTCTTTCTTTCCTGGTTTTTTTTTATTTTGTTCTGGAGTAGCATGATTCTAATCCTTCATGATGCCATCTTGTCTTTATTAGCATTAAAGGGTGAATTATGGAATGTCATTCATTATTCAAGAAGTGGTCTGGCTGCTTGAAATTAGTTAATCTCCTATTTGGTTAATGTACTGGAAAAGAGATGCAATTCTAATTAACTTATGCATGTGAGTAGTCTTTATTGAAATAGTAGAACCTCTGATTCTCTACACTTTCATTTATTGTTCAAGATCTCAAAATTCAGTCTATATTGATAGTGTGATAAACACTAATCTCAATGCAAGTTTAAATCAAGTATTCTAGTATTTGTTTGCACACATTTTGGAAGGTTCAGTCTCACTTGCACTCCGTTTAAATATCAAGTCTGTTAAGCATCTTTCTTTTGGGAAAAGTAGCTGCTGTGCTAGAGTCATTTTGTTAAGCTTTCACTGAATGTTTGATTTTGACCTATATCTCTCTTGGTTCTGTTGAAATTCACTCAAAGTTATTCACCTGAAGATGTGCTAATCCTTCTCTCCTTATCTCTTTGGCATGTAATACCTCTTGGGACGAGTTGAATAAAACTCACAAATTGGGACGGCTGTTTGCATTTGAAGTTACTTGCTCCGCTTCGCATTTTCGGGACTTGATATCCCCGAAAATGTAAAAGAAAGAAAAAACGAAAATCACAAAGTCCAAGGCTCAATGATGAGTTTGCGCTTCCGGGTTCTATCTTCTAAACTCCATCTTTCCCCGCTCCCTTAGAAAATGCATGTTGTATAGGATTTCCCCATAGACTGGATTAGTAGCCCGGTAGGATAGAAATGATACTTGAATTGTGAATTACTATTGTAAATTACTTAAATTATTTTTATATGAATGCTTTGTATCATTTCTTTGCGAATCGCCAATTAATTTATGGATGTTTAGAATCATTTGTCAATTAATGAGTGCAAAATCAAATTCGACTAAAAATCGTACCCTCGTCATAATTTGCATTTGAATTGCTTCTTTATTTATTATATTAAATATTCAATTATTTATTTATCTAATCTAATTTATTTAGTTAATTAATTAAATTTTAATCCATTATTTATTTATTTACTTAATCTAATTTATTTAATTTCAATTAATCATTTATTTAATCAATTAAATATTTATTTATTTATTTATTTAATTAATCAATTATTATTCATTTACTCCTTTATTTAATTAAAATTGATAAGTATTAATTAAGTTATTTATTTATCTGTTTATTCAATCAATTAATTAATCCTTTATTATTATCCAACTGTTTATTTAGTGTGTTTTATTTAATTATCTAACTTCATTTAACCTTCACTTATTCTATTAATTAATCAATTGATCATAATTTCATTATCCATTTAATTAATCTTAAATTGGGTCATTTATTTATCTAAATATCGGTGTAATTCAAGTCTTATCTTATTTATATTATTCATATTATCCTTATATAAAATTAGCTTTATATACTTATTATCCTTAACAAATTCGTGAAAACCGCCGGATTAACCGCTTTTAGCGGATTTTCGAAAGTGCTCCCGCAAGGGACCTTCTTTCGAATTTAATAGAACCACTTACTCGGAATCTCTGAATTTAATTTAATTTCTTTTAAATAAAGGTTAAATTGCACTCTTTAGTTAACTTAGGTTCCTAATAATCCTTAAATTAGGTGGCGACTCCAAAGAAAACCCTCTGGAATCCCATATTGTTGAACACTATACCCGAAACCTATCTTTTCATTAAAGAAAGGGTAATTTTTGGGGTTCAACAAACATCATCATCATTCTCTTGCACAAACACATCACCTTGCCTCTCCACTTCTTCTTGCACTATCTCCTCTGTAATAGCTTCATTATCATTCCACTCGACACCCACATGATCATCTTGTACTCTCAACTCCGCATCATCATTACTCTTGGCTTTTGGATCTTCACATGTCCTGCCACTCCAAGTTTTGATTGCCATCACTTGGTCCTTACCGCCTCTTTTAGGATTCATTACCGTATCACTTGGTAGTGCTCCTTGCGGCCTTTGACTGACTTGATGTGCTAGTTGGCTCATTTGTGACTCAAGCTCTTTGATGGATGTGGAATGTGATGTCATAGTTTGCTTCATATCTTTCATGTCTCTGGAGTATCCTTGTTGATTTTGAAGCATTTGACTCATCATTTCTTCCAGCTCTGTAGGAGCTTTTGCTTTTTGATCATGTTGTTTGATAAGAGGTCTTGGAGCATATTGTTGAGAAGAACCGGCTCCTCTCCCTTCTTGGTTGCCACTCAATTTACCTCTTCCTTGACTCGGCCTCCATTGCCCTTGTTGTTGATAAGATTATTGATATGGTTGTTAGTAGGGTTGCTGATAAGGTCTTTGATAACCACCTTGATCATACCCTCTTTGCCCTTGGTAGTTGCCCGCATAATTTGCTTCTTTACCATCTTGCACATTATAACATTATTCCGGATAGTATCCCTCTTGCCCTTGTTAGAGAAGAGACAAAGGAACACCTCCGGAGGTCACATAACCCATTAGAGCCACTTGATGCCCGGTATTTGTGGTGTGGATATTCTCCACCTTGTTCACTTTATTTTCATTAGCTTCTCTAGAATCCTTCCGGCCTAGAAGAGATCTTTCAAAACCCGCTCGTCAAAGCCTTAGTTGAATGCTCGAAGCACTACACAAAGACCCAAGGAAAGGAGACATCTTCCGAGCATAACTCCTTTTAGATGGGTTAGTCTATATAAATAGTCTATCAACCCAAATCCTTGCCAACTCCACTATTCTATACTAGTTAATCTCTTTCGAGTCTTTAACTAGCAAAGTAGAGAGGAAATACCAAATATCAATGATCTTGGAATTTTTATGTTACTGTAATGGGGAGTTGGATAATTGTTACTTATGTTATAGTTAGTGAAATGGAACAACATCCATTGATTTCGATCACTATAGCATATTTACACCCGTAGTTATGAATTTAGCTACTCATAACTAGGGTTTGAATCAAAAGCAATCAAAATATAATAAAATGATGAAATGAGTTCATACATAGATATTGGATTGATATATGAATTAAGATTCAAAGATACAAGTTTAGAAGCTTAGAAAGTGATGTTAAGACCTCTACTTGGCTCCAAAAATCGCCTCAGATTCAATTCAAAATGTAATAATGGAATAATGTGTTCAAACCCTAGCTTATGCTATTTATACAAGGGGAAAAACGCAGAGAACATGGGAGTAGGCGGCCAGCCTACTAAAGTAGGCGGTCCGCCCCTTTTTAGTCTTATTCTCTGGACTTTCACTAGGCGGTCCGCCTCCGTGATACAGGCGGGGTGCCTCTTTCTGCTCAAAATTTCCCAACTCTCTGGATCTCTAGTAGGGCCTCCGCCTCTGTAAAGTAGGCGGGGTGCCTCTTCTTGATGTCTTTTCTTTCACACTTTGGCTCTAATTCTTTCTCTCTAGCTTCAATCTTCAACTAGTATTTATGCAAATTTATTATGACCTGAAACTAAGCAATTCACGACGTTAATGACACTAAATGTCGCTTTCGGATTCAGAAACGAAAGTTTAAAGTAGTCTTTAAGTTTGTAAAATACCAACTTATCAATTAGCTAAAGAGTATGTCATTAGCTATTTTTTAAGGGGTCTGAAACCGAGCATTGGACTACCAGTCACTATTTCATAAACCTAAGACACTCCAGAAAGCCATTAGTTTGGCCAAGATCCAAGAAAGAACCCTTGCCGTTGAGAAACAGAAAAGTCATAACTCCTCTACTCAATCTTCATATACCAGACATGCCCTACCCTATAGAACCATCTCTTTTTATAACCTACAACAACCAAAGAATCATCCCAAGGGTGCTAGAATGTTAACCCCAGCTGAGTTGGAGGGAAAAAGGAGTAAGAATCTGTGTTTTTATTATGATGAAAAGTACTCACCTGCACATAAGTGTACCAAACTGAATGAGGAAGCAGGTAGTAGTTATGAGTGGGAGGGCATCTTGCCACTTCCTGCCATTAGACATGAACATTCAGCTATTCCCCAAGTGTCTATGCATGCTATGACTGGCCTCTTTGATTATAGCACTATGAAGGTAACTGGACCTGTGGAGGGTAAGGCAACCCACATCATAGTGGATTCAGGTAGCACCTACAACTTCTTAGACTTGAACACTGCAAAAAAAATTGGAATGCACATTAAAAACAATTACCCCATACTCTGTGGATGTAGCTGATTGTAACAAGGTATATAGTACCTATATGTGTGAAGTGTTCTCATGGAAAATGCAAGGTGTTCAGTTCTTATATGTTGATATTGCCAATAGGAGGTTGCAGTATAGTTCTGGGCATTCAGTGGCTGGTTACCTTGGGTGATATTAGATGGAATTTTAATAAGCTTAAAATGGAGTTCAAGGTAGGTGATAGTAAAATCTCACTCAGAGGAATGATGCCTGCTAATGTGAAAGTAGTGAACCAGGAGCAGATGAACAAGCTACTATCTCAATCTGCTTCTCTCTCAATGATAACTGTGGGGTTGTTTAGGTAGACTGCAGATGTTTGTGTGCAACAAGAGTGTTTTCAATTAACTCTATAGGAGAAAAATTCAACGGAACCTCCAGGCAAGGAGGTGTTACTGCAGAAATACAATGATCTCTTTGAGGAGCCTAAGACACTTCCACCTCACAGATCACATGACCACAGGATAATTCTTAAACAAGGCACAACCCCCAGTAGTGTCAGACCATACAGATACCCCAATGTCCAAAAAGGAGAGATAGAAAGAATAGTGAAACAGTTGTTGGATTTTGGAGTAGTAAGGTACAGTACCAGCCCCTTCTCTTCACCTATTGTGCTGGTCAAAAAGAAGGATGGCACCTGAAGAATGTGTGTAGACTGTAGAGAGTTGAATCAGGCCACAGTCAAGGATAAATTTCCTATACCAGTTATAGAGGAGCTTCTGGATGAGCTACAAGGGGTAAAAAAAATTTTCCAAGCTAGACCTCAGATCTGGCTATCATCAGATCCGGATGGTGGATGAAGATATTTGTAAGATAGTTTTCAGAACTCACCATGGTCATTTTGAGTTCTTAGTAATGCCATTTGGGCTGACCAATGCCCCTTCTACCTTCCAAAGCCTCATGAACACTGTGTTTGCAGACTGTTTGAAGATGTTTATTTTTGTCTTCTTTGATGACATTCTGATCTACAGTACCACTTGGGAGCAACACTTAGAACCTTTGGACACTGCACTACAACTCTTGAGGAAGCACCAACTGTATGTTAAGAAAAGTAAATGCAGCTTTGGAGTAACTAAAGTGGAGCATTTAGGGCATGTCATTTCACATAAAGGTCTTACTAAAAGGATTCTTAGTGGCCACTACCTAAAAACTTCAAGTCATTAAGAGGATTCTTAGGCCTTACTAGTTACTACAAGAGGTTCATTAGAGGCTATGGGCTGATAGCAAGGCCTCTGGCAGATATGCTGAAGAAGGACAACTTTAAGTGGACCATAGCTGGAGAACAACCTTTTGAAGAACTGAAGAAGGCCATCACTACAGCTCCTGTACTTGCTTCACCTGATTTCTCCAAGGATTTCATAATAGTCTCAGTGTTGCAGCTTGACAGGGTTGAGTTCTGATATTTGGACCAGAGTCCATTCTTCTTGGATTCATGATGCACAGTTAGCCAAATTAGTGTCACGATTATAAGGTTTACCTGGAGCTAAACTACCATACCAGCTGGTGAGAGGGGCACTTACAAGAAAAGGAAAGGTTGTAGTTAGGAAGGATGAGATACTCAGGTAAGACCTACTCACATTGCATCACAACAGCTCACTAGGGGGTCATTCTGACATTCAGGCCACTTTGATAAGGTTGAAACAATATTTCTACTGGAAGGGCTCGAAGACTGATGTTTACAACTTCATTAAACACTGTGATGTGTGCCAACAGTGCAAGGCTGAGAATGTAGCTTCACCAGGGCTCATTCAGCCTTTACCTATTCCTGACAGAGTTTGGGAGCACATCTTTATGGATTTTATTGAAGGTCTTCCAAATTCAGGTGGTAAAACTGTGATCTTGGTGGTGGTTGACAGGTATAGCAAGTATGCTCATTTCCTTACACTTAAACACGCCTACTCAGCTATAGAAGTGGCACAATTGTTCATGGATCATATATTCAGGCTACATGGGTGGCCTAAAACTATTATTTCTAATATAGATATTGTGTTCTTGAGCATGTTTTGGCAGGAATTCTTCAAGTTGCAAAATGTTAAACTACACATGTGCACTGCCTATCACCCTCAAAGTGATGGCCAAACAGAGGTCCTTAACAAATGTTTGGAGTGCTACTTGAGGTGTATGGTGGCTGATAGGCCAAAAGGTTGGTGCAAATGGTTACCCTTGGCCGAATGATGGTACAACACTTCCTTTCACTCAGTACTTAAAACTTCTCCTTATGAAGTTCTCTATGGGCAACTACCTCCCCCTTTGGTCCCTTACCATCCATTTGAGTCACAACTGGATACTGTTGACAGAAGTTTGCAAGCGAGGGAAGCTACATTGAGGCTTGTGAAGCATAACTTGCAACAAGCTCATGATAGAATGAGAGTGCACGCTAATAAGAAGAACTGAGAGAGTATTGGAGGTTGGGGACTAGGTCTATATTAGGCTTTAACCTTATCTATAATCTTCCCTTAATCCTCACCATTCCCTCAAGAAACAGTTACACTTTGAAGCTATAGTTAGCTTAGTATCGAGTTGATTGTAGGCTACTTAAGTTTTAGAGTTTAGTTCATTGGTTATTGAGTTTCGTAACCTATAACTTGCTCGTCTTGTTAGTAGAAGTTAGTAACTATCTCAGAGTTGGGTTGTATTTTTTCTCCTTGAGCAAGGAATTCTCCACGTAAAATTTCTATTTACATTCCGCAATTCATATTTACATGATTTTGTTGAACCTACTTCAAGAACCTTCTTGTAAGCATGGTCGTTCAACTTTGTTGAGCAAATTTTGTAATTGAAAATCGGATGTAAACACTTTTTCCCCTACTCTAGTGTCTTATAGTGCACTACGTAGTGCACTAAGTAGTACAAAAGTAACTATATTTTACTCTTGTATTTAGATGAGGTTTCAGAAGAGATAATTGCAACTTGAGAAATGTGAGGAACTGAGAAACAAATATGTATTTCATACATGATAGACTCGTAGTACTAATTAAGAATGAATATTTGTAATACGAAATGAGAAGTGAGCAGAACGTTTTAGAACAATATTAATATTCTCTCATATTTATTCATGAGACTTCATTTAATTAATATCTTTCCTGAAACGTACATTGTGTGAAATGAGAGGCCAGATCAATGTTTCGTCTGACATATATATGAGCTTTCTTCAGCCTAAAATCAATAAAGTGTTTGTGCAGCCATAATGTGCATGAACTCTTCATTTATATCCTTCAACTTTCTTTCGGAAAAGGTAAGTGTAAACCATAGATTCATGTGCTATCAAATGAAAGGGTAAACAAGATTGATTTTTTTTCTTTCTATACAGTATTTGGTAACAGCAGAATTTATTTCAGTACATATACATAAAAAGTGTACGAAAAACAATTGAACCAAAATTGAGCTAGTCCTCGATATATCGTTCTTAATTATAAAAACATATCATACTGAGCATCAACGTGACTTTTAAATTTATGTAGCGGTACTCTATACACATGAGTGCAGTACTTTTGTTGATGCAATATTTCTAGTTTATAAATCTTGAAAGCGGTGAATACCAACTTTTAACGTTATTGAATGGTTGCTTATCTTCACAGGAAATATAAATACAAGGATGGCGGGTAAGTTAGATCAGATTTGCGTGTGTTTTTTGATTTTGTCAGCGATGACATTAATAGACTGTAAAAAATACCCTAAAGAAGTAGAAGATGATTGTTACTCGCTGTGCCTTGATTGGTGGGTCTCGGTGGGAGACGGATATGGCCAATCTCAAGAGGAGATAGAAAGAACATGTCGAGAGAGACCACCAGGATTTCATTGTGACTTCGAGATGTTATATGATCAGAACTGTGGTTATTATCCGCCTAATCCCGATACCTTAGGTCATGTATGTACCATGTTTTCCCCCATAATAAGATAGGTCTGTATATTTATTATGTCATGAGAATAACTTTTATCCTTAATATTTAATTTCATTTCGATAATACCAAATATAATGCAATCTTGAAAGATTTATTCAACATTTATAATGGAAGATCTTATTTTAAAGCTTATAATCTGTTATTATGTATTTTGTATAAGGCTTACAAAGGTATTTACACAGCTACTATACTTGATTTTTTCTTTTTTTTTTGAGATCCTGCCACCAGTGTTAGAGCTAGATGAAAGGTTAATCCCCATTGTAAAATAATTATATTATAAATAAGGCAATACAAGCTATTGAACCATTGAAGAATTTTTGGTTATATTGAATTCCATTATTTAACATAAAGAAAATTTAGTGAAGTGGCAGGAGTCTTAGAGATTACTTTAGGCCATAGGCTTTACATACCACTAATAACATACACCTTCAACCAGAGGTTTTATATTCTAGCCATGAAAAGAGAGCTTCCCCATTCGCATGAATCTGCATTAGTTGGATACCGAAAGATAAACAAAAAACCAAAAAAGAATAATAATAATAATAATAATAATAATAATAATAATAATAATAATAATAATAATAATAATACAATATGTTCAGGTTTTGGCTTAGCAGCTTAAATTGTTTCACACATTATTAGTATGGAAACCTTGGGCCCACCATAGAATCATATAAACAAAAATTGACGAATATTTTGTGTTGAGAGATGCAAGTACTTGCAATGTTTGAGACCACTTAGCTGAAAAATGCATTGCAAATATATATGTTCGAGCTGATTAGTTCTTGTAAAAATTTTGTTGCTTTGTTTGTCACAGCTTATGAGTTGGTTTATCTATGGTACGGTTATGTAATTTTATTACTTTGGTGATAATAAAAGTGTTTTGTTACCAAAGGGCCGGAAACCAGATGCCAAGATATATTAAAAATAAAAGAACAAATACAAGAATATTGCAAAACTAATGAATAACCATAAACTAAAAAAAATAAAGGAATACCGTAAACTAGTGTCCAACTGATTAATTGTAGAAATGAAGTTTGGTATAATCAAAAAAAAAAAAAAAAAAAAAAAGAATTCCCCCTAACTTTAACTTTCCCTCCACAGATTTTATTAGATATTTTAGTTAAAATCTGTGCCTATATTTTTCCTCCTTGAATTCCCCCTAAATATAGTAAACTACAACATTAAATAAAGAAACAAAAAGTTAGTCATATGGCTGATGATGATATTCCATCAAGGTGGTTATAGGCGTATTAACATGAGGTGGTGGTTTAGGGTTCGAGTTTGGTTAGACTCTGAATTATTTTTATTATATGTTTTTTAAAACCGCAATCCCTAACCCTAAAACCTAAACACCAAACCCTAAACCCTTAACTATTAACCCTTAGGGGTCGTTTGGTTGGTTTGATAAGGATAATAGTTATCCCACGTTTGATTAGTAGTATTAACTAATTCGGGGTAGATTTTATTGTTAAATCATTTTTATAACTTATACCATAGAGGTGGTGGAATTATTTATGGGATTTTCTTGATATTTAGTCCCGCCAACCAAACGACCCCTTAAGGATACCGGTATAAATTTCTACAAATGATCACATATAATTGTGTTCTTTTCCCTACATGATGCAATTGAACTGAGTGATCATAGGTAATGAAACCATTAGATATCCCACATTGGTCCATGTGGTGAGTTAAGGTCACCAGTATAATGTCGTACTTGTACATCATGCTATTGTATACAAGTGAGCACTTATAATTGTGTTCTTGTACCATGCAATTGAAGTGAGTGATCATATGTAATAACGTCATTAGATATCCCACATTGGTCCATGTGGTAAGCTAAGGTCACCGGTATAATGTCATACTTGTACATCATGATATTGTATACAAGTGAGCACTTATAATTGTGTTCTTGTACCTACATGATGCAATTGAAGTGACTGACCACAGCTAATGACACCCTTAGATCTCCTACATATAATGTTGTTCTTGATTAATTAATAGAACATTACAATATTTGAAAATATTTTATTAAATGTAATTTGTATAGAGTCATTAATTATAATATCAGTCCAAAACATGCAATTAGGGTCATTATTTAAACTAACAATCTCATTAATATTTATGTTTATAATTGCACATCGTTAAGTGTGCCTACATTAAATTACACACCTATTGACGACTAGCTATAACATTAAATAAAGAAACGAAATTAGTTGTTTTGGCAAAAGATTATATTCTAGCAAAGTGGTGTTTAGCGTAATAACTTGAGGTGAGGGTTTAGGGTTCGAGTTTTGTTAGGCTCTTTTATGTTTTTTTTATGTGCTTTTTAAACCCAAATTCATAAAACTCTAAACCCTAAACCCTAAAAGTCATTAGTCTAATTTCGTATTGTACATCATGATATTGTACACAAGTGATCACATATAATTGTGTTCTTTTGCCTATATGATGCATTGAAGTGAGTGACCATAGGTAATAACACCCTTAGATATCCCACATTGGTCTGTGTGGTGAGTTAAGGTCACCAGTATAATGTCGTTGTGTTCATCATGCAATTGTGTACATGTGATCACATATAATAGTGTGCTTGTGACTACAAGATGTAATTGAAGTGATTGATCATAACTAATGACACCCTTAGATTTCCCACATTAATCCTTCTGGTGAGTTAAGGTCACCATTATAATGTCGTAGTGTACATCACGCTATTGTATAAATATGATCACATAAATTTGTATTCTTGTAACTACATGATGCAATTAAAGCAAGTGATCATAGTTAATTACACAATTAGATCTCCCACATTAGTCCTTGTGATGAGTTAAGGTCACCGGTATAATGTCGTAGTCTGCATCATGCTATTGTATAAATGCGATCACATAAATTTGTATTCTTGTGACTACATGATGCAATTAAAGTGAGTGATCATAGTCAATTACACCCTTTGATCTCTCACAAATAATGTTGTTCATGTCTAATTAATTATGTCATAAAATATTTGAAATATTTTATTAAATATAATTTGTATTGAGTCATTAATTTTGATTACACTATAATATCAGTCCAAAATATACAATTAGGGGTCATTATTTTAAACAAACAGTCTTATTATTGTTTATGTTTAAGTGTGCAAATGTGTATGGTATAAGAAATGTATTCTAATAAATAAAGTGTATTTAAAAACCAAAAAAAAAAAGTATAATTAGGCACTATGTACATACATATACGGATTCGTGTTTAGTATATTAACCTTTCATCTCCCACATATGAATATTTCGTAGGGCTCAAGGTCTTGGGAGTAAGTTGTATTTATTAGATTGTTGGGAGAGAAGTTTTTGGAGGGAAAATTTTGTTTGAGTAGCCCAAACACATATTAAGGCTAGATTAATCTTTACACGGCTGTGGCTATAGTTGGGACAAACATGGTGTGGCCAAATAGCACTATATATATATATATATATATATATATATATATATATATATATATATATATATATATATATATATATATATATATATATATATATATATATAGCTTTCTTCAGCCTTTAATTAAAACCAATAAAGTGTCTTTTCATCCATAACGTGCATGCTCTTCATTTATATCCTTCAACTTTCTGTTCGGGAAAGGTAAGTTAAAAACAAAACATTCTTGTGCTATCGAAAGAAAGGGTAATAAGGAAGATTTTGCTTCATCTGTTATTTGTTGCTTGTTTGTTTCATAGTTTTCTGCTGTGTGATTTTGCATTTGCAAATTGGAATCATCTACACTTGAAATTTGTAGCTAGCAAGTATCAAATGTCTTCTAATTAATATGTGACAGCAGACTTCGTTCAATACATATACAAAAAGAGTGTACGAAAAGTAATTCCGCGCGGCAATTTCACATACAGATGCAAAACTGAACTGCGACCTCCCCTTCTCGATTACAACACCTGTCGAGCGGAGCTTGCTAGTCAATTAAGGACTCATTTTTGGGGAGTTACTAATACCAACTAGACTCTTTTGCTCATACTCATTACAAATTGAAGGATGATATTCTATCATCCACTAGTGGAGGAGCTAAGTAAATTAAATATCAATCATCTTCATTGAAAATTTTATGTAAATAGGGAAAAATAAATTTGTTGCACTTGGTGCACCATGACAACGCGCAACACACACCTCAAATTGAGATATGAACGGTCCTTGCAACAATAATACCCCACTAGGAGTCAGGGTTGAATCCACAACGAACAATGTGATGCAATTAAAGTAGTTGAGGAACTAAACTATTTGAACTAAGCCAAACGAGTGTAATAAATTGAAGGGTAACGATACTAACAACTACTAACTACACTAGGAAAGCGAGTAAAGGTGATCCATGGCGTTCTCACAAACAAGAGAAGACAAGTCGGATCCTTTTTTCTAATATAGCACGGAATTTATGTATTATTGTCGAACCACACAGCTAACACTAAAAAACAGTTAGGTATAGTGAGCGTCTACTCCATTAAGCCGTTAGGGTCAATAACGAGTGCATTAAGATCAAGTTCAAAGACCCGAGTAGAAACAGCCAATTTTAGCTACTACTTTTAGATGGGGTAGGCTCGTAAGCATATATAACCCATATTCTCGCTAGTTCTTATAAACCCACACCTCCAACCCCGTTAGGGTGTTGAAAGCAAAGTGGGAGTTAGCTCAAGTGTGGCCACACCTTAAACATGAATATGAAATATGATAAGAACTAGATAAACATTAACCCATTAATATGAAAACCTAATCATGTAAGATATATTTATATAATCATGTCCTCAATACATCAACAACACCAAAAATATTCAATACAAAGCATGAAAATGAAGAAATAAGCAAAAAGGATTAGGAAATTCTCATTTGGTTGCTTCAAATCTTCACTCTCTTGGTGTTTTGAAAGTGGGTCTTGCTCACTAAGCTTGGAAAATAGCCAAAGATAATGGTCCAAAGACCTTAAGGAACTATTTTATACTATCTTACAATTGAATAAAATAAGTTGTCAAAAATTCCCTTCGTCCTGATTTCGGCTGGCAGCCGATGAAAAAGCAAGCAGCCGAATCAGGGGCCGATTCCATTCAGCGGGAGCCGATTGAACAGCCGATGAAAAGGCTAGCAGTTGAATCAGGGGCTGATTCCATTCGACAGGAGCCAATTGAACAACAGATTTCAAGTTGGCTCTGCCTCCATCGGCTAAACAGCCGAGGATTCTGCAGCCCAACCGATTCATTCAGCCGATAATTCGGTGGGGGCCGATCATTTCTGCCTTGTTTTTTCTCCAGTTTCTTAAGTTGAGTCCAAAGCTTTATTTTTGCTATTTCTTTAGTCTTTTAGCTTCATTTGGCTCCTTAGCTCATAGTATCACCAATTTCCTGAAACAAAGAGAATTTACATAAGATTCGTCACTAATAATAGCTAAAAGACAATAAAAGTCTCATAAAGAGCTCAATATGAAGGTAAAATATCACATCACACCACGTATGGCACTAGAGGGGATGTGAATAGTGTCAATACTCGATTTTCGATTCCCTGAAAACGTGCTTGTTTAGTTGAACTTACTCACAAAGCACTAGGTTCTTAAAAAGGTTCAATTAAGTTCTGTAAATATGAATTGCGGAATATAAAGTAGACTTAACTTATTACGTGGAAAACTCCTTGCTCAAGGAAGAAAAACCACAACTCAATATTTGTTGTTTTAAAACACTTTCCCTAACGCAACAAGCAAGTTTTAGGTTACAAACTCTGTAAACAAGGAACTAAAACTCTTAGTACCTAGACTTCCTACAATCAACTCAATCATAGCAAACACACCTAGGAATCCACCTAAGTGCAAGACTTCCTACAGTCCACGGCTGTATCAACACCTTTAAGCTAACTCTAGCATAAGAACCAATGTTTCTCAACTAAGCGATATAGTTTACAATTTTAAGCCTAATATATATGAACTAGACTGTACAGAAACTCAATACAACTTGATGAAGAACCACTCTTCCAGACGTTTCTTATGTACGTTCCTTACTGGACAGGAAACTAAATATGCCTGATGAAAAACCACCCGTCCAGTCTATGCTGTCTGTGCGTTCGCTTGAGACTTGTCAACTTTTGTTCTCAAAATCTCTCTATATTTCTCAAGAAATATATTTCGTGCATCCCCTTCATAATGGTGTATATATAGTGTATATATGATTTTTTGATGAACAAGAAAAAGAATTCTTTACCAATAAGGATACAATAAATTGTTTCCTTGCATAACTTTATTTGCCAAACACTTTTTCCTTTCTTGAACGCTTTGATAATATTCTCCAATATTTGTAGATTTTCCAAGATGCTTCCAGTTTGTACAAATGCAATTAAGGTTCAATAGTCGCCTTTTAGGCTTTTATATTTGTGCCCACGAGAGCCCTAATCCAATTAGGACTGAAGTCTGCACTGCTTTGAAGTACCTCCCTCAGTACATGGTTCTTCTCCTAGTCCTCCTAGGATTCTGCTACTTTTCTTTTTCCTACCAGGATTCTCCTCCAGCACAAGGTTCTTTTCTTAGTCCCATTAGGACTCTGCTTCATTTCTTATTCCAGCTAGGATTCTGCATCAGCACCATGTTATTTTCCTAGTCCCACTAGGACTCTGACTCCTTTCGAGTCTCGTTAGGATTCAGCATCTAGATTCTGGACCTAGTCGTTGAACTCAATAATTAGGTTCTTGGTTCAACTTGCGTGCAAAGTGAAATAACCATGTAGTGAATAATGTCATGCATCGAAAATGAGTTTGTTAATCATGAAAACCAATTCCATCAGAATTTGTTAGTCAAATATAAATTATTGAATTTTCTTATTTAACATAAAGAAAAATCTTAGCGAAGTGGCAAAGGGAGTTAAAAAATTGATTCAAAACACAATTTTAAATACCATGTGTAACATTCTAATACTTATTAAAGCCTTTCATAAATTTCTTGCTCTGCTACTGCCCTCCAATCTCAACAACAGATCTGAGAAAGAAAATTTTTTAGAGGAAAGGAATGCTTCCTTATTTACATGAATTTGTGTCAGTTGAGCTTGTGGTTTTTCAATACCAAGTGATTCAACCAAAACAAAAGGCAATACCTTATGTTTTGAATAATCTCGACCAAGTTAACCCCTAAGGGTCATCGGTCGGAGCAAATATATAGGTAAATCGAGTCAATTTCTTCGGAGAACTAGTGTTGAGCCAATTGTTGTTCTAAAAATATGTATTCAAGATAGAGTAGTTCATTGTGAACTTCTAATAAAAATAAAGGCTGAGAAAAAATTGCGTGCGCGTTAATAATAAGGAAAAATCTAGGGGTGTAAAGGACTACTAATAGTTTTCATTCAATAGGTAGCATTATTTCTCTCACTTATAGTGGGTGTGAGAACGCTGTGCTGATCAAATATACCCTCTAAAAATCGCCAAGTATAGAAGAGGTTACCTTGCTAAACTCGCCAAAGTCATAGCAAAGCGCATAGATTTTCAACTCATTCACCCAAGAAAAGAGAACATATCCCTAGTGGACTCTTTTAGATGGGTTAGGCTATTTTAACCAACAAAAACAAAATCTTTTCTAGTCCCTATATCGTTAATCTCATCGCAATCATCAATGTTCAGAAATTAAAGCAATAAAGACTAGATAATGAAACCCAAAATAATATAAGTGAAACTCACAAATGCCCATTGAATTTTAACTATTAAAGCATGTTTACACCCCTAGTTATAAGTTTAGCTACTCATACTTGGGGTTGAAACCAAAGTTAAACTAGTAAAGTTTGTAATACTCGTGTTTTTGGAATGGAACACAATGAAGGATTTGCTTACAAAGAGTTAAAATCTTGTTATTACCTGTCTCCCAAGCTTACCAAAAGTAGACTATGAATAGAATAATAATAAAATCTTACCTCTTTCTATTTAGGCTAGACGACCATCTAATTACATGGTGCAGTCGCCTTTGTGGACATGGGCTGACTTCGTCTTTTGTTTTGCAGGTGAGGCGGGGCACATCTTCAATTAAGGCGGCTATCTGTTCTTTCTTTTCCAGACTTGGACGTTATGTCGCTTGGAGAAGGTGGCCCCCTAATTATGGAATTCAAGAACATGCCACCATGTTATGCATAGGGCGATTGCCTATTCAACCTAAGGCGGGCCATCCTGAGTGTGATATAGGTTGCCCTTCTCAACCATCAGACTAGCTTCATCTCTATTTCTTGCATTGGACGGCCGCCCTGACATGAATATAGGGCGCCCTTCTCTATATTGCTAGGAATCTTCATCACTTTTGCTTGTTTTTGCTTTTTTTTTTTTTTGACCTTTCTCCTTCATCACTCTTTTTATTCTAAAATCAAGAAACTTCTAAATTATACACTCTTAACCATGCTGTTGGACTCAAAAACAAAAGTAAAAATAGTCGGTAGTTGAAAAAATGCATGTTAGAACCCTTAAACTTACCGGTTAAAGGAAAAGTAGGGTACATTTCAACATTATAGAGATTCCACGGGTATTTCTTTAGAGTCGCCATCTGATTTAGGAAATTAAGAATCTAATAGTTAAATAGAGCGTGCAATTCCTCAGTTTTAAGGAAATCCGAGAGTTCTAAGTAAGAGGTTCAGTTATTGTCGAAAGAATGATTCTATTTGAAAGCACTTTCGAAAATCCATTAAATATGGTTAATCAATTGGGTTTCACAAAATAGCTATGTAAATGCTAGTTTCAAAATTCTCAAAATATTACCAACTAACTTTATTTGTAAACATACTTTAAGAAAAAATAAAAAAGAAATGAGTTTAGGTCGATCTAATATTTAAACTTAAATTAAGCCAAAATAAGAAAAAATATTAATTTGAAAAATTCTTTAGATTAAAGAATGCATTTCGTTTTATAGAAAACTTGATTATTATTCAATGTTTGCACGGACTATACTTAAAGGATTCAAAATTTATAAACATGATGGAAATTTTAAAGAAATAAATATTCACAGGATGAATTCAAAATAAAATTCATTCATACATATCACAAATTATTCTACGAACAAATAAATTATATTCTAATCGAGAATTCCTACTGACATGCAAATTTCTAATGGATGGCAAAGAAAGAGATTTAGAAGAACCTAAAAAACTGACAAACTTATGGGAGCTTTAAAAATTTTTTATTTTATGTGCCCATAGGTCTATACAAACGACCCAACAAAGCACTTAATTTCTAGAGTTTTCACCGTTTGTAAACTTAAGCACGATCTGCAAACATGACCCAAACGACTCAATGCAAATATAGGCCATCCCAATTTGCATGTTTTAGCTAACTCATCCTTCTTTCGAAGGAGTGAATTGGAGCAATCGATCAAAAGAAATAATCCACCCTTGAACTACCAAACGACGGTACTCGGAACAATTTATACTAAAAAATAACTTAGGAAATTTTGGGGTCCTACAAATAAAGAAAATCCCCAATTTTTCCCATATCCTAGTATCATTTAATTGGTTTTGGAGGGGTATATATAGGTGTTCATCTAGGTTCGAAAACAAAGGAAAATCAATATGGGATTCTTGCACAAATCAATCTGAATCGTTGAATCAGCACCACGGATTGAATCGAACGCTCGGATTTGCAAAAACTCAGACGATTCTCCTGTGTTATTTGTACAAACAAAAGGACGACACTGGTGTCCTGGGATTCACTCACTGTACGACCATGGTGAGTTGGTTTTTTCGAGTGGGGCATGGGGTTCGGATTTGATTTGAGGAATTTTGGGGAGAAATTGAAGAATTTTGTTTGGAGTGACGACGTGTCAGGGTATGAAATTGGATAAACGGAACCCCAAGTAAAGTTGTGAAATTTGTTTAGTTAAAAGGGGTTTTTTTTCATGGGAGGGGGGCTAAGTTTACGATGTATTACAAATTTAGCCTTCTTCACCATATTAACAATTACTTCGGCTATTATTCAAAACTAAATCCCAATAAAATGCTTTTAGGCGAATTAGACTTCAATAAATACCTAGATATTGCCGAGAATTCCAATTTAGTATTAAAATTATGATTTTGGCGCAATAGGGCTATTTTTGCAGCTTTTGTCGATTTAAGATAAATTGTAATTTAAAAGCTAATTATGCAACTATTTTGTAGAAAACATGCATGAGACATTGTAAAGTTTCTAAAACTCGACATTTATTGAAAATATTTTATTTTGCAAAATATGACAAATTGCAAAAATAGCTTTTTTGTGAAATAACCACCAATTTCACTAGAATTTTGATTTTACTTTGCATTAAGAAAATATTAAGGTATTTAATGACTCTAAATTTTCAAGAAGAATGTTTGAGATTAATTATAAAATGTCGGGATAAAATTGGTTGTCAACAATGTCAACTTATTATTGAACCCTAAATTTATCAGAGTAAATCTAGGATAATCAACTTTGAATTGTACTCTTTTGGAGTCGTCGTCTAATTTTAGAAAAAATTAAGAACCATTTTTAAAGAAACGTAACTAAAATGTGTGAAAACTCTGTCTTCAAAGGAAAGATCTGCTTTAGAAATTCAAAGGTAAGGGATTCAATTATTTTCAAAAGAAGGATTTTACAGAACTTTTGAAAATCCACAAATTTGATTAATTCGATAGGATTTTTAAGGAGAATGTTAAATACGTGCTATTTTAGAAAATAATTTGTAAGGTTTATCTTGCCAATTAATTTCGAATTGCATTAAATGTTTCTTGTAGTGCCAACCAAAAAGTCACTAATAATAACATGAAAGGTTTCCTACTTAGCATCATGAGCTTGGAATGCTTCAAAAAGTCGTGAAAATCAGGATTGAAGTCAAACACTGGCCAAAAGAGCAAGACTAAGGGCGTCTTAGCAAAGGGACGCTCCATGAAATTTTAATATGTTTGTGTTTAGGGGCTTTTTGTTATTTTCTTAGTTAACTTAGGGTTTAATATAAATAGTATCAATGTGGGTTATTAGCTTTAGACAAGTTGGATAATGGTTGATTATATTATCTTGAGAGTGTTTATGGGTTGTGACTGTTTGTCTCTTCTTGAGTCTCTTTGGATATCTCATGGATAAAAATATCTATAGTGTGAATTCAAGTCTCCCCACGATGTTATTCGTGTTTTGATTACTAATTATAAGGGTAATTTTGAGTCTTAGGCTGATTAATTGCATCTTTACTTGATTTATATTCTTTCTTTCTTCAAAAATATTGTATATCTCTTCTATCTTTAATATTTGTTGTTAATTCTTCTTATCTTTTAGGTTTTGTTCGTGATCTTGTGAAGTTAGATTCATTCACAAGAAGTTTGTCATTTCAGTATATCATCAAAATCCAAAGCAGCTCGATTAGGTGAAAATAAAAAGACAATATGGTGCACAAAGCTAAGCATCCTGCATTCACAAAAAGTCGAAGAAAAGGCTGCTCCCCAAAAGATATGATGTAACAAGAAACACGATTATCAATATGGATTTACCTAAACTAATTCATTCTAATACCATGTACGAGTAAACACTCAATTGAAACTCTATGATATTGAGTGGGAGTCGTCGTTCAAGACCCACTATACAATTAATTAGAAAAAAAAAATCCTCTCATTATCGTGCGTTTCCATTTATTTGTAGATGAGTAATCTTAGTATTGAATAAACTCACAAAGATATAAGTTATATTCTAATAAGCAAATAATAAATATGTTAAGTTGCCTTACTATGCATGGGAGAATACATGACACAGTCCATTTGCTAGATTCGAAAAATTCTACCAATCAAACCTTTATTATAGGTTTGGAATCCTATACAAGGGTCCGCAATATATGGAGGTTTTAAATCAGAGACTTCACTATAGTCTTGACCGGTATTAAGTGGAGGTTCAAAATCAAATGGAGGTTCTAAATCAGGGTCTTCACTATGATCTTGACTAGTATTAAGTGGAGGTTCTAAATCAGAGACTTCACTATGATCTCGATCATACTGTATCTCGGCATCACAATGATCGATCTGTGGTGGTCATGTCTACATATATCATCTACTTCCTCATCATCAATATCAAATGAGGCTCCTTTTCTTACAGCATATGCGCACTCTGCAACACAAGCTTCTTCTACCTCTTTAGGGTACGTTTACAGTTTACTAATGCCATACAATACAATATTAGGAAGAGCATGCAAATCTCCAATACCACCATCGGTAAAAGCCATTCTTTTTTTTCAATTTTTCCTGCAAAAAAATAAAAAATAAAATTATTATCACATAAAAAAGTTTAATAGCATCTTAACAAAAAGTTTTAATATAAACTAGAAATATAGAAACGCACTTGTGTTGTGTGTATAGATTACCACTTCAATTGAACTATGTGGATAGATATTACGGCTAACTTATAAAGTAGTATTAATTTCGCATTCAAGAAAATCCTTTCAAACATTAGAAGAAAAGTACATTGATGACTAGCTCAAATTTGGTCAAAGTGGCATCCCAAATTATTTTACTCACGCCAAAATGTCATCGTTGCTCCCACTTATCAGTTGTTTTGCCCTCTTCCTAAATTTAAATACAAGTTAGAATAATTGACATAACAGTTCTGCAATTGCATCTGTAATACGCAAATTTCTGTGTGTATTTTTCTTTTCAGACATTCTTACTGTATATGAAATATTCTGTCGTTTCAGACATTTGCAAACTGCAACTTCCAAGTGTAAAGAATGGAGATTTTCCCATAAATTAATGAGCAACGAGGCATACATAGCAGCAAAACGATAAAACAAGCTAAAAATTAATTTATAATAGTAATTAATAAAAGGTGAAGAAGAAAACCTTTGCTTACACCAATATTTGGTTTAAACTGACCTTTTCAGAAGACAGGGTAGTAGACTAGTAGGGCATAAATAGTGAGAGCAATTAATAGAATTTAGACTTTTACGTTATGGATGAACAAAAACTTCCATTAACTCATACGTTCGGATAGATCGATCAGGTGGTCTCTGTTCACTCAATTGTTCCAGAAGAGACTTTAATGAACAAAAATTCCATTAAGAACATGCTGCATGTGGATTTGTCTATTTGATTTCTTTGGTCTAAGGTGAATAGATAGAAACATTTACATATGAGCCTAAATCGGTTTTAGGATCACAAATCGAATTTGGGTTAGAATATAAGCAAAATTTCGTATCAAAGCTAGTGAAATGCGAAGAAATAAGCGTAAGTGCAAGAGAATAACTTGATGTCAATATATGATAGTGAGTACAAATTTGGGCAGAGTTTCAATATGTATTTCTAGATTGAGTACAATACAAAATGAAGTACTACTTATAGCCTAGGAGTCTTGCCCACGTTCTCCACTATCAATCATGCCTGAGGCCACGTTCTGGACATTAATGGAAGGGGGTTAGTGGGTTGAAGTAGTGGGCTGCAAAGCCGCTTGAACCGAGGCATTCTACCGAGGTTCAACACATGACCTCGGTATGGGGCCTTGTTATTCGACTGGAGCGAATGTCGCCTAAGCTCAGCTTACGGCTTGCCTTCGGTGGCAACATCGATGCTCGACTTCGGTGATTTAGTTGCTAGATTCGACTTACATCCTTCGGGACATCAGTTCGATTTCTCTTCGGTTTGTCATGCCGAGGTGCTTAACCGAGCACGTCAATTTTACCCAATACAGATAGTCCCCCACTCCTCGGATGAACGCCGAGGTCGCCGAGGGAGTGGAGTGAATTTGAGCGGGAAGCCGACGTGGCGCAGCCCTATCTAAGAATTTCAAAAAGTTGCACGTCTTTCGGATTACTGTTCCACATTACGTGGCGGCCGTTGGTTGGCCACCGAATGGTCGCGCCGACTTTTTTCTTTCTCCAACGTTACAGTCATCATTACTTCTCCAACTTGCACGTGTCCATCTCCTATAAATACCTCACTTCACATACTTCTTCTTTACCTGAAAATATTTTCGACACAGCGAAATTCCAAGGAGTAAGAACTTCCGTTTCTCAACCAATTTCTTTGATCTCAATTTTCTTCTTTGTCTAGCATCTATGTCAATGGCGACATCTGAGCAGGGATCTAGTGATTCCGGCGAGAGGGCTGACGCTTTGCACTACCGTAATGAGTGGAGATATTTCCCCAACTGTGACTTCCGCTGCAAATAATTGAGACGGGAGGCAGTGGAGAGACCGCGTCGAGGGCCGCTACTCCTAGGCGGCGTAAAGAGAGAGC